>OX637402.1:22131843-22612791 GCA_951799425.1 Ilex aquifolium
CGCTCCATGTCGCACTTTTCTTCCCTTTTTATGTGCTATAACGTTGTTTTTTTATATCAAATAATCCGAAAATAATTAATAGTTATATTGCTGTTCATCTTCTCACTGTCATCGTTCTTTATTATCTGTGCATGCTTTATTTTAACTCATGGATTGATCTATTTAGGCTTTAGGGTTTTACAGAGTTTTGGTACAGCAAATGGAGAATCGAACCCCCACCAGTCAGCTCTCAGCAGAGGCGAGTTCTCAGCTCCAAGAAGGCATCAATTTGCTTTTCTCTCGTTGGACTGCACTTCAGATGGCCGTCCAGAACGAGTGGGGCGGCCGTGATTCTCGCCAGAGATCCCAACAGTTCGCCCTCGATATTTTCTCTTGCCTTACCCAATCAAAAGGTATTGTCATTTTATTTGATTTTTTTTTTTTTTTGATTCACTGGTTTATTCGTACGAAACCGTGTTTAGTTTATATCTTCATATACTTGTAGAGCTGAAGAAAAAAGGAACTTTTTTTTAATCTTCTTTTAGTTATTCACTTTATTGTCTAATGAATGGTTAATTGGGTTTGATTGAAATTAGCAAATGTATTTTCTGCTTTTGTGAAGTTTATTTATCTATTGACATTTTAATTTTGTTCTTTTTATGTTTATATTTTTTTATTTATGCTCAGGGAAACTATATATTGATGATTTGGAGAGTATGCTTGATGAATTTATGCTTTCTCTCAACACTGAGATTGATGATGGAAGCATTGAGGAGGTATGGTTTCTTTAAGATTAGTTTCAGCAGTGAATTTTCACACTCTGTGTACGTTAAGTTAAATGATATAACCTCATAAAGATGATATATCATCCTTTGGTGTTTGCTGAGATGAATGAAAATTCGTTTCCCATGGATAATTGTGGAAATGGATTGGTTCCTGCCCAAGCCAATTTTTGTACTTTGAATCTAATGGGAATTCAATCTTTTACCGAAATTTAACTTTTTTTGTATCACTTTAATATTAGATGTTGAAACAATAAAGTAGGCAAGATTGAAAGTACAATGTTTCAGTTTACCCACGCAATGACTCTATTCCAATTTCATCTTGCATTTAATTATTTTATGTTTAACATACCTATTCTTTCTTTTATAGCAATTTACTCTCTTTTGGATGCCAAGACAACACTTCACATTTCTTTGTACAGTAAAATATTGATGGCTTGAAAGTTCAATATAAATTTTCCAAATGACTCTATTCCAATTTCACCTTGCATTTAATTATTTGATGTTTAACATACCTGTTCTTTCTTTTATAGCAATTTACTCTCTTTTGGATGCCAAGACAACACTTCACACATTTCTTTGTACAGTAAAATATTGATGGCTTGAAAGTTCAATATAAATTTTTCAAATCATTTGACTGGAATATCTGGGCCATCATTATGGGCTATTCCATTACATACAACCTATGACAGCAAGATTCCTGACTCCCAGAATAGCTAAATAAAGAAAAATGCTCTCGAAATGCAAAATGCATTCTTCTCTTTTGGTTTTTAAATGTGTGCAAGTTTGTTAAGTGAGCCTCATCTAATGGGGTGTTCACTCTTACTGTTTGTTTTATATTAAACAACACTACAGTAGAGAGAATCTAGAAAAGTAAAACAATTCCATGTCTGATTTTCTTCTTTATCTTAGTCATGTCTAATAAGACTTTTAATACACTAGTCTGGAAGTGACATTATCAATCTCTGTCTCTCTGTGCATCTTAAAAGGTTTAAGGTTGTTTAGGGGTTGGTGAGAGCTTTTGGGCAGTTTCAAATTAAAACTACTTTTTAGTGATTTTCCATTCCTGGCGTGAGATGATATTCCGCCATTCTGGGTATGTTTAACTTGTCAAAGTTGGATTTTCTAGGCTAAAAATATTGCTTTGTAAACTAAGATTGCATTTTAATGAGAGAAACAAATATAGATGTATGTTGGTGGATACAACCTGCTGGACATATCCTACTACAACTAAGATTATGACTCCATATGTGCCATATTGAATTATGCTTATATCCTTGGCTTTTCAAGCATAAGCTAATGCGAATAGAACTAAATCAGTGGCAGACACTTTAAAATCAGATGATTCATAAATAGTTACTTGAAACATCTCAAAAGTGCCCTAGAAAGAAAGATTTTAAATTTTTATACATTTTGGATTACAGTGGCTCATGTTTTGTGTGACCCTTGTCCTTGTGATTGCTGCAATGTTTGAAACATTGAAGGGAGTATAAAACATTATTCTATAATGTTTGTGTTTTTCATTTTTCCCTTTAAAGCGAGATTTTTAGTGGGTGAGTTTAGAAGCATGTGGAGGAGCAAGAGAAACTACGGCAATTTCACAATTTTTGTCAAGAAGGTTAAGGTAATGAGAAATAAATGTTGTGTGTCGTATATGATGTGTTTGCAGTTCATGGAAATTCCTCCTAGTTAAAGCTGATCCCAATAGAATATTTTCATGTCTACCTACAACAGTCCTTTAACTCCTTTATATTTACTGGGTTGAAGTCTGTGACCTTGATTTTTCTTTTGTATCTATCATTCGGACTGACTTCATCCATCAGACAACAATTACCCACAATTACCCACAATACCCTAATTTCAAAGTATTACTGAATAGACAGGAGGATATCTTAGTTTTTATCGAAGAGATGACTTTATACCAAATTGGAGAAGTACAACAAGGAGGAGGGCATACCACCCATAACACATTAATTAAACAGATGAGAAATTTTTTTAGCAGCTGTATTGCTTGCTGTTGTAAGGAACCTGGCCTCAATGGGTAGATTGGATGTGTCAAAATTCTTGTCACCTAATCAGTTATATGCTTTGTTGACTTTCGATGGAGATGAATTGGAGCTACTACCACTACTGGATGGATAACATCTATGGACCACATTTTTCACTGTATTTAGATGAGTGGAGGTGCTTGTTGTTTAGCTCTCTCTTCATCCTAATGCTTGTAGTTCATTACTTTTCGTGCTTTGTTGTACCTTTCATGCCACATTCTCATGCATTCCATTTGGTTTGATGACCTTCTTCATTGGTTGTTTTGATGATACCCTATTTATAATGATGCTTAAACAGATTGCAGAGAAAATAATGTTTATGCATGAAGAATGTTTGGAAGGTAATTTTAGTTCTATTGTCCAACTAAAAGAAATCGCCCCTCCCACAAGTGCTGCTCTTCAATTCAAACAGGTAATCCTAATTCTCCTTGGTTGAAATCAATTTTTTTTGCTCATAAATGAGAATAATTCTTGGGTTTTCTAATTGGTCCATTAGCTTATGGTTGTGCTATTTATTGTGCATAAAGCTTTTGTCCTAATGAAGGATAAAAAACCAGAAAAGAATTGTTCAAATAGGCAATGATAATAGGTTGTGAAGCAAATCATTTTTTAATGCTCAACTGGTTTAGATACTGAAATTTCTATGAAGAGAATATCATGCTTACTGTCTAGATGTTGATGCATGTTGATGTTCAAAATAGTTGTGAAAACTTGGGGGGTATTGAGCTTCTAAATGACGGTCCTTTTAATGTTGAAGAGGGCTAGTGCTAGACTGCTTGGTGCATCAAGATCTTAAAACATGCTTGTTGGGAGATTAGTAGTGTCCAAAATCTACGAATTAGGTTTTGTTGCTCGAGGAATGATTTTCATAGAATAAATTTATCCATTCGCATATCATGGCTGACATGCAGAGCTTATTAGCCAATGAACATGTGGATTATGCAAGACTAGTGTATCTATTTAAGACTATGCAACCTGCTCTCCTGCTCCCATACTTTGACCAATCCCAACCTCATGTATACACCTCTTTAGGTTGCAAACATTTGATCATCTTCCCATTTCAATGTATAATGTAGGTAATTTCACTATCATGGTTGTTTTTGACTCGTGCCGTTTTTTCTTCTATGAAATGTTGGTATTATTTTTTGCATCAAATCTTGTAACAGGTTCAATCTCCACCTGTGTAGGGAAAATGGGATACAAAATAAACTACCATCACAAACACACCTCTATTGTTGTCATCCTCGCAAACAACCATCATCACATGCTTTCATAAAAATGGTCAAATCTAGTTGATCAATTCAATTGTAAACAAAAAATAGACAACCCCTATTGATCTAAAATGATCAAACAAATCAACTATACAAGGATCTAAATTCTATTTCTTTTACACCAAAACAACTGAAACGTTTCCGTTTGTAAATATTGAAGTTTTGAATGTTTCGAGATGTTTTGAAATGATTTGGTACATTATGACCAATGTTTCAGAAACAATTTTTGTATTTTTTCTATCTCTATTCTTTTTTTGAATGTTTTCGAGTTGGCTGAAGCTATGCACCTAAATGAAGTTTTGATCAGGGTTACCATAATTCACTAAACCTTTAACGACCCACGATTTGAGTACATTGATCCCAATGAGGTGGGTTTGCGATTCAGATCACCAAAATAGACGACCCCAAATTATAATACTAACTCTAAATCAATTCGCTTTAGAACATGTTGCACAAATATAAAATATAGACTAATTGACTACATGTATATAGATTTATAATTATATATTGTTTTAGATAATAGAAAATCAAGCACAATTATAAGATAAATGGTAATTAACTTAGTGTTTATGAATATTCTGTAGTATATACTCTTTTTAAGATAAATGGTAACTAACTTAGTGTTTATGAATGTTCTGTAGTATATAATGTTGTATAGTAGTGAAAACAATCTACATAAGAGGTCCAAAACGAATTACAACCCCAAATACCGTACCAACTAAACCTACCTCCATCCTACCGCGTACCTAAGAAAGTATCGTACTATGTATCCGTACCCGTATCACGTAACATAGCGACCCACGATCTAGGTAACATTGGTTTTGAGCCTTGCAACTATAATATCAGAGTTAAACAATTTCTAGCATAACCATCCTATTGATTGACCCATCGAAACCAATCATATCGCCTATGTATGCCTAAAATTCTCTGGCACCTTTACCTGATCACAACTGAGAATCTTGTGGAAAAGCCAAAGCTCATATATCATTGATGGGTGACGATGGGGTGGTGGTGTTGTGATCTATTGGTGAAATCTCCTCCTAATTTTGATAACTGGTTAGTCTTGGCATGCAACACATTTGATCAAAAGATTATCTGGAGTTTAAACCTAATGGGCGGTCTATTGGATCTGGGCCTGGTAAAGGGCCAGCCCGAATGGAGCTCCAATTGTGTGTTCCTCCTGGTGTTGATTGACTTGACTATTCATTCAGTGTTGACCTCTTTTGCACAATCACAGACAAACTGATGGTAAACACAACCATTGCATATGTGTGCACTCACACACACATAGACATGCACTCACAAGGAGATGACCACCTCTGCATACACTCACACAGATGCACACTTGTGAAGAGAATCTGAGGAGGTGAAGAGAGTTGGTGGAGGTGATTGTTATGGTGGTGGACATCATGCTAGTGTTAGAGGATGGATGCATCATGCATGTTATGTACAGTGTGCGTGAGTGTTCGTATATATGCCAAAACCCCCATTACTTCGAGTGTCCTGTTATTCAAGTCTTCTGAAAATCCAACTTTTTAAGAATAGTAGTTATTTTGAGTTAGCCACCAATTAGAGTTAAAAAAAACTCGCCTTTTTAAAAAAAAAAAATTAAACTAAAAGAAAGTTTGGCCCCAACGCCAAAGTTCGAGACAAGTGCAAAGCATTATAGGTATGGTTCTCGTTGGGCACTTGAAATTAAAAAAAAAAATGAATGAAAGCAAGATGTAATTAGTTGTGGGAAGTATTGGTGAATGTGCATTCATTCCTGTGCTTAATTGTGGGAAATAGTGGTGAATGTTCATTTATTCCTTTTCTTTTGCTTCTTAACTTCATACAGGCTGTCAACGAAGACGACGACAGCAGCAGTGACGATGATGAAGAGGATGTCCCCAGAAAAGATGATGCATCAGAGATGGTAATTGATGATCCAGAATCCCAGCCAAGTTTAAGTGAAAAGGACATGATGATTGATGAGCCAAGGCTTAGTGGGGTGGCTGAAGCAGAGGATGGATGGACAGTTGTGGGATCTAGGCGGAGCAGAGGCAGAAGGAACTAGGTTGGAATTCTCAAGATCCACTATAGTGTCTATTTATATATATTTTTTTAATACCTTTTTTTGATCCTTTTCTTCTTCAATCATGCCCTTTTTCTAGGCTTGTTCTGTGTGCCTTATTTTTGACTTGCATTCTGCTGCCATGCCAACGAAATAGAGTTGTTGGCATTTTCTGTTTGCCCGAATTAGCAATTCGTCTTAAAAGAGCCGCGCATGATATTATCATCTGTGAACCATTCTAATCTTTTTGAAATTCAATCAAATTGATTGAGAATCTCATCATCTGTTAGGTGGATTAACCGACCGATAGAGTTGGGGGCTACGCGTGGTTATCATGGGTCGTAAGTTGTGACCCATTCGTTTACGACAATTGTTAGTTTATTTGGGCCAATCAGAATTGCAGACATCCCAATGAACTATACCGGATATCATATGCCGGTAATTAAAGAAGCCGATTAATGCAATCCCTTTTTTTATGCAAAATTCCTTCACATTTTCAACTGACATCTTTTACTCTCAATGGATTTTTTGAAAGAGTAATGTTATGTTACACAAATATTTGTCCAAATTTTATATTTTAAATCTATACAAGTGGTTGGATTGCTGGGGTTTACTAACTCCACCAAATATTTAATGTATGAGATTTTGACATATCACTTGAGATACAAGATTTGTGCAACAATTTGTGTAGCACATCTTTATCCTTTCTGAAGAAGTGTTTGCGTGTGAGCAGTTTATGAATCTGTGTGTGTGTGTGTGTGTGTTTGCGTGTTAATCGGTGTTAAGTAGGAGAAGATACTTGATCAGGAAAAAGGAGGAGGAGGAGAAGATAGGATGAAGAAAGGAGAAGTGACCATACCTGTGTGACCTCTTTGACACACGGTGGAGGCTAGGGAGGTTGAGGATTTCGAGTTTTTTTTTGGAGAAAATAGCACTTTAGAGTTTTAATAGGATTGTGAAATATTTTAAGGTAAAATTGTTATATTGAAAAAATTATAAAAAAAATATTTTTTTTTGAGTGTTTTCAGCTTTTAGAATTAAGTAAGAAATCTCTTACTTAATATTTAGCTTATTTTTAAAGAATAATTAATATATTAGGAGATCTTAATTTAGTTATCAAATTGGCTTAATTAATAAGTGTCAAATATATTCATTTTAAGTACTGATTTTGTGTTAACAAACACACCCGTGTTTGATAAAATTAAAAGTTAAATATTGAAAATTGAATGTTGAATTTTAAGTACTGAATGTTAAATTTTTTAATTCGCGGACTGTTTAGTATCCACTGAAATTTAAGTATTGAATTGAATTAAACTGTTTGACAAATATAAGGAGCTGAAATTTGAAAATTATTATTATTCTATTTTCTTCTCTTCTTTTTAACAATCTCACTGTAACTACCTTATTCCTATCATCGCCATCACAATAGTTGTGGTGGTAGTGGTGGTGGCACAATGATGGTGGTGGTGACGATGACACAATAGAACAATGGTGGTGACAGTGACAGCACAATGGTGGTGTTGGTGGTGGCGACGACACAATTGTGGTGGTTGTAGATTGTGGGTATTGAAAAGTTAAAAGTGTAAAATAAATTGAAAATATATGTGTGGTGGTAGTCAGGGGCGGAGCCAGCATTTCATATTAGAGGGGGCAAACTATGATCGAAAAAATTTTCACCGGAAAAAATATTTTAGGATTCAACTTTTTTGGTCGGACATGGGGGCTTCAGCTCATTCATCGATTTACCGAAAGCACCATTAAATCTTTAACTTAAAAAAAATATAAATAAAAAATCATAAAATAACTTATGTTTAGTACATTTCAACTCAATCACATACTAAAATAGAAGACAATGTTATTTCAAATCTTAAAATTTGTCCATAATGAATTGATGATAAACTAAATTTTTAGTAATTTTCTTCAATGTACAAAACCACATTATCCGTGATAAAATTATTATTCATTTTATGTTGAGAAATCTAGTTAAAATCATCATTTACTTTGTTGATGTACTCGATCCATAACTAAAACACTGATTTTTTTTTGGAGGGGGAAAATGGATCACTAACTTATCAAAAATTGAAAAAAAAAACTAGGACTATTGTAAATATTTCCAAAAATTAAGGGGGGACAAATGTATTAAAATAGCCAAAACTATCATCCTTAACAATAGGATTCAAAAAGTCAGGGGGGCAAGTGCCCACCCTCCTTCCTATGTGGCTCCGCCGTTGGTGGTAGTTGTGGCGGTTCCGGCACAAAGGTGTTGGCGGTAGTACAATAGTGGTGATGGTGGCGGTAACACAAGTATGAAAAAGTTAAGAATGTATAGTGCATTGAAGTTATATTTTATTCATCACTAGTCATTCACGGCGTGTGTTGCACGTAAATAAATTTAAATGATATTATTTTTTATAAAAAAATGTGAATTATATGTGTAATTAAATTAAATAATAAATTAGGTTCCGAACAATTAATTCGTATTTTAAATATTGCTAAATTTAATTATTTATTTACTCTATGTTTTTGAGTATCTAATCTGTCATTTATTTAGGTATCTCTCTAACATTTTTAAACATTTTAACATCTATTTATATATTATAGAATTATTAATTTTTATTTTATTAAATAGGTTTATTAAATAACTTATAAAATTATTATACTATTACATACAAAAAAATTATAACATATATTTGGTTGTATATGACTTTATTTCTTCATATAGATATCAATAGATAATTGTATGTAAGTCAGTAACTGTCCTAGTAATAAATGAGTTCAAAAGAATTAGAAATTCTTATAAAAGAGTCCAAAATAAGTTAAAAGTTAAATAGATATAAAAAATAAAATTAGATAAAATTATATATATGTGTATAATTGACTTTATTATAAAATTAGAGATAAAATAAGAAATTAATTTTTTTTCGCATTATATAATATATATTTGATTGTATAGGATTTTACTTCTTCATATAAATATAGATAGATAATTGTATGTAAGTATCCTAGTAATCAGTTGTGGATTTAGTATGGGGGCAGCTGCCCCCACTGAATTTTTAAAAATTTTTGGGACTTAAGTGTAATTTTAAAAATTTTAAGAATTTGTTAAACTTGCCTCCACTGAAATTTTCTTAAAGTATAGGGTATATTAATATAATTTTCAACCCTTAAAAGTTTACTTTTGGCAGCTCCTCCTCATTTTTCACGCCTAGCAGTTTCTCCCACTGAAATTTTAAAAATTTCAAGAACTTCTTAAACTTGTCTCACTGAAATTTTCTTAAAGTACAAAGTATATTAATATAATTTTCAACCCTTAGAAGCTAACTTTTAGCAGCTACTTTTCACGCCTGCATTTTTTTTTTCCCGTAAGCCTTCGTCTTCTTCGTCCAGACTTCCAGTCCAGTCCAGTCCAGGCGTTCAACCCCTCTTCTTTCTTTTATTTAGTTTATTTGTTAGTTCCTTTGTGTATTCATCAACAAATCAACCTATTGGATTCAATTATTGTGCAAATCAAATTTGAAGAAACCCTAGAAGATTATGTTGAAGCGAATAAGAGATAATTCATTAACCAAATTTTTTGATAGTAATATTAGCACTAAAGGATACTTTTGATGTGAAATTTTTTTGTTGCATTTTTTTGTACATCACTCATATACATGAGTTGTGTCTCTAAATGATATTCTTTTGATGTAACTATACTTATAAATAGTTTATCAAGAATACATATTTTGATGAAAACAATGTTACAATTATACTTTGAAATTTAAAAATTTAGGTTGTCCCCACTGAGGCAAAATTCTGGCTCCGCCCCTTCTAGTAATAAATGAGTTCAACAGAATTTAAAAATTCTTATAAAAGAGTCTAAAATAAGTTAAAAGTTAAATGGATATAAAAAAATAAAATTAGATAAAATTATATAGGTGAATATAATTGATTTTATTATAATAATTAGGAAAAAATAAGAAATCAAAATTTTTTCGCAAATACTGACATTTATAAGTAGTATATAGATGAAAAATTTATAAAATCCCAACTAACATTTTCAACATTAAATGATTAGTGTGAGATTTGCTACGTAAAATTTTAACGTATTTTTAAGAGGTGTTTAAAATATTAAGTAGTATGAGTTTTAAATTATTAAATAAATTTAATTTACTTAAGCGCTTAAAATATTTAATTTTAAATATTAAATGGTATTATCAACCTCTAATTGATGTAATATTTTATAATTAATTGGTAATATCGATCCACATAGTATGAGAGATACATTGAATATTTTCTCCAACAAAATAGGTTTGGAGTTCTCCAGCCACCAATCCCAAAACAAAAAACTATTAAAGTCTCTCATTCTCATAGTCCACACACACCAGACTCTCGCCGCCTCTCTCCCTCTCCGCCGGACACCGCCATCTACGGTCTCATACGGTGGCCTCACCACTCATCTACGGTATCATACGGTGGCCTCACCACTCAGGTAATAGTGATGTCAAAATATTGTAATCGATCATAAAAATTATAATTTTTAAATATTAAATTATAACTCGTAGATACAGAAAAATTTATAACACATTTTTTTTTTTCTAAAAAAAAAGTTATAACAATTTGAAGTCGGTTATGAATTTTTTAAAAGACAAGGAGTACCGTTGAATCAAAACGCCGTGACTTTTTTTTTTTTCCATCTGTTACACGGTGCCTTGTCTATCACATAATATGCGAGTGTCATCGCTCTATTACTTGTTCATGGATTATTTTATTTAGGGTTTATGGTTTTGCAGAGAGTTTTGGTACTGCAAATGGAGAATCAAATCCCCATTGAGCTCTCAGCAGAGGCAAGATCTCTGTTCCAAGAAGGCATCAATTTGCTTCTCTCTCGATGGGCTGCGCTTCAGATGGCCATCGACAACGAGTGGGGAGCCCGTCATTCTCGCCAGAGATCCCAACAGCTCGCTCTCGATATTTTTTCTGGTCTTACTCATACCCAACCAGAAGGTATATTATTTTCGTTTTTTTTTTTTTTTTTCATTTATGGATTTTTTTTGACTAAAAATGTGTTCCTTTTAATACGTGTAGATGTGAATAAAATAGCAACTTTAATTATGTATTCTATTGGTTATGTTTAATTTGATGTCTAATTAATAGTTGATTGTATTTGTGAAGTTTTTTGTTCTTTGTGGATATTAATTTTGTCCTTTTTTACATTAATACTTTTTTTTTTGTCTCAGGGAGACTATATTTTGATGATTTAGAGAATATGCTTGATGAATTTATGGTTTCTCTTAATACTTGGATTGAAGATGGAAGTACTGAGGAGGTATGTTTTAATTAAATTTAGTTTTTGCTCTGTGAATGAGAATTCTTTTTCCATGGATCATTATGGGAAATGGATTGGTTCTTGGCAGCTCTCTACTTCCCCCCTTTCGTAGTATGAAATTAATGGGAAACTAATTTTATACTTTTCTACTTTCTTCCTGGACATTTATTTATGAACTTTGTAATATGTTGCAAGATTAAAATAGGCAAGATTGATAGTGCAATATCACGTTTTTACCACGCGATGAATCTATTTTAATTGCACTGTGCATTTAAATTATAGATGTTATCATGCCTATTCTTTCTCTTCGTACCATGAAAATTGTGTGACAAGTATTGCATTTTAAATTATAGATGTTATCATGCCTATTATTTGACTTTTAGGTTCTATTGTACTCTTTTATAAGTAGTATTTGACTTTCCAAAATTTTTGAACTCATTTATAAGTATGGTACTTACAATATTTTTTTATATTCATGTCTATATTTATATAAAAAAACAAAGTACAATATATGTTCTATTGTAATATACACATAGTTACGATATTGGATTCTACAATCATATATATGTCATATTTGATTTTTTTATGTATGCACCAATATAACAATATTTTAATCCAAACAATAATATTACATCTAATTAATCTATTTGACTAAAAAAATATAATTAATCTATAATACAATTTGATGTGCAAACACTTGAAAGGAACAATCTTACATGAAGCTTCTTTTTCCGTCAAGTATCTTACAATCAAACTTCGTTATAAGCAAAAGAGTAAATTCTATAGGACTAGATCTATATTTAACTTTAGGAAGAAATAAAAAAAAAAAAGATTAATTCTTCGACACCTACTTTATTATTTAATTTAATTACTCATAGAATTTAAATTTTCATAATTTTAAAACATATTTATTTAAAATTATTTATGTGCAATGCACGTGCTGCATTACTAGTGAGTCCAAATGTACCATGTGAATTTATGCAAGTACTCGTGGCTTTTCAAACATAAGCTTAGAAATAAACCAGTGGCCCACACTTTTGAAAACAGATTATCCAAAAATAGTGACTCGAGACATCTCAAAATTAAAATATGCTAGGTCCCCAAACCCCCTTTGTGCACACTGGCCTCACCCTAGAAAGAATGGTTTTAATTTTGGTACATTCTGGATCTAAGTGGCACATGTTATGTGTGATCCTTGTTCTTGTGGTTGCTGAAATGTTTGAAACAGTGAATGGAGTATGAAACATTATTGTTTCATTTTTTTTATTTCATTTTTTTCCTTTAAAGTAGGATTGTTAGTTTGTTGATTTAGAAGCATGTGAAGAAAGAGAAACTGGAGCAGTTACACAATGTTCATCAAGAAGGTTACAGAATCGAAACATAAATGTTATTTGTTTCATATATGATGTGTTTGGAGTTCATGGAAATTGCTTCTATTTCTAGCCGATTCCAATAGAAAATTTTCATTTGTGCCGACAGCAGTCCATTATGTTTAGGGTTGGAAGTCTGTGACCTTGATTTTTCTTATATATCGTTATTGTTTTTTTCATAGGAAACTAAACTTTCACTTTCATTTCATAGACTTCAAAAGCTGCATATTTCAAAAATACAATTAATGGTGGATTAGAAGTCCACCCAAAAAACAAAAATAAAATGCAAAGGAAACTAATGACTACAAACGGCCTTCCAATTGAGTTGCAAAACTGATAAAGGAATGTCACTAAATTCCTTAGTAACCACCGTCCAAAGAAATGCCAAGAACTTCACTATTTCTCATAACAATTCTTTTTCGTCTTCCTCTCATTCAAAGATTCTCCAATTCCTTTCCAACCACACCACCAAAAAAATAGCTAAAGTAGTACATCTCCATAAAATGGTAGCTTTTTTACCACATCCAAAACCATCAAACACCATCACACAAACTGAAGCACATTTGCAAGGCGTAATCTACACCACATCCGCTTCCCACAAAAGCTTATGCCATAAGAAACTAGCAATGGGACAATTCATTCCTCAGATTTAATTACCCAAACATCTCTACCTCAAAGTATTACTGAATAGACTTGAGGATATCTATCCCCTGTTATTTTTAATGAAGCAATGATTTTACTATCAGATTGGAGAGGTACAAGAATGAGGAGGGCATATCCTCCATATCACAGTAACTCAAACAGATTAGATATTTTTTTAGCTGCTCTATGCTTGCTTTTGTAAGGAACCTGGTCTTAATGGGAAATGTAGGTTGGATGGGTCAAACTCCGTGCCATGTAATCCTGGAAGGGTTTACAGCCAATATTTACTGAGTGGATATTGGCTTGTTGACTTTCAATGGAGGAGGTACTTGAGCAACTATACCACTATTGGCTAGATAGCATCTATGAATTACATTTTTCATTTTGTTAGATGACTGGAAGTGATTATTGGTTAGCTCTCTCTTCATCCTAATAGTTATGTTGCATTATTTTTCGTGCTTTGTTGTACCTCTCATATGCCAAATTTTCATGTTTTACAATAGTAGGTTCGACCTTCTTTCCGGATTGGTTGTTTTGATGCTATTTTATTTATAATGATTCTAAACAGATTGCAGAAAAATTAATGATCATGCATGAAGAATGTTTGGAAGGTAATTTTAATTCAATTCTCAGACTAAGGGGAATCGCTCCTCCCGCAATTGCCGCTCCTCCCGCAATTGCCGATCCTCCCGCAATTGCCGCTCCTCAATTCGAACAGGTAATCCTAATCCTCCCTAGAACAAAGAAATTCCCGCAAAACAAGAAGTCCTTCAATAGTGCTAAACTGTATAGTGCGTCTAAATCTTAAAACATGCTTGGTGGAGATTAGATGTGTCCAACATCTATCAATTAAACTTTGTTGCTTGTGGCAGGATTTTCATGTAACAACTTTAGTCATTCATATATTATGGCTTAGATACCGAGGTTATTAGCTAATGAACATGTTGCTTACGTAGAACTAGTATATATATATTTAGGACTAGGCATCTTGCTCTCCTGATCCCAAACTTTGAGCAGTTCCAACCTCACATATTCCTCAGCTCTTTTGTGGGTAGCAAATTTTCGATCATCATCCCTTTTCAGTATATGATGTATGCAATTTCACCTCTCAGTTGTGGCTATGACATCATGGTTGTTTTTGACTCTTGTGCAAATTTTTTTTAACAAATGTTCAGCTTTTTTTAAATCATATCGCCCAATATGGTTGTGCAACATCTCGACTGATGTGTCTCAAAGCCTTCTGGAATAAGAAATTGAAAGATTTCGTTGAAAGTGTTTGTTTGGAAATTTCCCGCCCACCACCAGTGACAGAACCAAATGGAGGCCTAGAGGAGCCATGGCCCCGCTCAAAATTTAAAAAATGTCTCATACTCCCCTTAAGGTTTAAATTTTTTTTTATCTCACCTTTAGTTTTAAAATTTTTTTTTTATATGTATAGGATACTTATTTAGTGTACTCAAAAAGTTAAATGGCCTTTATTAACCAAATGGAGATATTAATCAAATGTGTAGTGCTCTCCACTTGAGGACAAAGACATTTGCTAGTATGAGTTTGATGACCAAAAAAAAAGAAGGCAGTAGTTGTAATATCAGGCTACAAACGTGACTTGTAGCATGAACAACACACTGACTCAAGATTAACTATAATTTATTTTTAATCATTACATCATGTTATAAGTGAAAGAACAAGTGGACCTCAAATTTTTATGATGGTAAGTACGATCTTGTCTTTAAATTTTAGAACTCAAACTAATTTTTACGTGGTATACAGGTATAGTATAAATTTTGATAGGTTCTATACAAATAAAAATTTGACATTAACGATAACATACGAATGGCCTCATTGAATGAAATTTTTAACTGTGGCCGGTTTTTGTTTGGCCCCCCTCGCAATGAAATCTCGGTTTCGTCTCTAATATCACAACTTTGATCCATCCTTTGCACACGCATAGACAAACACACAAAACACCACCTTGACACACACGCACATTTGCACCCACACGTAGATATGCTCTCTTACGCACATGGTCACCTCTGCATGCATGCAAACTCATAGATGGATGGATACATGCACACTTGCGCAGACAATATGAGAAGGTAAAGAGAGGTGGAGGTGGAGGTCATGGGTATGGTGGTGGACGTCATGGTTCTGATGGGAGGGTGGATGCATGTTATATGCAGATCACATTACTCCCATTGTCCTGTTATTTAGGTGTTCTGAAAATCCAACTTTTTAATAAAGTAGTTATTTTTTGTTGTAAATTAGTGTAAGAAATCTCACGGTTCCAAAAGTAGCCTCCATTTGAACTTTAAAAATCTGAAATTAAGAGAGTTTGGCTTGAGCGCCAAACTTCTAGACAGGTGCAAAACGTTGATTTAAAAACTGTGGCCTTCCAAAAAGGAAAGGAAGACTGATTTTTGGACGGAGGAAGCATTAGACAAGGGCTACTAAAGATTTGCAGGCATGGTTGCCCGTTGGACACATGAACTCGACAAAAATTAAGCTAGACCTTAATTGGTTGTGACAAGTATTTGTGAATGTGCATTATTTCTTCTCTTTTGCTTCCTTACTTTGTACAGGCTGTCAACAATGCCGATGTCAACAATGAGGATATCCCCGGAGATGATGATTCATTAGCGATGGTAGTTGATGCTCTAGAATCCCTGCTAAGTTTAAGTGAAGAGAACATTATGGTTGATGAGCCAAGGCTTAATGAGGCTGCTGAGGCAGAAGATGGATGGACAGTTGTTGGATCTTGGCGGCGCAGAGGTAGAAGGAACTAGGTTGGAACTCTGAAGATCTATTATACTGTCTATTTACATGGTTTGTGTGTTTGTTTTTGATTCTTTTATTCTTCGATCATGTCTTTTTTCTAGGCTTGTTCTGCGTGCTTAATTTTTGACTTGCACTCTGCTGTCATGCAAGAGAAATAGAATTGTTGGGCATTTTGCAATTCATCTAAATAGAGGCGTGTGTGATATTATCATGCGTCAGTTTTCTATATCAGAGAGCTGCATGGGTTTTAGAATGGCCATCTATCATAACAGGGAAATGGTATGGTATTGAGTTTGGTATACAAATTTATACGCCGTTTTCTTGCACTTGGACAGCTATCTGGTTGAGTTCGTCTGACCGAATGCATGATGAATTAAAAAAATGCAAAAGAATATTAACACATTTAACTTGCTTCCTAGAATTTCTTTGTCAAATTGTCCAAGACCCATGTTTTTTTTAATCCAATTGTAGATGTTATGCTAGTATTGGTGTGCCTTTTAATTCTTCAGCTTTTGTTTGGCAAGCTGTAAGTTTTCGATTAGATCTCATAGAAAAGTCATTATTTATTTTGAAACACGCTAATTTTCTGCTAATTCCTTATCGGCAACATATTTAAAAAAATATCTAATTAGACATCTATGTAACAATGTGTGTTCGGGGTTTTACCTTCGATAAAACGATCCATTCGCTTCATAAAATATAAGAGGTAGAACCAAACATCTTGTTGCATTTTCCAATTGAAATAGAATATTACTATAAAAATTGCAGTGTACATCCAGAATAGGCTTGAGAAGATGTGATCCTGAGTTGATTATTGAAGTTGCCATTGAATTGAATTCAGGTTGTAACTAGTTCCCGATTCCATTGGCATTAAGTTAGGATTTTGAATAGTTAGAATTGATTCTAATCGACCTGACTGATTTGTAACTTTCGGTACCATAGTCTTTCCTTTGTATATATCATTCAAAGAAAAAGAGAGCCCAACACAACTTTTGCAATCGGTTGGGCTAATTGGTTGCAGATTATCTGTTGAATGAGGGCATAACTGGTTATGTAGCAACAGATTCCTACGCACCGTCTTGTGTTTCGGTGATGAAATGCTGGTCATACTCCTTTTGTTTCCGTCAATGTGATAGTTCAACTTGTATAGCCAGTTATGTAGCTTCTTCTCTTTTTTATATCCAAATGTTCCGTTGGTTAAAAATATTAGTCTAGTGAGACGACTAGTGAGAGTCGAGACCAAGGGAGAGAGTCGAGTGAATGGTCCTCCCCTCTTCCAAAAATCAAAATGGCAAATAGAATGACTGTCACCAAGCTTTTTGTGATTTTATATTGGTTTGTTTTGGTAGGATAGCACTTCCCTTTGTACAGAAGAAAAACTCGAAAGAAACTTTTGGTTTCTCCACTAGCAAAACATAATCTCTCAATTTCTATTTCTACAGTATAAGGCATCACCTTGTAGCAAGAAAGGATATCCAATTCCTCTTCTCCTGGAAGGAAACATCACAAACAGAACACTTATCACAAACCCAACCACAAGAGGAACAGTGTTGGTCACCTTCCTCGGCAATTGCACATTATAACAGCTCAAAACATCACCATGGGAGGCTGCAAAAGTAAGAAAAGCAACCAATGACAGCCCTGCATGGAAGAGATCAGCCCATCTCAGCCTATAATCACCCGGAAGACACGGTTTCACACGTCCGCCGTTGAAGGTCCTTATTCCATGGATAGTAGCCAACCCATAATACAACCTTCCCGTGGCTGTCCGAAAACTGTCAGTGAATGAGAAGAATATGCAGGATATAGCCGAAAAGGCGAGGAAGAAAGCCATGAGCCACTGGTCCAATGCATTGCATTGGCCATAGTTGGTTAGGAGCGGTGCAAAAATGGAGAAGGCAAGGATGGTGGCAGTGGGGAGGAGGACGTTGAGGCGTGCCGTGCCGCTTAGTATTGTGTTGATGAGATAGATGAAATGGGATCCATCTGAGTCATGATCATCATCAGCTAGATAGTAGTCATTTTCATCTTCTCCACTTTCAATTGTGTCTTGGAGAATTGAATTGTGCATTGTTGATGAACAAAATGGGTATGAAAGTCTTGAAAGAGGTGGTATGGGGAGGAATTTGGTTGGATTGGGAGGGTTGTGGTTTTCTAGCTTGTAAAAGAGATTCTTTGTTGAGATGTGGAGGAAAAGCAATTCCTTTCCTACACTTTTCTTTTCTCTTTCTCAACTCCGAAAGGGAAGATATCTTCCTTCCTAGGGATTTTATTTTTGTCTGGGGAAATGGATTTGCTTTCTGATGTAGCATGGCTAATAAAAATTGACACGATGTATTAATACGATATGAATTCAACATAAAATTAATGGAGAGGTTATTTTTGACATGATATGTTAATACAATACGAGCTCAACATGAAATTAACATGTTAAAGTTGATAATTTTTTTACATGTTAAAAAATTACACAATCCATTAACGAAAATAATAAAAAGGTTGGATTAGTATGAAATATGAAACACTTGATTTTGACACGACAAACTCGTTTAATTAGTATTGTATGACGTAAATATCTGATATTTTTTCATATTCAATCAACAATTGTATGCATTTTTGTAGTATTAGGGGATTTATTTATTTATTTATTTTTTGCTTAATTTTGCTATTATAAAAGATCAAGTTGAATTTTGGTTTGTAGTGGATTTATGGCTGGGTGGTTTGAATCGTTTGATTAAGAGAGTGAGGAGCCTGAACATTAGATTTTTAATGTGTGTTAACACAACACAATTAATAAAGAATCGGTAAGTATCATGAGATCTGCCCCAGTTAATTAAATGACAAAGTTAGAATTGATTAATACTCGACACAATTTTCAAATAGCACAATTTGAGCACGATATACAACATGATTCAATTGCTACCCCTAGCCCTATGGTGAGAGTTGCAACCAACCACCTTGAGTTGTTCGCCAAGGTACTATGCTCCACAAACTTGGTGATTTTGAGATGGACTAATGTTATTTGGACCTAAAAATTTATCCTAACATTGAAACAATTATATCAACATCAAGTTTTAATGTTTGATGGAGCCTATAGTCATGTCACACCCTCAAAATTTTATTTTTTTTTAATTATTCTGACCACATTCTTGGTGACCGGTCGTTGTGGTTTAAACTTGAGATGCAAATAATCACTCACATCATTCCAACTAAAACGTTTTTTCACAATATTCTAATTTGGGTTCTTGAAATGTTAACAAATAATCTCAAATGATAGTTCAAGTGGTAGTTAGAACTAGGGCTGTTAATCAAGTCAAGCTTGAACATTTTTTTAGGCTCGTTTATGTGTAAATAGTTAAATGTGCCAGCTCGTTTATGTGTAAATTAGGCTTGAATTCAGCTCGATTATCACCCCTAGTTAGAACCACCTATAAACTCAAACGTCTTGAATTTAAATCGTGGCAATTCTTTGGGATTAAGCCATAAAGAATTTATCCCTCATGAATACCATAATTCCGACGTAGATGACCTATCTTTGACTCGGAAATTAGTCAAGGTGGGTGTAAATTAGTTCGCACACCTCTGAAAGTTGAACCAAAAAAAAAAAAAAAAAAGAAATATTAACATATGAAACCATGCACAGGCGGCTCATCCTAGCAAAATGTTACGTCTTCTTCTCTATCACGTCCCTGTGGTGTATTGATCTGTTGTCACTTTTCACGGGTATCTTTTTTTTTATAGTTAGCAAAACAACATGAGACCCATTTAAAGTCTTTTTGAAAATGTCAAAAATTGAACTTTGACCCAAACAATTTACGTACAAACTCAAATGCTTGTGTGTATCTTCAAAAGAAAGCCAGCCCTGATCCGAAAAATCCTCTCTTCCACGTGAATGTCTATAGAACTCTTCAAGTGAAATCAATGGTGGAACTATTCTGTGTTCATCTCTCTCTCTTGCTGTGAGGTGATTTCCCTGCAGATGATTGAAGCTTTTAGCCTTCTTGAGTTTTGCCAACAGTACCAACAAAAGGTATGGATAACATCTCTCTTATGGCTATCTTTGATGCTCATGCCTTGTGTCTGCAACTATTTTCTTTGTTCTAATCTACCAAAATACTATAATGTTTTGCCATTTACTTTCTGTTTATAACTTCATAAGTAGCAAAAGATTGATGATTTGAATGGCTTCCCCCCCACCAAAACCCCAACACACACGTATAGATTATGTGACGAATCAAATTCATTCCCAGTTCTCTATGTATATCATATAACAGTGCATGGGTGTTCGGCCTTTGTTATAATACACATATGTATATACATGTATTATGATTATAATTCCAAAATGGGAGAACTAAATAGAAAAATCTTCACATTAGTCATTGGTACTTTTAAGGGCATCATCAACATTCGTATTTTGCTTGGTAAATTATTTCCTTCCTGTACCAGCCATGATTATTACAGGATCCATCGGTCACATTCACAAATCTTGGGTAAATTACATATATATTCACCGAATTTTGATAAGACAATACAATAATTATCTCATGATAATGTGTCTAGAAGAATTAGATGAACACTCTTAAAAACCCTGATGCCTCAAGTTCATCGGTATAAATGAACCAAGCTCACCTTTTTGCGTTCACCCTCGATCATATTTTGGGGTTAGCAACCTGAAACTCCGTTTGGTTTAGTTTTTTTCGCAACCCCACTTTCGACGCCCGTGTCCAAGAGGAAAAAAGAGCAACTCGAGTGAACGACTCTCGTAATTGCCAAGTTAACTGAAGTCTCAAATATATGAAATCTCACTTCTGGGGTGCTTGGTGGAAGCTTTCTAAGCGAGACATAATGTCATAACGAAATGAACATCTAAAGGATCAGTGCAATTTCAAGTGCAAAAGTTCCTAAAACTCTGATTTATTAGTCAAAGCTTTTTGGCCTCTTTCCCTGGGAACAGCAAGAAATAGCTCCGTCAACACAGCTCTAGGCGCACACAATCAGCTCAGGAAGAGCACAACTCTAACTAGCGCAGCGAGGCGATCAACAATAAGCACATAACAGACCACAAGCACACTTGTATCTATCATTGAAAACCTTCTTTCATGATTATGAATAATCATATACGAATCGTATACTGCGAGCAATTTACAATTTACAAAAATTACATATTTAACTTCTGCTGGACATGGTAGAAAAATAATGAAAGAACTTATCCCTCGAAATTCACTAAATATTGCAGAATGTGAGGGGAGTATTTTCTTGATCAACACTATACAGATTAGCTTGAAATATGACAACACTGAAATAAAAACTCAGGAAGGAAAACCATTTTGATTCTCATGATCTCGAGATTTAGTATGCAAAGAATCCTCATCATGTTCCTGTTGCTCTTGGAACTTCATACGGTGAGAATCATCATCATGTTCCCGAAGTTCTAGAGATCTTGAATGAGAAGAGTCATCATCACTTCCCACGCCACAAAGGCTGCATGGGTTAGAAGATCTTTGAGAGCACCAATGATCTGGGACACTTAAAAAATGGGTATCAATGAACTTCCTAAATCTCTTTTTGTACTCTTTAGGAGAGATTATAGTTGGCAAATGGTTCTTAGGAACAAGCGAGGACTTAACCCAAGTCTCAAGTTTCTTGTCCCATGTGTACTGCCTGAGATAGTCAATGATGCCACATACAAGTTCACGCCGCTGAGTGTCCACTCCCACAAGTAGAGAATAATCCATGACATGTATTGACTGCAAGTATAACCAAGAATAAAGACCAAGCAGCTGAACCAATTTCTGTTGAAATCTATAAGATTTGCGTGGAAAATGTCAATGGAGTTGTGCACAGTATCCAGGAGTGGATCATTCAACCAAGAGCAATTCGTTATGTATGCTTCATGAATCAAGTATTAAGATCTAAAATGCGCATCAGGAAAAAAGTCAAAAGGGCTGTGAGAATTTTACTAGAAGGCATAAACAGAACTCACATTGAGAAATGCAGTGTCATTCCACACAGCCCGTTGCAAAATTCGCTTTGCTTTCCTACTAACATACAGGGGAGAAATATTCATGTCATCGACAAAGTTTTGATCCAAAAGAACATCTCCTGAACCATCACCAGATGAATTGAATCGAGCATGCAGAGCGCCTTTAAGATCATATTGTCGAGTTGGGTTTCGACCAAAGGCAAGATTCTCCATCACCATAAGATCATGCTTCGTCTCTTTCCCATTCTTTGTTTGTCTCATGGTAACCTGCAAAGAAAATTACATCCTAAGAAACCAAGTCCATAAAATATTAAAATGAATAGGCTAAGCAAAAAATTGACACATTCAAAGGATTGAAATTGATATACAAACCTGATAAATGCCGAGAATTTTTGCAAGGCAGGTCTGGTTCCTCATCTCATAGCACTGATTCATATAATGGAAATAATCGGGAGCAAACTTCATGAATGAATCAAATTCTGTTTTTTTTATTTCCTTTATAATGAATCGGTCATCAAGAGTTTTAGCAAAGAAAGATTTACTCTTTCCGCCTTTAGCATCCCAGTTTTTACACCGGCATAGCGAAGCAATAAAATCAAGTTCAGAGGGACAACATCGATTTCGCAGATCACGGAACTGGCTAGCGTATAAACAAACAACAGAATATTTACGCTTGCCAGGTAATTTCCCCAACCCCATAGAAACTTCCGGATGAAGAGCCTCCAAAGAAACCAAAGAATCCAACAAATCTAATCCATTAAAACGAGACAAGTGTGACCCTTCCGAAGAGATGCTAGCTGAAGAATGGATTCCATCTGAATTCATGGAACCATTTGAAGACCAATTCAGCGAAGCCAGAGAGAAAATTCTCATCAGGCCGTGAGAACTCTCATATGTTTGGGCATCCATTCCTTTCTCTTTCCTACTATCCTCATAGTGATCTTCGGTTGCAATTGGTAGATCCTTCAACAAGGCCAGGGCACAAGCAATTATGCTTGAGAATTCATCCTCATAGTCCGACACAATATAGTCATCAGTGCCAAGAGGAATGTGCAGCCTTGAGCTCTCATCGGCAATGAGTTTGCGAGCTGTGGAGTCTGCAGCATGGTTAGTAATAGGTTCAAATTTCAGCAAGTAACCTCTCTGGAGATCCCTCATGCACTCACGTCGAATTTCAGGGAAAGGAGTCCACATCCACGCCTTTGCATTGTCTATACCAGATGATGGTGAAAGAGGAGATTTACCCCTTTGAGGTGGGTTTAAATAAAGACCACCACCCTCAAGATCTTTAGTAATTGGAATAATTTCACCTGCTTGCAATTGAGCAGACAAAGGACGATTATCTTCCAGAAAATTTTCATCTTCAGCAGAGGAATGGTCAGAGAGAGGAGGTTTCATGAAAAAATCCTGGATAGACGATCCACTTGCTTTTATTCCCCTAATATTTTCAGTGACGGTAGATAAAGTAAAATCATCTTGTTCTCTTGATCCTTGATCTTGTCCATCAATTTGAATTTCTTTTATTGGAAAATCATTTGCTTCTATAGGTGTCACCAGTTTGATATTCAGTGAACCACTATTGTCAAAAACTTTATCACCAGTTTCCACATTAATTTGTACCCCATTAATCTTTTCTCCAGTATTGTCCTGTTCCTTCAGATGAGTTTGTCCTTGCATTGTTTTGTTATTGGTGGTTGTGATAGCCACAGGAGAATCAGACGAGAGCAGCGAATAGAGACGTCGATCCCAGACATATGATTCAAGCAGAAGATCCCATCGTACTCGGTTCAAGCTGAGAAATCTGTACAAGACCTCTTCTGAATTCACATTCTGAACAGTGTTCTGAATGTTGACCTAATTAAAGAATTGCACAATCAATCAGTAATAGAAACAATATTAACTTTTCTTTGATTGAATTGTGAACTATTAATCTTCAGATCGTAGCCAACATATATATCAAGTTACTTGTTAAAGTACAAGGCTTATATACATTAAAGCGTCAAACTTAGCAAATGGCGTCTTGTGCACTTAATTTCAAACTACAAGAATAATAAAAAAGGTAAAATCAAATGAACAATGACAATAGAACACTGGAACAAGGCTAAAATAGGGCAAATATACATGGCTTCCAAGCACAAATACTGGAAGTAGCATAAGTTTTCCTTCATCCAACAACATATCTTCCAAACTCGTTTCAAGTAAACCAAAGGTGGTGAGCAGAAGAGGGAAAAAGCAGATGTGTATTAGCAGATGCTATATTTGATTTATCCAAAGATGAAATAAATGCCACAAAGCTCAAAAAGGGGATTAAGGTATACGATGCAAAAGCTCTTCGAATGATGCAAGCAATGGGATACTCAATTGAGGAAGCCCGAGGGTGTGCAATGGAAGAGGAATGTTAGCACCCTTTGACACAATGTATTCTTCAGCACAAAAGAGAGCTCTCTCTGAAGATCCCAGTTTTGAAATAGTGTTTTGTTCACACCTCACACTACCAATTGATTATATGATGGTAGAGTTCCTAGAGACTCGTGTGGTTTCAAGAAAGAAAGACCTATTTCTTATTGTATAATTAATTATATCTATCTATAGTTGCCAATACCATTGTTATCAAGATCGTACGATTCGCGATTCAATTCGATTTAGTCCCTATTCGATTCGTATCTTACTATAGAATCGTTTTTTGTCCAAATTACACCTGAATCACAAGAATAGTACGATTCGATTCGAATCGAAAGAATCATACGATTCATTTTATTACTATTTTTCTTAACCCTATATATAGTAAAATGACATTTTGACTGTTAGATAGTCAAAATAATGTTGTTTTGCTAGAACAGGTCCATCCCCAAATATAGAATTTGCGTCTCTCTCTGTATCTCCTGTTCGCATCTCTGAATCTCAAGCGATTGTTCAAGCGTCTGTGAACAACATACAAAGATGATGTCTCCTTCAATCCAAGTATGCTATTTCTTCTTCAAAAATAGCTATCAAGCCCTAACATATCCTACTTCTTCTTCTTCAATAAATGCTATGTTGTTTTATTTTTCATCAAAAAATTATTTTTCAATCGAATGTGGGAAGTGATTTTCTAAGTTTATATGTTCGAATCAATATGAGTTTTTTCTATTTTAGTTTGACTTCATTGGTAGGAAGACTAACTATTTGTTGGTTAAAAATAATGCATCTTTCATCATGGCCATTTTGAAGGAACGATTTATTATTCATTAAGAAATAAATAATAGAGGTACGAACTCAAGTGTAACTTTATAAAGATTCATAAAGGCTAGCATTTTTTCATTTAAACGACGTGATTATGACAATACTGCCAATTGATTGTTTTTAAAATACAATAAATATTTAATATCTTGCTTATTTTAAATATGTACATTTTTTTTTTTTTTCATTGTTCGACTTTTATTTCAAATCTTACGATTCTCGATTTAATACAATTTTCTATTCTTAAATCTAGGATTTCGATTGCCAATACAAATCTCAATTTATGAATTTAATAACTATGGTCAATACCATTTATGCTTGCATGGGAATAGAAGAGGGAGAGTTTTTGGCTATTGAAAATTGTCAATGTGAGAGAGCTTTGAGCCTCCAAGTGAGTGTTGAGTGATTCTTCTCCAGAAGATGAGTGAGTCGCCTACCTGGATGAGGGATTCCCCAAGAATATTTCCTTATTTTTGTGCTTTAATGTAATCTTCCCTCTTCTAATTTCAATCCAAGTTTCATATCTACTTCTTTAAGTCTCTTTAACAATTTTGACTACCATCAAAACAAAGGGAACATATCACGTTTCTTGCCTAAAATTAAATTTAATCCTTAGTCTTCATACATTACCCACACCATTGAAGGCTTTAGTTCCACTTATGTTCATAGAAAGTAAAATTACTTCACACAAGTTGGGCAAATGAATTTTATGTTCTATTTGGTGTTGGAGCTACAACCTAGTTATTAAGATGTTTAGTTTTTTTATCTATTTTGCATTTACTATGGTTTTTATGTCTTATCTAGACCAGAGGTGTATTCGGGTCAGTTGCACTCTTATTTGGCTATATATACGGGACTCTGCACTTAGTTTGTGCATCCTTTTCGCTCCCAACAATTCTAGTTAGTATTAGAGCCAACCAAACTCTAACCTTCCCTAACCCTCACCCTAGCTGCCAAACCCTAGCCCTCCCCACCAGCGTCCCCACCTTTTCCCACCAGCGACAGTCAACACCGCCAGCACATCCCACCAGCGCCGCCATCCTTTCCCACCGGCACCACCACTCCTTCCCGCTAACGCCACCACCTCCACGCTATTGGTTTCTCTTTTCCCTAGGATCGGAGCACCCTATGGACTTTTAGAGGGGTTGGATCCCCTCCGTTGATCTACTTTTGATGTAGTAGATCGCCTCTATATTTTTTCTGAATTTCTTGGCGTCGTGACCTGTTATTTGGGAGCTTTCTGGACCTTTCTTTGTTACTATTGTTTGACTTGAGGTATATTGTTCTCCCTTATTTAACTCTTTATTTTAGAGTAATTTTTGTCACGGTTGCTGCATTACTATTGTTGCTATGGTCACTGGTGAGGGACTTGAGAGCTCTACCTTTGTTAATTCCACTGAGAAGATACTGGGCACTTCTACAAGGATTACCACTCCCACATTTATGTTTGACCAGTATACAATACCTACTGACACAGTTACGATGCTATGTATAGTCTCTCAAAAGGTTACGACACAGTTATTGGATGGTCGTAACTTTGCTAAATGGTCATGTTTGTTTCAGCTCTTTTTGGGGCGTATTGGGAACCTTGGTTGGCTGACCGAATTGCACATGAAGCTAGTTGATGACGACCCTGGATACCTAAAATGCAAATTCCAATTATTGCAATCCAATTAAATATAACAAACTTCAAGGCCCAAGTTTAATTCCGCAAATAAAAATAGCACTGAGGAGAAGACCGAGGTAAAAGAACAAGAAATGAAGGATGACGTCTCTGTTCTTCGCTGGTTTGCCTGTGCCACACAGCCACTTAGAAAAAGGAGACAAAGCAGTAGATGGAAAAGTGAGGACAGAAGACCTGGTGATGGTGTTCTCTTTCAAGCCTTACTCCAAAATTTATAAAAGAACCGCACATGTTAGTCAAAATACATATACTTCCCTTTAAGTCTTGTAAATATTTTTCTTTCATTTTTTTTTGGTCATGTCTTGTAAATCTTTTAACTGGGGGCAATTCGCAAACAATATTAAAATAAAAAATTATACTTACACCCCAAAGTTTTTAGAGTTGCATTGGCGGCAGTTGCCCCCACTGCAGATCCGCCCCTGGCTGATCATGCCTATGTATGTGAAAGCACATACTTTCACATGTAAAACAGTATTGGATCCTCCTCAGTCCTTGTATCTAAAATTTATAAAAATGCCATGCCAAGTACAAGCATTTTAAAAAAGACCAACTTACAAACCACAGTAAGCATTATCTTAAGGAGGAAAAGAGAACATAGGTATTGACAAACATATATATACAAGGGAAAATAAAATTCATAAGACTGATAGAATTGCTGTCACGTAAATCAAAAGACAAGAAAGGACAGGTATAGCGAAGAAAATTATTTAACCTCAAATTGAAATCTTTCCTGCTTCAGCATCTCCTCAATATCAGAAAAATCCTTTGATGATCCTTTAAGGTTGAGAGTTAAGCCTTCAAATTGAGATCTGATCTCCTTCAAAGATTTTTCAACGTCCATGAACATTAAAATTCCTTTCTTGTGCACCTAAGACAACAAATACAAATGCCACATCCATTTTCAGTCAAATAATCAACACAGCACCAGTAGGAACCAAAAACCAAACATGCTCATAGAAGTACATACATTCTCAAAATCTTTCATAAGCAACTCTCCTCGGATTGAGTAGCCAAACTCCAGCTTCTGAGGAGGCATAGACACAGAGTAGTTTACAACTGGAGAGTACATGAATAGTGCAACCATGGGGCCTAATCTGCATGTTTCATGGAAATGCCATAAGTATATTAAAAGTAAGAAAAACGAAAAACACAAAAGGTATCATTTGCAACATAAGGCACCATTTGCCAACAACTATCTTATTAGAAAGTATCCATACCCAAAGAAGTACAGAAAATCCCTGTGAAATGAATGCCCGCAGCTAGATGGTCGACTGAATAAAAAATAGTTTGAAAAGCTGAGTTCCAGAAACTTTCCAAATGACAAACCCCGTGCAGCAGCGGATATCAACACTCTCTTAGTCGCCATTGAGTTTTCATTGTGGGATTTACATCTACCACACCGACTCCACATCCAAAGCTTCCCTTTGGTTTCACCAGGTAAGCACTTGGCTATAGGGAGACGTCTAATTTGAATCATGAGCTGCTTATTATGATGTGCATAGTAGTAAAAATGTGCTTCTGGAGGTTCACCACACGTCTTACACTGGAGCCTCTGCATAATGCAACAGATTCGGTTACTGGCAACTACAAGTAAATGCAGCAAAAATCTGGTTAAAAAAGATAAACAAGAACTGGAAGTTGCCTCAAAAATACAAATAACATCCTTCAGCAAGGGCACTGAGGGTTCCTTCAGTAATTCAATTGGAGTGTGTGCGGAGACAGCTACATTATCTGCTTCAACGCACAAAAGATCTACTGTGCAACTAAGTAGTGACACATAACAGTTTAAATGCCATAACAGAGTTCTATTAACCTGATTGAGTAAATTATCCCGCAAAAACTTTCCAAGAGGAACATCAAAATTCCGGTAGAACTTTATGTGAGAAAAATGACTATGCTCACACATATTCCCTGTTGTACGATTCCGGCTTGACACCAAAACCAAAATACTTGCAGAATCCAACACTCTGCTAATGCCATCCTTACTCTGCACTTGGTATTCATTATTACCACCAGACTTGTGTGTTTCCAGAGGTGCTTCACAACCAGCTGATGATAAAAGTGGTTGTTCATTATCAAGTGCCCTCTCTTCATCAGGCCTACCCTTTACCTCCATATCACCATGATCAATTGTACCCAGAGAGCTCGAAACATGAACATCTGTTTGGATCTGACCATTGGAATACCTTTCATCAAAGTCAAAGCATGCAGACATAGACTGACGAGAAGTAGAAAAAAGAGGAAAACTATCCCCCATGACTTTTTTAAGAGAGGCTGAGAGATATGATAACCCAGAAAGAATGACTGGGTTGTACGGCTCAAAAGACAAAGATGAGTTGCCTTCTAATCCCGAGTTTGAGTCTGGGGAGTCATCTTCATGGATTCCATTGGAGATGGGAACATCAATTGAAAATGATGAGTCACTTTCAGCACTAGGCACCTCAAAACAAGAAACAATTGTATCACCAGAGCCACCAGATGGGGATTGTTTATCAGTAAGTGATAAATTTGCCTCTACAGTAAGAGGAATGGTGAAGAACATCATCATTTGATCTAGAAGAAAGGAAGTCTCAAGGATTAAATGATATGCCATGACAACTGCACATTGAACAACGCATTTGACCTTCTTCAGCTCGTCACTGTGTGTTCCCATCAACAAAATCTGTGAGAAACAAATTTCACACATTCAGCAAGGCGTTGTTTCTATAAAAAAAGACTCGCAATGAAATTCCATGGACCATGGACACATCAGATACGAAAGTTATTAACTCTACAAGGTCATATACAGTGAACATTAGGTCACGCTTGCCCCAAGCCAAAAATGAAAACAACCTAAATCAAAGAAACTTTACGCAAAAACAGCAAAATAGGTCTTGTCAGCAAGAGGAAGAAGAAAATCATAAAACCCATAACAAGGTACCATGATAACGTAAAGGGCCTTTGCAGATGCAGAGGAACACCACAGACAATGAGGAAAAATGAACCATGGAAAACAAAATTCCAAGGGAAATGACATAAAAGACTTGGCCCATTTTGTTTTAATCATTTGGCAATTTCCATGAGGAAGTACAGAATAGTAGTCAAAGCACGTCGGAGGAACTACTATCCAGAAAACATCAGAATCAGTGTAGACGGGCAATGATACCCTCGGAGCCATTCATGCTCATGAGTATTAGGTATTCAGGTTGGTCCCTTGCATTTCACGTAAAGTTGAAAATATATATTTGTCTTACTGTAGGCAATTTAATAGTGTCTTCATACATTGCTCAAGCAGGGTGACTAAGTGAAAATTTTATTACATTTTCTTCATATGTTCCTGCGTGTTCAAACAAATAACTGATACATGAAGAACGTTAAAAAATTAAAGAGTAACCAGCTTGAATCCACATAGTTATATTATCATCATGGTTGCTGAAGCTTTATGACACAGAACCCTCTTTTCTCGGTCCATGCTTTGGATGTTCTTAGTTATTGTACATCACTCCCGCAGCTGTGAAAGACGATGCTTGAAAATTCTTGCCTATCCACTTGTGTGGTTCAAGCTCTGAAAATGCTACCTACCCTCACTATTTCTAGATCTCGAAAAAATACTTTTTAGCTGTTCGAAATGGTGGATCATTCTATAGTCTCAGTATCAATCTCCAATACTGGGTTAAAACTTACAAGGCAATGTTAATGGTCACCCAGTATGAAAATGGAGTAGGTTATTAGAGGATTGTAAAAGTCAAAGTGGTTCAATCCATTGTACAGAAATACTGGCTGCTTAACCAAATGAGATCTCAGAATTCTAGTAGAACCATGTAGCTTTTTCAGACAAATTCAAAATCAAAAATGGGTCAGTGTCAAAGTCAAAGTGGTTCAATCCATTGTATAGAAATACTGGCTGCTTAACAAAATGAGATCTCAGAATTCTAGTAGAACCATATAGCTTTTGTAGACAAATTCAAAATCAAAATGGGTCAGTATTTAATAATTACTGCCACCGTGTTTGAAGGTAAATGCACACACACACACTTAAGAAATATCAGCAGGTTCTTTTCGGACATTCAACTAATAGGTATAATATTTCATACGAGTATAACATATTCAGACTTTCAAGGTTGAAATTGGCTATTTAACAGAATTATCAAGGGGGAAAGAGGCTAGTTAAACTCCACACGACCATGTTCAAATTTATAATATCTTTGCACAGCCGGGTTATCAGGATTTAAGATGTCATATGGTCACACTTACATAATTCACATACAGTAGTATGTCCAGGACATCACTAAATATTTAGGAATGGACTTTCTCCTGGTCGCGGGAGGGTGAAGTTGGGGAAGATCTCTCAGGTTTATATTATCTTTTGAGCATAACAACTTGTAATTTTTAAAATCAACTCAATAAGAGGTATACTATGACAAAAATTCATGCACACATATATACACATCTAAAGAACAAGTAATGAGGCAAGAAATTGGAAAACTTCAAAATTAACATATAAAATGTACTTACCCGAAAAAGCATATAAAATATAGTCTTAAATGCCATCATACAGGCAATAGTGCAGGTCTGCTGCATGTTATGTTTACAGTAGGGGAGATGAGGAAAAATAAATTCAAATGCTGCACAAAGATATGTGAACACTTAACCCTATCATCATCATCTCTTAAACCTTCGTATGCATATGTCGGAAGAAGCCATAACCATCAAATTGTCCTCATCGAAAGTTAATAAACCTTGTGCATTTATTCAAGATTAAAAAAAAACTTCATCATTTACTTATCGTATTTCAAGTTTTTGGCAAACAAATATATACTACCAGAACAATGGGAAAAAAAAATTAACTCACCACAGGGGTATATCGGTTAAGATCCTTGCCCCCTCTCATCAACTGTCTCATAAAAAAAAAAAAAAAGGATGACATACAAATGGTTGTGAATTGCCAACCCTGCATCTCACCTAGAGTCTGGGCCTCTATTCAGGCTTGGTATGGCCCACGCAGCATATTTTCCACAAGATTGTGCTGCAGTTGCCCAAAACTAAAAGGGAGATGGGAGCATTATGTATTTCATCCCTACTAATTTATCATACCAAAAGATTAAGGAATTACATGGTGGGAAACTATTACTAGGCTTTTCAAAAGATTAGATGGTAACAATTTGGACAAGGAGATTAATGGATACAGATAAGTTAAAATTTAATTGTCACGTGGCATCAAAACCCAGAGAGAACCTTACACCACTGGGTGCACAGGTCAACACATCAACTTTCACTTAAATGGCCTTTCTCAAGAGATCAAACTTCGCTATGATTACAAGTGTCACCAAATAAATAACACATGACACAACATCTATAAAGTTTTAGAGAGGTCACACGATCAATATAGTGAATATGTTCATTGGCAACTATCTAGCAAAGTCATACCATTTGGCACCAAGTTTCGGTCAGTTACAGTGAACGAGGCTTCTTGATATTGTAACCACAATAAATCATCTTCAAGGGACTTCAATAATGATATCAACCTTAAAATTCTGGAATACAAAAAATGGAACTAGCAACATGACTCACCGTACAACCCAGACGTGTAGGGCAGCCCTCAAGGAACATCAAAGTTTTACTTGGTCTCTTTCCACCATCACCAGGAGCGGCATGTTCTTCGACAAATTTTTCAAAATGAAAGGAATCACACTGCCTAAGCTTTTGGCCAATCAACGTATCAGAGGATAAGATCGTTGAACCAGTACAACGAGCAACTCTCTCTAGACGATGGAGCTTCATATCTAAGACTAAAGTCATTCCTTTCGAAAGAATAGACTCTTGCAAATCACGAGACACAGTTTTCTCCACCAAAACCACATTAGGCTGACACATTTCTATCATCTCAATCAGAGACTTCAGACTATCCTTCTCCTGCCAATATGATGTGAACAGGTAATTACATATTAACAGAGAATAACCTGCCTATTTAACCAGATAAAGGACAGTTTTATTGTGTTACCTCATTCATTGAGTCAAACGAATATAACCTACTAGAGGATAAACCAAGAGAACCCTGAATCAACAACAATTTAGGATTCCTGTAGTTTGTAGGCATGTGCTTGTGAGCAGCATGCTTTTTGAACACCAAGCCTTTGATCAGTTGACTGCAAATGGTATAGTGATGTGCAATATCAGCTTAATGACAATTATAAGGAATATTTCGCCAAATTCATGTGCATTTGAACACAATTCTCACTTTCAACACTATAATAATTGTACAGCTTGGTGCATGTGCAAATATGTTGTGCTATTGTCGTTTATGAAAAAGATGATGATTGTGGCAACAAACACAAAACTTGTTGAGTGTTCAAATTTCTAGAAAGAGTTTCTTGCCTCACTTGGCATTTGTGCAAATATGTGTATTTGTTTTTCAATAAGAAAGGAAATATCGTACTAACAAACTCAGATTTACATTAATTGTTCAAAGCTTCTAAGAAGAAAAAAAAAAAATTCAGCTTCTTTCATCGTTGCATGTATGGTCAGGGTTACTAAAAAGCAGAAACCAATTTTTCTTCTGGTCAATCAAATAACCATGAAGAACTTAATTCGTATGTCATATTAAAACTTCATAAAAGACCACATTGTATAAAGATGATGTACTAAATTGCATGGATCCAAGACCACCCAGTGTTTTGTTAACTATTGAATAAACATTGAAACGACTAGTATTTCCTCTCCAATTTAACAACCAAAACGTTATTGTCTAACCAACGGTTAGGGCATCCAACCCAAAATCCATTGGCAATGGGTGGACTGACCCCTTAAATATATAAACCAACCTTAGTGGTCCTAATATTTGTTATGGGATACAAGCTCTCTTATCACCAACATCTAATTAAAAGTGAACAAGCACCACCCCCGCCCCACTCCGCGCGCGCACGCGCGCGGGGGGGGGTGGGGGGTGGGTGGGGTTAAGGATAGAAAAGAAAATAAATCAGTGGTTGTAGCTTATCACCTTTGACTGCGTGTACCAGTTGCAATACATTTGACCTTGACATAGCCATCAGGATCCATGGCCTTGCCCTCATAGGCATCAGGCTTCACAAATAAAGCAGCTTCCCATGATAAAGAAGTCACTATATCCACCCAGGGTTCGCCATCTTTTCCTGTAGAGGCAAGCCCCACTGTTTTGAGAAGTTGACCCACGAGGTCCTTGAACTTGCCGTTCATCACCTCATTCATTGCTTTTTGCTTTCCCTCTTTAAACCTGTAATTTCCACTTCCTTCTTCTCCAAAGCTACTAAAAGAACTTGGTTTTCCCCAATTCATTCCGTCACCACACTCATCATCATCATCATCACAATTAGCCACGCTGTCCTCGATATCATCTTCTTGGTCTTCTGGTTCCGGTGGTAACCAAAATCGAGCATCGGTTTCGTCATTATAAGAAGAAAACCCAGTTTCCTCATCACTAGATGAACTAGCTCTTTCCACACCATTATTTCTTGTTTCTTCACCATCACCAATTCCGTTATATTTTACATCTCCACCATTGCACCTAGCATTTAAATTATCGCTTTCCTCAAGGTTGCTTTTCACCACCGTGGAGGATCTGTGGATTTTACTTACATGAATTGGTAGCCTCGTGTCTTGCGGATGCCGCTTTAAGCCAAAATTAGGGCCCCCTTGACTACCGTTTGAGTTACCTTCCTCTTGATAACCGCTTCAAAATTAAACAAATTAATTCATAAATATAGAAAAAAATAAAAATAAATAGAATAAAACCATCAAGAAACAATTGAACTTCTTATTTCTATCACAACTAACTATAATTCCTTGTTCTTCCTTTTATGCCATAATTTTTTAGAAGCTTGGGGGAGGGGTTGCATACCGGCCATGAGAGTTTGCATCGACTGAAAAATCACCTGAAAATTAGAAAATAAAAGGTTAGGAACACCTCTTGACCCAAATTTCTCAAAACATAGCAAAATAGTAACAATAAGAGAAGGGAAACTTTACTGCAGCTTGAGACGCAGCTATCGCTTCTTATCAATGAAGCAGTAGGACTGATCGATGGTGTTGCATGAGGACTTGAACCATTCTGCATGCTAGATTCTTGGCATGACCCTACAGGGTCCCCACCATTTAATTTTCCAGAGTTCCCAGTTTCTTGTTTGTCCATGCAGTCTCGCAGTTTTATCTATCTGACCCTATGTAACTCTTGCAACCTGTGAATTCAATCTAACAGCAATGACCCGAATAATTCAAGATGCAGCCATTATCTACTACTTTCCTAAACAGAAAAAGTACAAACTGTAAGCAGAAAGATGAGAAAACTAAGAGAAGAGAACTCCATCACTTCAGGCTAAGTCACTAAAGAAGGTTCCGCAACCCCAGAAGCCCGAACTGGGAGTTAAATTCGACCCTTTTTCTCTCCAGCCCAACAAAAAAAAAAAAAATCATTCTCTTTATTGAAAATCAACTGACACTTGAAGAAAAAAAAAAGATGAATGAAAAATGTCCTCACACCTAATTGAACACCCTGCGATTCCCAGAAAATTCGAAGTGAAAACAAAATAAATTCATAATCCAAACTAAAATGAATCCTAAAAAATTGTATTGGATTTTTCGCTTCAAAAATGCTAAAATCCCACAAAAATAGGAGGTTTCATCATGTTATTAAACCAAGACATCAACTAAAACTAAACCGAAAAGAGATCAGACACGCACAGAGGAATATGAAAACCGTCCTTGCCACAAAAAGAAAAAAAAATGGAGAAATCCCAGTCATATAGTGCCGTTCCTGTAAAATCTCAAACCTCCTCAATAAATGTGATATTCAACAACCATATCAAACCAAACCAAAATTTTCAAATCCCGCCCCCCAATCATTAAATTCTTGATCATTATAGACTTTAACTAAATAGATGCAGAACAATAAATTGTAAACTTGAAAAAATTGCTAAAACAACAAGGGAGAAAAAAACTATTTCGAATTAAAAATTGAAAGTGAATGATAATCTATGAATCTTAATCTCAAGGATATGTTCCCAACAGTTACAGTTACAACCCAAACAAGAAGAATCCACAGAAAATCCCAGTTGGGATAAGAGAATTACCCGAATCTGATGCATCTTCAACTCCCAACAAATCAAAAGAACTTGAAAAACATAGCAAAACCAAAGACAGCCGACAAAGGAAAAAAACACTATTTGTCAAATGTCCAAAGAATTTATCGGCAATTGATCTATTGACTTTCCAGTCAAGAAAATATTATGAAAAATGGCAAAAATATAAACCCATAATCAAAAAAAGGTAACAAGACCATTATCTTAAATATAATTTACCATTTTGAGCTTAACAACCAATCAGTCAGAGATACTACCTTGCATAAATGGAAAGATTTACATAACTTACCATTAAAGCAACCCAATTAATAAGTACATGCTGACCTCCAGATCGATCCCAATCATACCAAACACCAAGAATTCAGGACCTAATTACTGGGTTGTCTTCGTTTAGCTCTCTAGAATCTAGATAGCAAATCTTACAGAAAATCTTAGCAATTCAGTAAACGAGGAGAGAAAAAGAGAAGTCAGACAAAGAGAGAAAAAACTGAAAAATTATGAATTTTTGAAGAGGAAAACGCAGGAAAGTGAGGAGAGAAGAAAGAAGAAGAAAGCATTTGTGTCAAGTGGGCCCAAGTAGGTTATTGTTATTCAATATAGGGCAAGAAATTTCAAGACAGTACTTAATTATATGACTTATTGTCTGTTGGATTGAATGGAAAGTCAAATTTGATATTTAAGCTTCATGAACATTTTACCAACTGGAGATATATATATATATATGGATATACACATAGATATATGTAATAAATAAAATAGATAAGATTTAATTAATCTCAGGATAATCTGTATTTTTAATGGGGCAAATTATATTTTTGACTCTCTCAATTATAATTCTACTATGTATAACCCACGCCTGAAAGCACAGTACAATTTGAATGATTTTGAAATGAATATTAGTGGCCGTTGAATGAGTCTATTTGAGACTGTCAGATAGACACTTATTGACACGTTGACACTTCTCATTCAAAAAATAAGAATATTTCCGAATCAAGTTCATAGTCAATGGGATTGAAATATGGGAAATACTATGTATCCCAAATCTCTAACCTAAATTTTCATCCCAAATGAAGGGAGACCATTGGATGAATGGATCTCATCAACTTTTTTAAATGGGACCCACTGATTCAATGGTCTCTCTTGATTTGGGATGAAAATTTGAGTTAGAGATTTGAGATACATAGCATTGCTCTTGAAATATAATATATTATTTTTAGAGGAATGCTTTATATCCCAAATTTGTATCTCAAATGTGTATTCCAAATGAATGGGAACCATTGGATGAGTGAGTCCCACCAACTTTTTTAATTGGGACTCACTGATCCAACCATCCTTATTGATTTGGGATGCACATTTTGGATACAAATTTAGAATATATAGCATTGCTCTTATTTTTAATACTTAATGGAGATGCACATGGATACATGTAATTAATAGAGTAGATTTACTTGGTCTTTGAAGATTTTGTAGATCCCAAGAGTTTTGGGGATTTTTCATCCCTTTTTCTCTTCTATCTTATTAATAATTGTAAATATATTTTTTTTTTAGCCAAATCAAAGTTTTTTTCACTTTAACTAATAGCATTAAAAATGTTACCATAAGAGCTTACGATATCATCTGTTATACGCACCCGTTTTAAAAAAAAAGGAGTAATTAGTTGCTAAATTATTAACTTATATAATTGATTTTTTTAATATTGAAAATTAGAAACACATGAGACATTAATTTAGAAAATATTTAATACAACTGTAATACTATATTATTATTGATAAGTGATATCACTAACTAGACGTAAAACACCGTATAACCCTAGTAACCTTAGTCAATTGTCTTCTTCCAATAATCACCACACCCAATAACTATCACGGTAGATTAAATGAGGTCCAACCCTATTCGACAATTGAATATTTCACGTTCAATCGCCTAACCTATTGAAAAAGAATTTAACAATACTATTTAAACTCAATTTATTGACCTAATTCACTTCTTTGGTTCGGTTGACAATGGACGTTATTTAATATTCAAATTCACTGTTGATCAAACAAAGCATAGTGATTAAATTAGCATATTAGATTGATAAAGTAGGTTCAAAAAACATTACTCAAAAATATTTGAATAAAATAAAAAATAGAATTTGTCATTAGTTAACCAATGAATTCTTTTATTTTTTAACGGGCATGGCATAATTTGGATAAAAATATATTTAAATAACCTAAATATAAATTTTAATTTTGAACTTACAAAGTTTACAATATAAATTGCCATTAATGAACCTGTGAAAATTCATAGGTGTGGTCTAATAGTCAAGTTTGTCATCTTGTAAACAAGAGGTCTCAAATTCAATATTTATCACACCCGCTAAAGGTCAGTCACTTTTATTTCTTATGAGACATATCCTCAAACTAGCTCGAGCTATAGTGGCCAGTCTTAGAGTTCGAGAGAATAATCCATCCAAGTATGAACACTGTAGCCAAAATTTAAAGACGCGATATAATGATATTAGAAAAATAGTTGACTAGATGCACAATTTTCGTATAAAATTTGTATTACTATGCTTAAAATAGTCAGGTATTTATACCATTACGGTTATGTTACGTGTATTTATACTTTATAATTCTTATTGTTAGTAAAAAAGAGAGGAAGGACTTGGTTGGACGCTCCACATGAAATAGGAATAGCCATAGTCACATTCAATTCTTTTATATCTTTAACTACTTATAACTCACGCTCCAACCATACTCAATAGTCTATAACCATTATATTCCACTCTCTCTCTCTCTCTCTCTCTCTCTCTCTCTCTCTTTGTAACCACGCACCCACCCCTGTGAACTTGTGTAGAATCATTCTATAAGAATAATATATACAATAATAACTCTCTTAGAGGTAATCCAGTGGTCAAGTCTGTCATTTTGTAAATAAAATCTCTCAGGTTCGATACTTCTCACTCTCTTTAATAGGTCAGTTATCTTTGTTCTCTAGAGAAAATGTCCTTAAACTAACTTGAACTACAATCGCCGACGTCAGAGCTCGAGAGAGTAGTCGACACAAGCCTAAATATCCTATAATAAAAATATAATATATATACACACACACACACACAAAATAATAACTCATGGTTAAACATTTTATTTTGGGTTTAGTGTGGCAAATGAAATAAAGTTATATATATATATATATATAACTTTTGACCAATACTACTGGGATTTAATTTTAGTACCTAATATATTGTAACATTAAATCTATCGAAAAAAAAGTTGGAGCAAATCCACCTTTTTTTAGTTCTTTTGATGGACCGAAGTCATTAGGTCCCCATCAACTAAATTCCAAATTAAGTAACATTATTCTTAAATTTAACTTCGCTAAAAATTTTCTATTTACTCTTCTATAGATATGATATAGAGAGAAAAAAGGAAAAACGTTTCTTATTTATTATTAGAATTGTAAGAAATAGTTCGATGCAGAAAATAAAACTCCACATCCTGCTTTCGATATATGATTGATGATGGGAGTGGAACGACAGCAGAGTTAAACTGGGTTGAACACTCAACAGTAGAAGTCTCCAAATGAAATCCCTCATTTTCCGCGTTGGGCATGTTTCTAAACTGGGGATAAAGGAGAAGGCAAGTCAATCTTTTCACGATTTCTTCAATAGAAGAAGGTTTTTTGAAGGTATAGGAGCACGAATGCATAAGAGTTTTTTTTTAAGGCGGGCTTTAGAAAAGAAGTACGGTCTTTAGCTTTTAGTAAGTGAACAAGCATCCAAGAGTTTTTTTAGATAATCTTCGAACATGCTCGAATACGTTTTAGATATATTGAGGTTATTCTATACTTTTTTTTAAAATTATAGGGTTATTTTATTATTGTATAGAAATGAGTGTCATTATGTAAGAATTAAGGAAAATATTATTTGAACTTAATCTAGGGACTTAATTCAATGCATATATTGGATTGAAGTAGGTTTCATCTAATATTGAAACGCACAATTAATCCAATAACTGCATTAAATTAGGTCCAACAACATTACTCAAGAATCTATAGGGTCATAAACGAAAAATTGCTACCATGATTTTATATATAAAAAAAGTATTTGTTGAAGGCCTTGATTTGTCACGCTTTCAAAAAATAAAAGATTATCAGGGTCAATTTTAAATAATAATAATTAGTCTCATTCTTGGTACCAAGTTATAATTAATTTATTTTTAATTTTTTATGCAGACACTATGTAGATTAGTTTTTAACCTGTTGTTTAATAATTTTTTAAGTATTAAATATGATTTCAGCAAATATGTATTTATAAACTTTTGTGATCAATTAAAAAAACAAAATAAAACTTCTTAATGTGTCAACCTAAACTAATTTTCTGGGTCCGCCACTATGAACAAGTGAGCAAGTGAATTTCATAAAATTCAACACATTTCGCTCGTTGTTGTTCTCACCCATCTCTTCTCCGTCTCATTTTTCATATTTAATTGTTCCTTTTAACTAATTTGATTGGGTTTTACATCGTTGATATTAAGTAATCAAACATTCACAAGTTTTATTCTTTTGGGATATATATATATATATATATATGTATGTATAAATTGGGGCCACATGCAAGAGGTGTGGTCCATAAGAAATTTCAAAAATTAAAATAAACATTGGCATATTAAGTTGAGGTTGAAAGAGAATATACACGTGAAATATCCCAAAAGACAAAGCAACAGTAGAAAAGAAACAAATAGAAAAAGTCCCTATATACGCGTTCAATGCCCCCACCAGACGGCTTTTTGTCCCGTCAGAGGCACCAGAGAATTGATATGTAAGATGTACAAAGAGAGTTTAACGGTTATTTTAATGTTGAACTTTAAAATTATGTGTTTGAACTTCTCATTTTTTTTTATTGTAATAGTATCTGACAAGAAAAAAAAAATATAAGGGTAATCTGTGTAGTATACATGAATTTTTTGTTTTATAAATCACATATCAATTGTTCTGATTAAATTTTTACTGTGATTAGAATCACGTAAATGGTTAAGTATAGTTTTTAACTCTTAATGTATCATTTGTTTTTCATTTTGATCTCTAAATTTTTTATTTTTTTTCAAATTTTATCCTTCATTTTGTATGCGTTCACTTCTTCATTTGAACTTTTGATTTGATATCGATTTAGGTCCACAAACATCACGAGTGACGCGCCACATCTCTATTCGAGAGCTCAACCACCATGTCCATTAGACGACGTAGTTTTGGTTCAAAATCTAGACAAGGGTTGTCAATTTGACCAATTAAACACAAACCCCCAAACTAAAAGTAGAGCAGGGAAAACAAATTTAGGACCAAAGTGGAAGTTGGGTGATACTTTAAGAGCGAAAATTATCAATAATCCTAACATCAAAGAAATAATATTACGAGACTAGCAGTTAGTCTAATGACCACTGTCTAATCCACCTGTAATTTTATGTAAATTCAATTTACATTCAATGAAACACACTAATCGAATATAAATGATTAACTCTATTGAAATATAAAAATTCCCTTTTTTTAAAAAAAAGGTTTAGAAGATCCAGATCCAGTTTCCAACACGAAATATGGCCGAATCTTTTGTAGGCCCTTTGTTGGGGTTTTAAGCTTCATTATTGTGAATGTCAGCCTGTCCTCGGTATAAGGAGGCGCGTTTAGATAGGCTCGAAGGGTTGTAATGTCAATTAATCCAAAGTTGTCGGCAACAAAAGTAAATATTTCGGAAAATTCTATGTCGACCAAGACTTTTATCAAGTTGTAGATTCTAAATGATGTGGCAGATTGAGAGTCATTGTATAGTTATCTAAAACTTGTTGAACCTACTAATTCTATAGTTCACATTGATTTGAGATAGAAAATTTTATAAAAATTTTAGTAGATATAACATTATTGACATATTCCAAACTTAGCCCCAACTAGCCTACATGCAAATTATAAATTCGACAAAAAACAGTCAAAAGATATATAATGGATAGATACGTTAAATCCGTCAAATAACTAAATTATAATGACTTTGGTAGAGCATGATATGATATATAATTTATACATCAGTTATACATTGTGTAAATATGATATAATGTCAAGGACGGCTGAATCCAATTTGAAGCTTAAAGTAGAAACATTAAATGAAAACCTTTTTTATTTTTAGTATTATTTTTTTAAAAAAATTAATTTATTTTTAATTTTCTATGTGAGAGGGAGACAAAAGAAATATGTGTTAATATTGTCGAGAAAGAAATTTCAACTTTTTTTTTTATTTTTTATCGAAGAGAGGGAGAAGAGAGAGTGTGTGGGTGGAAGTACATATGAGTTAACTTTTGAGTATTTTTTTTATTTTTTAATTTCTAAGTTTTTAATGTTATGGATTGGATTATAGGCCCAAATTATTGCAATAAATTTTTTGATTGGATTTAATTTTTTAGGATTTAAAATTTAATAGATTTAATTTTTTTTTTTTGTGGGCTAGTAATATACTTAAAATTATGATACCTTCTAAAAATTTGGATCTAAAATTCATATTTTTTTTTTTCCATACTATTGGGCCGGCCATGTATAATGTAAACTTGGTCATACACGTTTATAAATACAGTAATGCTACGCTGATCAAATTTTGAGACTAAATTAAGAGTCCAAATGACATGACGCCAAATAAAAAAGCCTAAATCAGCTGCCATGTCATTTGAACTCTTAATTTAGTCCTAAAATTTGATCAACGTAACATTACTATTATAAATAAGTCGGGTAAGCAAATGTCAACAAAATATAATTTAGACACGACCTGAATCATACTTGGACCGCTTGTGTGAAAACACTATAGAATTGGAAAAAGCGGATCCGGATCTTTTCAAGTTTGTTAATTCCAGTCAAGTCCAATAATGCAGCTTAAAATTATTGGGTCCACTATGGTTCCTATATATCCCCACTCATACCCACATAATTATTGGGTCCATTAGCCGTAAAAATTCAAGCATCACACACTCATAACGAAGAATAGTCTAAACAATGCATCATTTGAATTCACGATCAAAATGTAAACGTAAACTTAGATTGTATACACTTATCTACAAAATCACATGAATTCGGTAAAAAAAAAAAAAAAAAAAAATTTATCATAAAAATCGAACTTGAAATATTGAAATAATAATCATGAGCCCTCGTATTTAAACTAATTATTGTGTATTTCTAAGTTTTCAATTTCATTAATTTCGATCAACTTTAACCATCACCCTGAAATTTATTTGTCCCATTACTTGTTACTAATACGTCAGGTGTTAAGTGTGTCCCGGTCAAACAAGTTTTTGTCAGGTTTAATCGAATTCGTGTGAAAAACCATGTAATCTGTATACAATTCGTTTAATTAAACGAATATAAAATCTACAAGTCAAACATAGTTCATTTATTAAACGGGTGATCCGACACGACTCGTTTAATCTATTTAATGAACTTTTTTTTATTATTAAAATTTGAATAATTATTAATTTATTATTATATTAATTTTATTTAAAACGGATAAACGAGTTGATGCATCTCACCTGAACACGACCCGTTTATTAAATGGGTCTAATGGTCCACCCATTTATAACCTGCATCCGTTAAAACCTTATTCAAACCTGCTTAACTATGTGTCGATTAATTGTGTCGTGTTACAATTTGACAGACCTCCTAATACGTATAGAAATTCACAGTGATGCTTAAAGATTCAATGGTAAATGATTCAACTAGAAAATTTGAATTCAATGCGACCTGGACCCGTATTGTAAATCTACAAGAAAAATTCTTTTCCATTTATTGAAAGCTGTGGGACCTTAGAAAATTTTGCAAGTGGAAGAAGAAAATTGCATTGGTGGTTTGTTTAAAACCCACCTTTGTCCCTTTGAATGGGTTTTATACAACTTGCCATTTGAATATAAAAAAAAAGTGCCTTGTTTCACACCAACGTCCCCTTTGTCTTTGATACTTTCAAAACATTGTATTAATCTTTTTAATTATGATTGGTGAAATTGAGAATTTAAAAGAATAGAATGACAGCGTGACGGTTTGCTCCAAGTTTGATTTTGAATACAATGTAATTTGATGGTTAAACCAAGGTTATCCATTAAAACATAAAAAAATATTAGTCAACACACTAATTTAATAATCTTGTTGCAGGCTTAAAGATTTGCATTAAAAGTTGGATCGTGATTTTCTATCCTAGTGATAAAATATTATCTGTAATGACATGAATAATCTTCATTTAAGTCTCCTTTACTGTTGAGGAAAAAAAAAGGCACTACAAGTGATTAAGCAAAACGAAATTAAGATAAAACCTTGGATCGTCTAGATTAGTCTTTTTGAAATACTATTTATTTTTTTAAAAATAATTTTATCGAGGTAAGAAAGATCAATGAGGGATCTACGCTGGTGGGTAAGGAACGAAAAGTTCTATATCAATTATTATTATATAAAAGAAGGAAAGATCTATGTGTGGGTGATGATTATTTTTTAGTTGAGGACTTGTTGAATTTAGAATCGGATTGAATACCGATGGATGACTATATCACTTGAGTTAAGCCAGTATTGAGCTCTCAACCTATCCAAATTACATTTTTTACAAAAAACTTGATATGTTGGAATTAAAGGAAGAAAAAAAATTGGGCTGGGTCACCACTACGACACTTTTTGGGCTTTGACAGTTGAGAAGTGGATCACTTCTGACTTAACCTCTTTCAGGGGTAACATGGACCCATGAACCTTAGGGAACAAGTAGCTTACCAGGGGGGCCAAGCTTCCGCTTTATGGCCTGAAAGAGACTGTTTGCGACTCAAGGAATGACATTGCCATCAGTTTTCATTTTGTTACACCTACTTTCATTTGTTATCTTTTGTTTTTAATTTTTCCATTGTCCTCTGTTAATGAAACCTCGATGTTTGGCATTTTTGAATATCGGTCTAATTTTTTTTTGTTCGGTCTAATTTTCTTACACTGAATGGTGCAAAAAAAAAAAAATGGAGAAGTGTAGTTTATAATTTGGTGTTATTATTTTTTTAAAAAAATTACTAAAAAGAGAATACAGGTTGATTGCTTCTTTATGAAACATGTATATTATCATGGTCTATCAATTCAGGTGACATTTTTTTTATTAATTTTATTTTGTATCATATTGAAATTTTGTGTGCTGAACTTCTTTGCTTGCATTGTGTCAAAAAAACAAGCAAACAAAACTTAGAGGCTTGCATGCATTGACTTATTGATGTTAAAATTTGGGTAAGGTTGGTTATTCTTGTGACATATATTTTGGTAGGATCAAATCTTCCATCCTATAGCTACTACTTTATTTTCTTATTACAAAAAATTTAATTCCATACAACTATAATTTTTTTTAAAAAAACTCTGTTTGAAATTAAACAATTCCTAGAAAAAAAAAATACTTTTCGGAAGGATAAGAATATTTTTGAGAGAAAGAAAATCTAGAAGATGTATTAATTTATAAAGCTAAAACATTCAAATTTGTTGTAGTTTCCTTTTTAATTAGAAAGCAGTTACTTTGTAGCCCATGCACTACTATAAATTGATTAAGTGGCCCTAACTGACTATTTATAACAGGCTCTTATTCTTTTGAATAATTGTTTCTTTCCATTTATGTGAAAGAGAAAAAAAATTAAGTATACATGATTGTTGGCTTATTCTGAGATCGACAATGCCCACGGGTTGACGGTCACGAATCACTTAAGGTACTGCTCTTTACACATTTAGTGTCAATAATTTTGAATCAGCGACACTGATAGAGACATTCTCCATGTAAATTCCACACCATCTTGGTTGAGTTATTTGAGTCCTTTTTTGATTATTATATCCACAATTCATACTGGTGTTCGGTACTTTCATAATTCTGTCAATTTATTTGTCAACGGGTTGGTTTCCAAGAATTATTGCTTTATGTTTTGAAATATAAGTAGCATTGTACATTAGCCATTTGTTTTTTAAGAAATTTGAGAGAAAGAGAAGTAAGAAAAATTCTAAAATTTTTGCTCTTTCTTTCTGTTTTTTTTTTGTTTGTCTTCTTTGGATATTTTCTTGAAGAAAGGAAAACAAGACAAAAAACAAAAGAAATTGAAGTAAGAAAAAAATAATTTATATCGTTTTGAGGTCTTAGAGTTTATATTTTTTTTTTTTGCTATTGCTTAGAAAATTTATTTTATTGCATTGATAGTTAATGATTTATTTTAGTTAGTTGATTATGAGTTTGGGTTCTGTCTTTTATATTATCAGGATATCCACCCACACTATGGTTTCAATTTTTTTGGAAGTGTTGCTCAATTGGTGGACAATGATTTATAATTTTACAATTAAATGTGGGTTTTACAATTAAATGTGGTTTTGGACAATGATTTATGATTTTAGTTGCTATTGGACATTGATTCACAATGTTCGATGATATTTGTTGCTATTCAATAAAATAAGTATTTAATATGATATTTTGATTTTCATATTATGTTTATTCTTAAAACCATCGGTACAAATGTTAGTTCAACTTTTTTGCCAGCTAGCTTAAACCATTGCCATTGTCATTGCCATACTCTCGCTTTAACAAATCCATTGATCTTTTGTAGAAAAGACAAAAAAAAAAAGAAAAAAGAATCATGATGATTTAGTAAAACAAAACGAACATAATATAGCTCAAGCCACTATGCTATAATAGGGCTAAAATAGGATTAATGTTGTTTATCTCGTGCCAATGAAAATTCTCAGACCATAATGTATGTGCTTTTCCGACCATTTTCAGTGTATGAGGATTGTGCAAAATCCTAATGCTTTCTCAGACATTGGGCTTTTGCACTTTTTTGGAATAAATCCAATCCTACTGAAGAAATATAAAGTACACAGCCAAGGCACATAGTAGTCCATCCCTTGTATTAGTGGTGGTGGAGGCACATATTTCATCTTGGCTGCATGTATTATTTTCCCTTGTCATTGGTAATGTGTTATGCATTCTCCAACCCTGAATTAGACTCATTTACTGCCCCATGTTATCCTTGAAACTTTCACATTTTTTACTTTTATACTCTTCCAATGTGTAAAATGAACAATTCAGAGAATTATTTTGGATCATAAAACATTCTAACTCATAAAGAGAGACTCCCTTATTTCTTTACAAACGTGTTTCAACAAATTAGTTGTTGTCTATTGACATTTTCAATATTTAGCTGGTATAAATCATTAAGTTGTCACGGCAATCAATTTTTACAGCTACCATCCTTGTCAACGATTGCTGCCAAAACACACTGGGTGAATGAGCATGGCCTTTGCAGTTACCATGCTTGTCTTTTCAGCCTGTTTTAGAGAATCCCCTGCTCAGTCCCTCGGCTTCAGCGTAAGTATTTTTCTTCTTTCGTGGTTTCTCTTTCTGGGTTTATGTGTACTTGTTCTTAATTTGATTATCTGGGTAGTTTTGCATGGTTTTATCTGGTTTCTACAATTCTAACATCGTTTTGTTTATGAGAAAACCGAGAAAAAGCCAAGAAATTTAACTTCTAATTTAGTCTTTCAGTATAAGACTAAATTAAATTTCTCTCGATTGGACATTGGGGTTTTGTGCCCTTAGTTTTCTTGATAAAAAGCATTGTGTGATGTGTTTATTATGCAGATATCATCTGGGTTTTTCACATTTGTTCTGTTTCTAATGGTTGATCTCGTGCTATTTTGTAAACTAGGGTCTCACATTGTGAAAACTACAACATTTAGCAGATCATCTGACTAATTTCATCAAGCTATTTTATTGTTTTTTTTTGTGTGTGTGTGTGTTACACTTTTCCTGCTTAATGGGATTTGTATAATGTGCAGGCAAAAATGGACACTTACAGACTGTTTCTTCTCAATTTCCCAGATTCCCATTTTACTAGTTTTATTTACCCCCTCAATTTTCTGAATCTGGAGTGACTGGAACTTCTTCTTTGTATCTGTGTTGATCTCTGTTCATTGGTGTCTAAAATTTGATGTTTGCTCTTCACGAGTTCATTTGGCAAATGTGTTTTCCATCTGATAAAATTGGGAAAAAAAATCAAAGGTTTTGACTGTCTTACTTTACATGTCTTTTTTCATATGATCTATCAAAAAAAAAATTGTCTTTTAATATGATGAAATGATTTTGGTTAATTTCTTCTATTATTCTTCTTAAATGGAAACCTGATTTTGTCATGTGATTCTCAAAGAGTGTTTCAGTTGTGGGGTTTTTTTTATATGTTATACTGGTGCCAATAGAAGAAAAGAACAATTGGAATCAGACCACCATATTCTTTGTTAGGTAGGTATATGAAGTTGAAAAAGTTGAAGAATAGCACAAACAGGTGGAAGGTGCAGAGCATAGAGTAGTTTCTTAGCACAGATCGATGAGGAAAAACCAAGTAATAGTGCCTTACCCATAATCAATTCAAGCCTCTAATAAAAAAGGGGTGAATGCAATTATACTTTGCGAGGCATGATGAGCCAATAGTCCTTGGGCTACTTGCTTCCAAGTAATTAAGCAATTGCTTCCAAATCAACTTTGCAACTAAGGAATTGTAGCAAAATAATATCAAAAAAAGTAATTAAGAAAATTTCAGGAACTCAAAAAAATATATCAACTTGTGTGTATGATGTATTTATTGCATAATCATACCCTAACCAATTACTGAATTCCCCATCACGCGACTAATTACTGGATTCACTATCAGGCCACATTTATGTCTAGACACAATACCGACCACCATATCAACATAATAATGTTAATCGTAAACATTGGAATAATTAAATCAACACAACCAAACAAATAAAGAAAACCCAACCACTCTATAACTATCCATGCCTCCCTCTTAACAAATAAGCACTTCAAAAATTAGAAGAACATGATAGCCAGTGCTTTTGAGATTGACTTACTTCTAGCAGCTCAAACACAACCTGTTTCTCAGTCGCCTATGTCAAACTAGGCATTAAACAAGCCAAGAAAAATGAATGAGCAACTGTTTTTGGAGACCACACTTGGGTCCTCTCTTTCTTTCTCTCTCTCCTCTGTCCTTCACTTGGTGACCTTTGAATCCACCATGTTATCAATGGTTTCTGGCAAAATTCTCTTGGTGAATGTGCATTAAAACCCCTCGGAAGGCTGTTTTTCTTTCAGCCTCTCTCAGAGAATCCCCTGCTTTGTCCCTCTTGTTAAATTGTCCTGTTATAAGGGAATCCACCCAGAACATGAATTATCTTTTCTTTCATTTTCCTTTTCTCAATACTTGATCTTGGATTAAGTAGACACAACAATTAGATAAAGTGCACAAAAGAAGAAGGTATTTGAGGAGTTATATTAAGCTTGTTAGATTAGTAATTGCCAGATATATGGAAGTACTTGAAAGAAATGACATATTGGGCAAATTTAGGCAATCTAAGTGTAATAAGATATTAGAATTACTTTTTTTCTAAATAGTTTATCATCCTCAATGTAAAAATATGATTCTAATATATAATGCAGCAGATGAGTATTACTATACTTGGTACAGCTTTTTGGACATTCTTAGTTTTAGTTTTAGTCATCTTGTTTGGAATTTTGACTCTTACAAAACTAGATGCACCTTTAATTTCAATGCTATGTTTAGGGTGGTGTTTGATGTGTGGATGTGCTAGTGAGAGTATTGATCATCTGTTTTTGCATTGCTCTACTGCATTGTATTGGTGGTCCAAACTATTTCAGTTAGCTGGAGTGAGTTGGGAGATTTCTAGGACCTTTTCTTCCATGCTAGTGGAGGAATTTGGGGAGTTAGAAAAAGGGTGACCCTTTTGGCATTGTTCATGTTTTTTCCTGCATAAACATTGAAGAAGTGTAATTTTTGCAGAAACGTAATAATGGTGTCCCCTGTACCTGGTTTATGAATTTGAATGAATGAGCCTCCTTCTCCTTCCCTGTGCCCTCATTCTTAGCTTCCCCATGAGAGAGGCCATTGTTTTTACTTTGTAAAGCCAGTAAAGGCTTAGCTATCATAACCAGGCTTACAAAATGGTCTCAAAGCAGCTTTGGCAGAAGCAATGACTTTTCAGGCTTTGTTGTCAATTTGTTGGGCAATTTTAGTGGCAAAATTGAATGTTTCTTGGTCAATTTTGCATCTTGATTTTGAAAAATCCTTTTCAAATGAAATGAGAAATTCAAAATTGATTTTTCCCTGAATCACATGGAATTTTGTTGACATTTCAGTAATTGTTAAAAAAATTAGGAATTGAGGATTGACCCTCTGGTGGAAAATCCAAAGGCTTTGGATCTACTTGCTTTCTGGTATTTTCTTCTTGAAATAGGGTGGAACTCTTAAAATTAAATAAAAAATGGTACATATATATTATAATGGTACATAGATAATTATACCTAGCCTGCTCTGCTTACCTTTTGTACCTGTGTAATGTTGGTTAGTCAGTCTATCTGATTATAGGATGTTTATAATCTACTCTCAAGAAAATGTTATGAAAGTCTCTAATGCCATGTAGCCTGTAGGACTTAAATTCAAATCTTCGACCAAATATAGCACCCTTCAAGAATAAATAGCAGAAATGCTTGGATCTCAAAAGGGTAAGGACTCTTCAATCAGTGAGTCTCATTACCTTTTTTATGTGAGACTTACTCGTTATGGGTCCCTACTTATTTGGGATTCAAAATATTTTTCATCATATATATTTTTTTCTACATCTCTTGATCATAGAACACCTACCATGTGCGAGTGTCCACTTATAAATGTGGCTCTGATTTTCTCTTAGATTCATAAAAGATAATCTACTATTGAGGAAAATTAAAAGAAAGTATATTCAAGGGAATCTCACTCTCAATTGATTAGTAAGGATCATAACTTGTTTTTGTTAGTATGACTCAAACTCTGCATCTCTTACTAAAAATCAGTTACTTGCTGGTTAGGGGCAAATTTTGGAAGTAAGAAGCTGCCAATACTAAAAGTAGGAATTTCTGCTACTTGAAAACTCAGCACTTGAAATGAAGAGACCACCTCTGGTATTGTCTCTATGGGATTCAGCTTCTTTCGAATTTCATAGGAATTAGATGGTGTTCCAGTTCTCTTTTTAATGATTAGAATATGTTGTGCATGAAGAAAATAAATTGTCGCTTTTCAAATTTATAGTTTATGTAATATAATTGAAATTGCACAATCAGAAGCGCCCATGGCCTAATGGACAAGGCGTCTGACTTCTAATCAGGCGATTGTGGGTTCGAGTCCCACTGGGCGTGCTTTTGTCCCTTTCTTTTTGGGTTGTGGAGTGTCGGCCCAGCTCTGAAATAGGACAGTTCTGGTGCAATGGCCCATTAGAGTTGGCCCATATTAGGTTTTTTTTTTTGGCTTTTTTGTAGGCCGGTACATTATATAGGACTTGTTTGCATAAAAGTCTTTCGGTTAAAATATTTTGTTGAGAAGTCCTTTTTTTTTTTTTTTTCTGTTCCAAAAATACCCACAGAGATAACTAAACAGACACTTGTTTATCTTTGGAAACTGTTGGATTCCATTCACCATCTCCACAAAATTCAGTCACTAATTAAAGGCCTAAAATTTGATTTTTCAAAATTTGAACAAAACTTCCTCAAATTCCTTCAGTTTTCAACCATACACAAACCATAGTCATCCAAAAATGAATTAAGAGTTTCCTATTTTAATGGGACAATGAATTTGAATTTTAAACAACATCTTCTTTCCCTTTCCTAAAATCTCTTCCATATAGTTATAATTTCCTTTTCCTAAAATCTCTCATACATAGCTATAATTTATCTTCCTTATGTTTGTATATAAGTGACCCTATCTAGAATTTTCTTTCCCACTATTAATGGTAAATTTTAGCCTAAAATCTCTCCATTAATTAGCTGAAATTATTGTCACTTTGCATAGTTATATTATGATGTAACAATGTCATTCATTAAAACTAATATATACGGATGTCACATTATGTGATGCATACTATTTAGATTATGTATGAATCAGTTATTGTAATTTCACAACTTTTTGTTAGTGATTAAAGTGTTGATGAAGGTGTTACATTATCATGTGTCACTGTAATATGACATTACAGATGATGATGACCCCAACTTCAAAACAGACGTTAGTTTTGTTTAGATTTTGTGTCGTTTATGGATGATTTAGATGTTCAAAATTCAAAATTCAAAAAAAAAAATGAAATCTTCCAGAAATTGTCTATCAATAAAACTAAATCCCCATATAAAAAGCAATTGGCAAAATACTAATACCATAAAAATAGGAAAAATGTATTATAATAAAGATTGTCATTGTGTATCTCTCCACAATACATTTCAACCTAGTGGTATTTATCTACAACACATTTTTTTCAAGGTCTTTTTTCGCAAAAAAGTCCTCCACGAGATAACTACTCGTAATTTTTTTTTTAACATAGCCCAACTTAATTTAAAGATGTTTTTATGGTTTTTTTGGTGGTTTCATGCTCATTAATTTTCACTAAGGAGACAAGATGTTGGGGAGAGAGAGAGAGCTTTCTTCTTCAACATTACATGTTGGTTACATATACTACCCTGACGGAAATTTTTCAGAAAAATGAGGGCATGGAAAATAATTTTTTTAAAAAAAAATTTGGACTCTATAATTCCTATTTTTTTTTTTCTCTTGGTCTTGAAATTGTAGTTTTCCTAATTACAAATGGAAAAAATGTCAATCGACAACGATGATACCTAGCCCGCCTCGCCTAATTTTTATTGAATTTATGTACAACTGATTGTTGAATTGATCACAATATGAACTTCTCAGACCATATGATATGCTGTTTTCTATTTATACTTCTCGAATGTTTTCCATTTATCAGGTGAAATATAAAGAACAAATTGCCATTAATGGATTTTCAATCTTTTCACTCAAATGGCAATTCGTGAATATTATTTATTCAATCATTTTAATTACAGCAACCTACCTTCCATTAAGCAATAATATTTATGCCTCTCGGCTATTTAAGCCTTTTTAGACTCCTATATGCCATACAAATTCTAAAGGCAAACCACTTCCACCCTCACAAATGCCAGAAAATATTGATTATACCAGTGACATTATGTATCATGATTACTTAGTGTCATTTAGGGTTGATAATCGAGCTAAGTTACTCGATTTCAGTTTGAATTCGATGTGACTTGAGTTTGACTTGTGTTTTAAACGAACTAATTTTGAACAATTTTTTAGGTTCATTTAAAAAAAACGAGTTTAAAAAAGGTTCGGCTCGAGTTCGTAAAGTTTGACTCGTTTATATATAAAATAATTGAACTACTCAAGTTTGACTCGAATTCGACTTGTTTTGGACTCGGCTTGTTTATTAAACGAACCGAGTTTGAAGAATTTTTAGGCTCGTTTAGAGAAACGAGTTTGACAGATTCGACTCGAACTTATAAAGTTCGGCTCGATTATCACTCTAACTAGTGTCATCATCCAATGATAAATCAACATAAAAGTAAGTGGACTCTACTTAATTTAGTAACAATACTATTCATGTATGAAAATAACTATCAACTGGAAATCATCTTGTTCAATTATAAGTTTATTATTAGATGATAACATCATGTATTGACTTTTTTATAAGATAGTAGCTAAATATGCTTTTATTTTTTGAATAAAACTGTTTTTGTATTTAAAAATTATAAAAATAAATCATTACCCACATTATCTTTCAACAGCTTTTTAAAAAAAAAAATCTGGATTAAAGTATTTGACAGCCATGCAGCTTTGTATTATGGCCTGCCTGCCAAAAATGCAGCTTTGGGCATACATTAAGGCTGATCATGCAGCGCCGCAACACACCGAATATCAATTGATTGCTTTAACTCTTACGGGTACTAATGGTTGCTAGCTCTAAGAGCCCCCATCGACTGGCAACTTTTCTCAACACTGTTAAATGAACTGAGCTAACTCGAGGATTCGGTTTTGACTCATTCAAATTTTTTTGTTTTGGAGAATGAATTGAATATAATCGAAATTTTAAGCTTTCTTAACATTTGAGCTAAACCTAAGGAATGTGTAGCTTAGCTCAATAGGCTTGAGCATGATTAATTTATAATCTAAGACATAAATATTTTCATCGGTTGAAAAAATAATAAAATAGTATCCTTAGGCTAATGGATGAAACGTTTATACCTCGTAATAGTAATTAAGAGATTGCGAGTTTGATTCTTCTTTGATGTACTTTTGTTAGATTAGATTTATCTAAGTCTTAACTCAAATTTGAATGGCGAATACAAAAACAAACCGAGCCAACTTGGAAAGTGAGAACTTAATCTACTTATGAAGATATTAGATATGCTTCAATAAAAATTCAAACTCTACAATCGAACACGAATCAAGCTTGAATCAATTATAGTCGACCCAAATCAAGCCTATGCCAAATGTATAGCTTGATATCCCATTGTGGACTTGACTATGATATCAATTTTTTTTTTTTTTTTATCGTATCTCTAATTTTTATTATTTTTATGAGTGTTTTTATAATTTTTGTGGATCACAAAAAAATTTATCACTTTTGTGGGTGATTTACTATTTTTATGAATATTTTTATTATATTTGTGGTAACTATTTTCAGTACATTTTTTTTGATACAAAAAAAATTTCAATTTTTGTTGGTGATTTACCACATTTATAGTAACTATTTTTACTATTTTTTTTCAAGTACCACAACAGTGATCAAAATACTCAAAAATATAATAAAAATAACAAGAAATATGATAAATAGAAATATAATAAAAAAATAAAAAATAAAATTGGCACCCAAGTCAAGTCCCCTAACATGTCCTCCCTGTAAACGAGTGAGAAATGGTCATTGCCAACCCTAAGGAATAAGTGTTAGTCTGTACTTATTATGTGGACCCAAAAAGTAGGTTCTAATTTCGGCTGAAAATGGAACTTGTTATATAGGCGATACCATGGGACCTTTTAGCTTTAGCTAAACCAACGAATGATTACCAGAGCCACATAGCTTCCAAGAACAATCAATTATTCTTAAACATGTATTATAGGGTTAGGGTGGCTGATACTGGTACTGATACCTCTATCTTTACCTACTTTTCTCTGATCTGATCCATTCAACCACTAGTAGGCCCCTAACCCCATTAAAAACAAATTTTTAGTACACGTGTGTGGTGACAGTTGTTGAATATTAGTGATTTGGGGAACAAAAAAAAATCTACGAGGCATACGTAAGATCGAAAATTTTCTGATTGATTTTAAACCTACAGGTACCTAAGTTTTTTAGATTGATTTTGATCTAATTGACGTGATTAATTTCTAATTTTAAATATTTTATAATTTTTTTTATCGAAAAAAGGGGAGGAGCGACCACTTAATAGGTAGTAATTTTCTGAACGTGACCATGAAGATTCTTTCGTTGTGGAATGTCCGATTTAAGTCATAGTTACTAACCTGGAACTCAAAAGAGTAGTCTGTCACCACAACACTAGGATTGTCAAACAGCAAACCTCGTTACTCTCGTAGATCGAACTTTGTTTGATAATCACACGGAAGTCAAGGACGACACTAATTGTATATGACTTATCACTAGACCACCACCTCGAGTGATTAAATATGTTATTCAAACCATAAATTTTTTGATGATTTAGATATGAAAAAAACAAATTTTTGATATAATATCGAACTATATATTATTTTTTACAATATCTCAAAGGTGGATCAAATTGCCAGCTACTTTAAAATCTAGTAAGTGATGTATTTGGGTCTCTTTTTTGGACCACATCTTGGTATTTGCTGGTGCAAATGTGACAGGAGAACAGCATTTTATCTAAGTAATTTAATCAGATGCTTTTAAACTAATGCTTATCTAGGTTAAAAGGCTTCATTAAAATGTTCTACCACAGTATAATGTATATAAATAACAAGGACGAACCTTTACCACCGTTTGGATTTATAACTTCTCTCCTTTGCCTCTCACTCTCACTCTCTCTTCTCCACCTTTCTCTCTCCCACTTCACTATTTTGATAATTAAAAAGGGAAGTATGAGAAGTTATTAGCTGATAATAAAATAAATAAATAAATGATGGTTAGTTATCGATCACTTGTTAGCCTATGATTGGATGAAACTTTTCATTTTAAGTAATAAATCAAGCAAGTGGTAATAAAAATTAGGGAAAAGCTTACATTATTATTAAAAGTAGAGAGGGGTACCATATCTTACTAATCATGAGAAAAGGGGTGAGATAGGCAAGAAGCAGCTTGCTTTCAAGTCAACCTAGCCCTGAGGAGTCAAAAAATCTTTGTCGGTGGTGTTAACTTGGATCTCAAGTGACGGCCAAAGGCGACTAACAATTGCGATCAAAGCTTGGCTATAGCCAAGTGCTTACCAAGCGTGAAGGAAAGGGTTTTTGTCGCTTGAGCCATATGTGGAGAACTTGCAGATGCAGTTCTTAGGGGGAAGAGCTAGGAGGAGTCATCCCATCCCAACAACATGTATTTGGAGATCAATACGAAATCTTATTTTTTTGTAAAATATGTTCGGGTAAGAGACAAGTTCAGAGATTACTTTGAAGTAAGATTCTTATCTTGACCTTTTCCTGAATTAAAACCGAAGCGAGTTTAGGAGAAATAAACGATATGAACCTTTGAATTACTTACATACGGAACATCAATAGGCGGACTCCACTCTACACAGCTAGAAAGGCTCACTAGCCCAACAATAATGAATGTGTAATGATGGTGATTGTACATGGGGCAAAATAAAAAATGAAATGTCAAAAAGAGATTTAAAACAAAATAAAAAAAATGACTCTCCGAGCCCATTTTTTTTAAAAATAATTATCTAATATACATGATAAATAGAAGAGATATATGTCGGCATAAGAATTGTACCCATATCAATGTGAAACACGAGAGAATTGACGAGAGACAAGTCCTTTCAAGGAGTTAAAATGGCTTAAAGCTTTCCCAATCAAGATCAACAAACGTTAGATGCCATATTCATATGCCTTGCTTATTGATCCAACGTATGCCAGACAGCCAGAGTGCCATAGCAACCGTTAACCTCGCAACACGTGGCATGTTCTTTTTTATTATTTTATGATAATCCTTGCTTTGATGAGTGACCCACTTACATTTATTAGGTTGCATTTAAATTCATGACGAACAATTTCTTATACCGACAAAGAGAATAATGCAAAATATTTAAAGCTCGTTAAAAAAATATCACCACAATCTCACTTTAGCTACCCCTTCAAAGCTTACTACAAATGATTTGGTAAGGATTTTAGCTTGTTACCCATCCACATTATTTTTAGAGGTTCCCTCTTTTAGGGGTGGAGAGGGAGACTAAAGTGCCATATAGTGGGCAAGGAATCATGGAGATTGGATATATCAAATTGAAAATTACAATCATTAAAAAGGATCAAGATACACCCTATTATATATTTTCTCTATAATGGATCAAATACTTTGAGTTAAATAAATATATATCTCTCTTTCTATATATAATGAACATACACTCGGTATTTATCGAAAATTAGTTTATATTAAATGAGTGACACTTGAATTGATAAGGTATAATCTACCCTCAGAAGAATTGATAAAAAAAAAATGACCTAAAAGATCAAAATCTCATAAAAACACCCATGTGAAGCTAAGTTCTATCTTTTAGCTACCCATTGAAACCTCCAACCACCTGTACATCTAGGTTACTATAAATGCCATGGTAAGGGTTTTATTAGTTTGTTACCCATCTCTCTTATTTTCAGAAGCTCCCTCTTTTAGGGGTGGAGAGGGGGCTAAAGTGCATAATAGTGGGAAGGAATCCTCAAGTGGTCCTTTGCCTAGTTAAACCAAAAAGTGACACCCTAGTGAACCTCTCACCATTCATGTTAGTCAAAAAAGGGTAATGGGTTAGAGAATTAGATTGTAGACCCAAAGAAAATAATGTATGGCCTTCAAATATGATAGTTGGGGGGTCCTTTCTCACCATGCCATCATTTCAACTCCCCCTACCTCTTGTTTCTTTATAAAGGCTATACCTATTTGATTGACCCCTCTCCCATTTTCCTTATCTCACCCTATGAGTGCCAAAAGTTGACCCTCTTCTCATAAGGCTGCCTTGGAGATGTCTATCCCAAAGACAATCTACAAAGGTGCACAATTTGTAAGGGGGTGAGCTTGGTGCATTGACCCTTAAAGTGGATTGATCACGAGAGTTTTGCAGCATGTTTAGAGTTAGGGTTGTCAATCGTGTTCATGTTTACTTATACACAATAAGCTAACACATTCCAGGAAAATCTGTTAATGCAACAACTTATATATGCTGAAATATTTTGTCAATATGAGACTCACAACTAATTATCAAAATCAAATAAAATCAGAGTTTCTGCGCGTACATTAAGTTTAAGTAGAGGTGTCAATTTTTGACACGACACGATAACTCGATACGAATACGACACGAATAAATGAGTTTGTGTTGAATATTTTTTGGTACAAACCCGTGTATGACACGACCCGTCAACACGAAGTGTTAATGGGTCGTGTTCGGGTTCAACCCGCTTAACCCGAATTGACCCGTCAACACGAAGTTTTTAACTCGAAGAAAATTGATCTGACATTTTCATTGCATGTATGAGTTTTCATGTTCTGATGACTTGTTTTTTCCATTACTTCTGATATTTAATTTGGTTGCGCGATATACGATTAACATATTTAATTAGTATTATAGAAATAAAATATTAATTATTTGTAACTGTTTATCAAGCACTGACATAATTATTGTATAAAAAAGATATTATTACTCATTATTATTATTATTATTACTATTAAGTTAATTTTTAGTTTGTAGAAAAAGTATAAGGAGAGATTCAATTAAGTGAAAATAAAATCTTAACTTTAAATTTTTTATTCAAAATTTATGTGGATCAACACGAACACGACACGAAAATAAACAGGTTAACTCGACATGACACGATTAGTTAAATGGATTGGGTTAGGGTTGACTAATGTTCGACACGACGAACCCGACACAACACGACTCGATTGCCACCCCTAAGTTTAAGTGTGTGTTAACTAAGCCAAGCCATTTAAACTTTGGTGTACTTATGTTAGACTAGACTTGATCATTTTTGTTGAAGCTCTCTCGAATTCAACTGCCGAACTTGAATTCCTGCCCAAGCTTGACTTGATTCGTAGATCATATGCTCAATTTCAGCTTCACTTTAGACTTTTTCATGGATCACTCCCTGGTAGTGACAATAATCGGCTCGAATTCAATTGCCGAATTTGAATTCTTGCCCAAGCTTGACTCGATTTGTAGATCATATGCTCAATTTCAGCTTCACTTTAGACTTTTTCATGGATCACTCCCTGGCAGTGACAATAATCGGCTCGAATTCAACTGCCGAACTTGAATTCCTGCCCAAGCTTGACTCGATTTGTATATCATATGCTCAATTTCAGCTGCACTTTAGACTTTTTCATGGATCACTCCCTGGTAGTGACAATAATTCCCACTGCAATAGTGCTAAAGAAACTAAAGCACTGCAGAGGTAGTTGCAATAGGGATTCTATCTCTAGTGAAGTCAGCAAACTCAATAAGAGGTTCTTGGTCAATTGGTCCCCATTCAGTCGCATGTTATTTTCTTTCTGTGATAAGTGATGGTATGACAAGATTTGACATTACTTATAGAATTATTTTAAGTTGTTTTTATCTATATAATAAAATACAATACAATTCAAATTTCAAAAGATAAATAAAATGATTTTTGTTATTCACGATTGAGATCGTTTTAAATTTTATTTTAAAGTTAATCTAACAGTTAATATTTAACACCACAAATTTAATAGGAAAAATAAGCCCCTAAAATGTGTTTGAAATGACTTTTTAAAAGTATTCTAAGAATTATTTCTCATAAGTACTTTAAAAAAAAAATAGTGTTTGAAACCGCTCCACCACTACCTCTACCACCACCACCATCACCACTACCATCACCACTGCCACCACCATCACCCACACCACCATCACCCTCACCCCCACCACCCCATCACCACCACCGTCGCCGCCATCATCAGTATAGCCACCCTACCATACCCACCACCCCTCCACCATCATCACCACTACCATCACCATCACCACCCCCACCACCACCCCCACCACCACCATCACCCCCACCCCCACCACCCCATCACCACCATCGTCGCCGTCGCCGTCATCAGTATCGCCACCCTACCATACCCACAACTCCACCACCACCACCACTATAACCACTATCACTACCGCCCACCACTGCGAACACCACCCCACCATCATACCACTACCACAATCGTCCCACCACTTCCATCACCCCACCACCACCATCCTCACCACCACTGCTACCGCACGCTACCATCATCACCACCGCTGTCGCACCTTACCACCACCACTGTTATTGTCCCACCATCACCCCTACCATCCCCACCGCCCTGCTACCACCCCCATGACCATCACAACTACCACAATCATCGCCACTGTCCCACCTTCACCCCTACCCTACCCTCATTGCCCTACCGCCACCACCACCACCACCACCATCGCCACCTACCACCGATTGCTACATTCGTCGTCCATGACCACCACCTACCACCATCATCATCTTATTCTTATATTTATTATCATTACCACCTTCATTCCACTACCACTGTCGCCCACCGTCAACATCCACCACCACCCATCGTCGCCCACCATCGCCACCAACCACTGTCACCTACCCCACCACACCTACCACCATCACTTGTCATCGCCCACCACTGCAACCACCCACTGTCACCTATCCCCACCACACTTACCACTGCCGCCATTCGCCATCACCCATCACACTGTCTCCTAGAAGCATCCATCGTCGCCCACCACCACTATCATCACCGCCCACCACAATCGTCGTCATCCCACCACCACCACTGCCAACCACCATCACCGTCGTTCACCACCACCCATACCCATCACCACCACCGTTGCCACTCATGGCTACCACTACCAACATCGTCACTCAAAACCCACCACCAACATCACTGTTGCCTCCCACAGCTGCTACCATCACCACAGTCATCGTCTTACCTACCACAACCATCATCATCTCCCACCATCACCACTGTCGTCCACTAGCACTACAATCACTCACCCCCACTACAATCGGTGCTTAAATTTCTTTATTTCTCTTTTATGTTTGTGATTTAATTTTTGATGTGAATACAAATATGTTGACAATTTTTTTTATTACTCTGTGCCTTCGGGTACGAGAAATAATTAGTAATTCTATATAGAAAACTAATTAATGCAATATTTTGTAGTAATTTAGTAAATAAAGTTGCAAATTATATGTAAATAGAATTGCAAATTAATATGATATTTTCCAAGTATTAATCATAAATAAAAAGGAAAATGCCAGGTCTATGCTGCTGTAGAAAAAAATATAAAAATAATATCCTAGTTATAATTAAGTTGCATGATGTGAATGATTATATGTCTACTCCATGGTTGAATTTTGTATATTTATTTATTTTTTTTTGACCACCCAAAACTCCATAGGACTTTGAATCCCTAAGTTGAAAAGGTCACCTTTGGGCCCCAAACTATTAAAAGATCACACTTCAGAAAGGTAAACACAAGAAAAGTCCAGTTGTGTTGTTTCTGTCTTGCCAGTTGTGTTGTTCTATAAAATGCATTGCCATAATGACACTTTGTATCTCTTTCCCTCTTTATTTGCCTTACTTTTTTATCACTACAAGAAAAACTAATTTTTGCGTCGGCAATAGTTTGTCTGCTGACGTAAAAAGTATTTGTATCGACAATTATATCATTTGAGTTAGTTAAGGGCGGGTGCAAATAATAGGTGATGCAAATAACCGATACACTCTTTCCCCCTAAACTAAATAATACCTTTTTCTTGTAGTGTACCAAAGGTTAACAATTACTCACTCTTTCCCCCTAAACTAGAGCATACAAACAACCAAAAAAAAAAAAAAAATTACAAAAATTGGGACTGGGAAAAATAAAGTTCAATGTATTTGATGCCTAATGACAAATGAGCACCCATTTTAATGGAAGTATTTTGGTAATGTTTATTTCATATGATATATTTTTTTTAATGGAACAAGACATATACATTTCAAACACATAATACACACAGAGTTCATCACAAATTGGAATTAACACTAACATAAAAAAAGGGTATCAATTTTCAAACAAGATGAAGGCTTATATGGTTCAGTTTGAAACATCAAGATGCTATGCACAAATGGAAGAAAATAAAAAGACAACCTTTCTCTCTCTCTTTTTTGGGTCAAATGACACTTTGCACTCCGAAAGATTTTTTCATTTTCAAGTTATACCTTGAAAGATTGCAATTCTCATATTATACTCTTAATCAAACAAAAAAATAGTAATGTGCTTCATTTTGAGAAAATTGAGTATATAATTTCTACTAAAAACACATAAAATTGAGTATTATGCAAACGATTGTTTATAGAAATTCAATAATATAACAAATACAAAAAAAAAAAAAATTGTTAGAAAAGGCAGTAAATATTTATTTTTGGACAATGTTGCTATTTTTTTTTATCTAATTGAAGTTATAATGTAAGAATTTTAATCTTTTAGATTGTAACATGAAAAATTGAGAACCTTTTAAGGTACAAAGTATCATTCACTTTTTTTTATATATTTATATCTATACTATTAATAAAAGTACATTAACATGAAAAACTTTTGATTCTCTATTTTACTCTTATAAAAAGTTATAAAGATCACTTTATCATTTCACAATTAAATATCTAAATTATCTATTACCTCCTTATGTATTTAAATCTCTCAATTACATCTAACTTCTCTTTTAATTATTTATTCTCTCTATATAAATATCAATTTTTATGAAACTTTTTAATTGACTGTATTATCTTTAAAAAATATGCATCATTATATTTTCAATAAAGTGTTCAGAAAACTTTCAAAAATTTCATCAATCTAATATTACTCATCTCATATGCAAAGATAACATTATCCGCATATATGTTTATTTTTTTTTATTTAAAAATTTTAACAATTTTATTTTTATGCTACATCAATATAATTTTTTAAAATTAATTTATGCTACATCAATATAATTTTTTAGTTTACAATAAACTTGTTAAGTTATATTAATATTTTTTGTGAAAATAGTTTGTAGTTTATTCTAAAGTAAAACTTGAATTTTTTAAAATTTTGATATGTTTTAAAATATATATTATAGAGTATTATGTTAAATATTATTCTAATTGATCTAACTAATTCTTAATTACAGTAAAGTTTCAATATAATTAAGTAGTATATTGACAATTACTTTTATTTTATTCAAGGAATTATAAGTGAAATCCTAATTGAATTAATTTTAAAAAATTCAATTTCTCAAACATTACTAAAAAATCACTCTCAATCACAAAATTCTAAAAAAAAATAGAACTTTAACTATTTTTTTTTTTTTATCTTTTTTCTTATAGTTAGAATAACGAATTTTAGAAATATACTAAGTTTTCATAATCCTATAATAGAATATTAGTAATAAAAAATTAAGTCTGATAAATTTGAAATAATATTTAATTCAAATACACATATACTAATATATTATATCAATTTTTATGTACGAAAACTATTCACGTGCAACGCACATGGTGCATTGCTAGTATATATATATATATAATAAAGTATAATACAATTCAAATCTCAAAAGATAAACAAAATGACTTTTGCTTTTCGTGGTTGAGATTTGTTTAAATTTTATTATAAAATTAATTTGACGGTTAATATTAACACTCCAAATTTAATAGAAAAAATATGCCTCTAAGGGTGTGTTTGAGGTAACATTTTAAAAGTGTTTATATGACTTATAATTTCTCATAAGTATTTTTAAAAAAAAAAAAGTGTTTGGAATTGACCCACCATCACCACTACCTCATCGTCCCACCATCATCACCACCACCGTCACCTCACTATCACCACCCCCCCCACTGCCCACTGCCCCATCACCACCACTACCACTACCATCGTCGTTGCCGTCGTCGTTACCCCATTACCACATCTGCCACAACAATCACTACCATTGTCGCCACCCCACCACAACCATCGCTCTACCACTGCCATCGCCACCTTACCACCACCCCTATCGCCCCTCCCCCCCCCACCCCAACCACCGCGGCCACCACCACCACCACCACGGCAACTGCCACTGTCCCACCATCATCCCTACTACTACCACCACCATCACCATTGCCCCCATGATTGCCACCATCACAACTGATCGTTGTCACCCATCACAACCATCACCATCTTTCACCACCACCACCATTGTCGTCCACCACTACTATCACCGGTCGCCTTAACTACAACCGGATGCTTAAATTCTTTTTTCTTTTCTCTATCTTTGTAATTTGATTGTGGGTGTGAATACTTTGCAGTACTGCTCCAAATGAATTAGTGTCTACAAGGCAAGATGAAATCTTCTCCCTCTATAACTACAGTCAGCTTCTTCGTTGGATTTGGATTACTTCCAATCCATTCTATCTCAATTTTTTTTTAATATTAAATTACCCGTTACAAATTCAAGTGAAACGCGTAATATATTAGTGGATCTCTCATAAACTATAGATGATCCATTCCCGGAGAATATTGAGCGGTCTAAATCACTCTTCCTTAATTATGCTCAATAATTTAGCTTTGAGGCCGTTGGTTAAGCCAAATTTTCCATAGCAACCACTAATACTCAATTATATGATCCTTTACATCTCTTTCTTTCCTTTATTCTCTGTCTCTTAAACTTACCTCAATAGACACTAGACATTGATTGACAAAAACCTTACCATACCATACCTTTTCCAATCCAATGTACATAGCCCGTTTCAGATTTTATTCAAACATCATATATAAGCTGGTTAGATCCATGTAATACTCAATCCGACCCAATTCAAATAAAGTAGTTTTAGTCCCATTACAATCTATTTTTCGTATGAACTGAATTAGGACAACATGACTATACTTCCATGACTAACCCTACCCTCATCTAAAGATGGTGCCCCCCCATTAATGACTCACAGGGCCTATCACTTATCTTTAAAAACCAAGTAGGGTTTAACTGATTTCATTATCTTCAGTAACACATCAATCTGAAGAATAACAACGAGTGTCAGTGGTCCCCTACAAACCCAAATTAATTGACAATTAATATGATAAGCAACTTGTGAAGACTAGGCATATCAAACCAGCCCTCTCTTCATCACCCTCACCAGCTCAACTCATTGAATGCACCTTTTTTTTTTTTTTGTCTTTTTCAATGCTTTATTAGTGAGGGTTTATCGTTAAATAACGGTAAAGTTGTTCTACTGTGGCCTGAACGTCATGCATTCCAATAATTGAAATAGTTAGTATTTCTGTATATAGAATAAGATTGTGTACGTTTAATCGTCCTCAAAACTCTGAAATGACGGAAATATTCTATACTATGATAAAACCATTCATATAATTTAATCATTCATTTCTGGAGGGGATGTGGACCATGAATCCAGTTGTATCCATCTAAGATCATTAAGAAGAAAATGAAACATTCTTGTAGATCGACAAGTGTATATCCTGATAGATGAAAAGGACGGTGGCCATACACAACTCCAGTATTTACTGCCGTACAATTTGTGGGCCCACCAAAAAAATAATAATTTGCATATGTACTAGATAATTTTAGCATTCCCACAGGATAATTGTCTGTGTTATGAACTCATAGGATGTATCCCGGGTTTGATAGCCCAACTGGTACCATCTGTTTGTGTTTTTTTTTTTTTTTCATAGGGAAGGTCAGAGTTTCAAGATCCTTTGGTCAGGTGGGACTTTGGTGGGCATAAGAATTGTGGGACCCCAATTGTCACCGGGTGAAAATTAGGTTTGTCGTTGGATCGAATTTTAATTTAAATTCGATTTAAATCTAAATCGGAGCAATGCGTTGGATATGAATTGATACTCTCTTTTAACTAATTGTCTCAATCTAAACTTGTTAGATCTTATATTTCACACATTCGAACATGAATACGATATATAATTTACGAATATAATGAGTTTGAGTGACTGTGTGACACAGTTGAGTTGAATTTCATGCTTAATTTGGTAAATTCAATAAGATCAGATTACCAACTTTTAGCAGATTTGAATAAGAACTTCAGAGAAATAAAATTTGTCAGACATTCGGATCGAATTCGGACATATACTAACCCAATGGAAACTAACGCAAAGCAAAAAAAGAAAAGAAAAGTTGAAAGGGGGTTTGTTCTCAATTACTTTCAAGTTTCAAGCATATGCACCCAAGAACATATAATATTTGGAGGTCACTTTGACTTCTTGAAAAATTTGTTTCTTTGTTTATCAATGTGGTTATTTAAACATATTTACTGGCATAATTTATTAATTGGATTAACAGTAAACCTTCTCAACTATTAGGACTTACTACTTGATGAGAATAGGTTTTTGGGCCTGGGCTGCCATTAGGACCAAGCCCAAAGACCCCCAGAAAATGTTGGATGAGAGCCCCGAAGCCCAAATAGGAGTGGTCCCAACCGGCCCGCCTTTGTTTCTTAGCCCATGACCCGAGTTAAAGCCTGTTACGCCACGTGCTCTAAGGACAAAGGAAACCGGCTCTGATTTCTCAGAGTTACTCCCTGCAGAAACAGAGGGGTAGTGTCGAACGAGCCCAGACGATCGTGGGCACAGAATCGCCGGCGGTCAGAGTAGCTCGCAGAGAAAGGACGAACGGTCCCCACAAGATCAAGGAAAGAACAGCAGGGACAACAAAACCCTAGGAGCAGACACCATATAAATAGAACAGTAAAGGGAGGAAAGGGGATCGAATTCCTGGGTCTTCTTCCCCGTCTTCTAGCTGGTATTTTCGTCAAGAACCCTAGGACAGCCTCAGTAGAGAGCATCGTTGTTGGCCCAGAGCCAATTATCCTCTTGTAATCAGTTGGAATCAATATACACAACCCAGGAGCAAGAGCCTCCATTACAGTGGACGTAGCCCAAGTCTTTTGGCTGGGGTGAACCACTCACATTTGCTTGTTTGTCATCGCTTAATATCAACTTCTCTGAAACCCATCTCATAAGATCCTATAAGGGCCTAATCAACTCGGGCCTGGGAGATTGATTTCCGAGGAATCATCAGTTGGCGCCGTCTGTGGGAACGGTTTTCATCGTTCTCTTGTGAATCTTATATACTTGATGGTCTCCACTCAGAATATGAGTAAAGCTCCAGCCAATCCTCAAGGCCACCCAAACTTGCCGGAGAACTTTCCGGCGCACATGGAAGACATTGAGGGTCATCCCCCAGCGGCGAACGTCCCTCCTCTCAACGAACTGGAAACTTACCATAGAACCACAATACAGCTGATGAAACAAAACCAGGAGCTGATGGATTGGATACAAACTCATCAGTTCCCTCTTCCCCGATTTCCCTCGGCTCGACAAGAGCCACCTCCCCTCCAAGAGGAGCACGGCGACGCTCCTCCACTTCAAGAACGCCAAGCTCCACCCAACGGGGTAACTGAGCTCCATGAGCGCAGCCATTCTGGCGAAAACCACCGAAGAAGACATCCTGAAGAACGTGACGATGAAGCTCATAGTAGGGCTAGGGCCGCCTACCAAGAAGATAGGCCCCACCCCCAGAATATAAATGACAATGCCTAGGGGCAAGAAATCCGTGAACTCCAACGGGAGCTAGGCAATATGAAAGAAGTGGTTAAGGGGCGAACCCCCGACACCATGGACGCCTTGGTTCAGCAGACGGAGTCACCGTTCACCCCAGAGGTCCTCTATTTCCCCTCCCTCAAAAATTTAGGACCCCTTCGATAGAGGCATTTGACGGGACCAAAGACCCCGTTGACCATCTAAACCTGTATAAAAATCAGATGGAGCTTCAAGGATACCCGGATCCTATCCGCTGCCGGGCATTCGCCATCACCCTCAAAGGGTCAGCCATAGCCTGGTTTAACCGGATACGACCAGCGTCGATCTCATCCTTCAGAGAACTATCCATACAGTTCGTGTCCCACTTCATTGGGGCAAGGACTTATAAGAAGCCGTCCTACCACCTACTAAGCGTCAAACAGGGACCCAACGAATCCCTCCGAGGCTACGTGCAGCGCTTCAACCAGGAGTGCCTGAAAGTAGAAAGCGTGGACGACAAGTTTGCCTTGACTACCTTCATGTCAGGACTCGGAGTTCAGTCCAAGGACCTTCTCTTCTCGATTGCAAAGAATCCTCAAGCCACTATGGCCGAGGTATTGGCGAAAGCCGAGAAGTACATAAACGGCGAAGAGGCCTTCCGCCTGAAGGGGAGTACGGCGACGACGGACGGAGAGAAGAAACGGAGGGATCACAGTCCCAAGAAGGAGAAGAGACGCGACCGATCTCCGAGGAGGGATCGCTCCCCGAGAAGAGGAAGAGAGCCTTCTCCTAAAAGGAGAGGGAACGTTCGAGACCGCCTGGGACCTCCTCCCCAAGAACTACAACAGCGGTATATGCCAGCACGGCTCCCGCCCCTCGTCACCTCGATAGCCCAGGTCCTTCACGAGGTGCAGAACGAGAGGTTCGTAAGGTGGCCACCCCGGATGAAGTCAGATCCCAACAGGAGGGACGCCACCAAATACTGCGCTTACCATAAAGACACAGGCCACGAGACGAACGATTGCATTCAGTTGAAGAAGGAGATCGAATACTTAATTTAGAAAGGCCTTCTGCGCCAATACATAGCAGGAGAGCAGAGAGCACAGAACAATTAAGGGCGAGAAGCCCGAGCTGCTGCCGAGCCACCACAACATCAACAAGCCATCGGAGAGATCCGAGTCATCTCGGGGGGCTTCGCTGGCGGTGGTGAATCGAGTTCGGCCCGGAGAGCCCACGCCAGGAGGGCCCGCTCGAAAGACTTCTTCACGGTTTATGCTGTCAACAAGGTGCCCCGTCGAGATGCAGAAATCACCTTCTCGGACGCGGACCTAGAAGGGTGCCAGCACCCCCATGATGACCCTTTGGTCATAAAAACAATCATAGCAAACAAGACCATACATCGGGTACTAGTCGATAACGGCAGCTCGGCAGATATCATCTTCTTAGCGGCCTTCGAGAAGCTTGGAATAGAGAAGTCGAGACTGGAACCCGTGAAAACCCACCTCTTGGGGTTCTCGGGAGAAAGAGTTTTGCCAGTCGGATCACTACCGCTGGTCCTCACCATAGGAGATCCGCCCTGCCAAGTCACCACCACCACCCGTTTCCTAGTGGTGGACGCCCCGTCTGCCTACAACGTCCTGTTGGGGAGGCCGTCCCTCAACTCCATTAAGGCGGTGCCCTCTGCGTATCATTTGGTGATGAAATTCCCAACCGAAAGTGGAGTAGGGGTGGTGAAAGGAGACCAACTTCTCGCCAGGGAATGCTACGTAGCCTCCATGCGGCAAAAAGAGGTGGAGTCAGTACAGCTGGAGGACTTGGACATGAAGGATGAGGTGGAAGCCCGACCTTCCCCTTCGGAGCAGTTGGAGCCAGTGCAGCTGGGTGAGGACCCGGAGCACGTAGTCTTCGTAGGCTCCACACTGTTACCAGTCATCAAGGAGAAACTCATCTCCTTCCTAAAAGAAAACGCCGACGCCTTCGCTTGGAAACAAGAAGACATGGAAGGGATAGACCCCGCCGTGATCGTGCACCATCTCAGCGTAGATCCTAACTGCAAGCCGGTAAGGCAGAAGAGGAGAAGCTTCGCGCCAGACAGGCAAAAGGCGATCAACGAAGAGGTAGCCAAGCTATCGCGCGCCAAAGCCATCAGAGAAGTCGACTACCCGACCTGGCTAGCTAACGTCGTTCTGGTGAAGAAAGTAAACGGCAAGTGGCGACTCTGCATCGATTTTACCGACCTCAATCGAGCATGCCCAAAGGACAGTTTCCCACTGCCTCGGATCGACCTCATAATCGACGCGACAGCCGGTCACGAGCTCCTGAGCTTCATGGATGCCTTCTCAGGATACAACCAAATCCGGATGGACCCTAATGACCAAGAGAAGACCTCATTCGTCACAGAACAGGGGATCTTTTGCTACCAAGTGATGCCGTTCGGACTAAAGAACGCGGGGGCCACCTACCAAAGGTTGGTTAATCGAATGTTCAGAGAGAAACTAGGCTCAACCATGGAAGTGTATATAGATGATATGCTGGTGAAATCGCTTAAAGCCGAGGCCCACATTCAGCACCTCAGGGAGTCGTTCGAGATCATGAGAAGGTATCGAATGAAGCTGAACCCCGTAAAATGCGCCTTCGGGGTGTCAGCTGGAAAGTTTTTGGGCTTCATTGTCAACAGCCGAGGCATTGAGGCGAACCCGGAAAAGGTCAGAGCAGTCCTCGAAATGAAGCCCCCCACTACCACCAGAGAAATCCAGCGCCTAACCGGGAGAGTAGCTGCGCTCAACCGCTTTGTATCACGCTCCAGCGATAAATGCCAGCCGTTCTTCAAGGTTCTTAAGGCAGTCTTTCAGTGGGATGAGAAATGCGAAGAAGCTTTCCAAGCCCTAAAGGTGTACCTGGCGTCCACACCCGTGCTGGTAAGCCCTCAAGAGGGAGAAGTTCTGACACTCTACCTCGCAGTCTCAGACTTCTCGGTCAGCGCCGCACTAGTTAGAGACAAAGATCGGATCCAGCTGCCTGTCTACTTCTGCAGCAAAGCCCTCCGAGGCGCCGAAGAAAGATACCCGAAGATGGAAAAGCTCGTGCTGGCCCTGCTAGTCGCCGCACGGAGGTTAAGACCATATTTTCAGGCGCACACCATCGAAGTCCCAACGGACCAACCAATGAGGCAGGTCCTGCACAAACCTGAAGCCTCGGGACTTTTGATGAAGTGGGCGATGGAGCTTAGCGAATTCGATATCAAGTTCAAGCCTAGGACCGCCATCAAGGGACAAGTCCTGGCTGACTTTCTCGCTGAGTTTACCTCCCCACCCGAGGAAAACGAAGAAAGCCAAGACCATGTCCCCGACGTTCCCACCTGGAAAGTAAGCGTCGATGGGGCTTCAAATGTGCAGGGAAGTGGAGCCGGGCTCATCCTAACATCACTGGAGGGGTATGACCTAGAGTATGCCTTGAGGTTTGACTTTCAGGCGTCTAACAACGAAGCAGAGTATGAAGCCCTCATAGCCGGGCTGAACCTGACCCTTTCAATGGAAGCTCAACAGATCGTGGTGTATAGTGACTCGCAACTGGTAGTCAAGCAAGTCGAAGAAGAATATGCCGCCCGGGACGAGAAGATGGCGCTATACCTAACAGAAGTGCAAAGACTACTGAGGAAATTCGTCTCAGCCGAGTTCATCCAAATCCCCAGAGAAGCCAATCAGCGGGCAGACGCCCTTGCCAAGCTGGCCACTGTCGGCAGTAAAGACTTACCAGGGCGGACGCCCATCGAAGTCCTAGCACGGCCCAGCATTCAGCCTGACGACGAAGCAGCCACAGAAACCCAGGCTATGCCAGTTGAAGAAGAGGCTTCATGGATGGACCCCATCATATCCTTCTTACAGGACGGAGTACTGCCAGAGGACCCGAATGGCGCCTCTAAACTAAGGGCCAGGGCGGCAAGGTTCACACTGATCCAAGGTAACCTATACAAAAGAGGCTTTTCTTTTCCCTTAATGAAATGTGTGACAGGAACGGAAGCGAACTACATCCTAAGAGAAATCCACGAAGGCATGTGCGACAATCACATCGGTGCAAAGACATTAGCCAGCAAAGCCCTACGGCAAGGCTACTTCTGGCCAACCATGTCCAAAGACGCCAAAGAGATAGTGAAGAAATGCCAAGCTTGTCAGGTTCACGGGAACTTGCCACACTGCCCACTAGAACTCCTCACCCCGGTGGTCAGCCCTTGGCCCTTTCAATAGTGGGGTTTGGATATCCTAGGACCCCTACCAATAGGAGTTGGCCAGTGCAAATTCGTCGTGGTCGCGGTAGACTACTTCACCAAGTGGGCTGAAGCCGAACCTCTGGCGAGGATCACAGCTCAGAAGGTCAGGAGTTTCGTTTGGAAGTCTATAATTTGCCGCTTCGGAGTCCCTAGAGCGTTGGTCTCTGACAACGGAAAGCAATTCGATAATTCGATGTTCACGAATTTCTATAGCGGACTGGGAATCAAAAATTTCTTCTCGGCACCAGCCCACCTGCAGTCTAATGGACAGGCCGAGGTTACCATCAGAACTATCAAACTGGCACTCAAGACTAGGCTGGAGGCGTCTAAGTCCCAATGGGTAGACCACCTCCCCGCAGTGTTATGGGCATACCGAACGACCACTCGGACTGCGCCTGGAGAAACCCCTTTTAGCCTGGCGTTCGGGACGGAGGCCATGGCTCCCGTCGAGGTAGGAGTGTCCACCGCGAGGACCGAGCTATTCAATCCTACGCAGAATGAAAGGTCTCTGCTTGTCAACCTCGACCTCCTAGACGAGAAGAGAGACGAGGCCCTGCAGCGAATCTCCTCCTATCAAAGGAGCACAGCAAAATACTATAACAAACGAGTAAGAAGGAGAGGCTTTAAACCAGGAGATCTAGTGTTGAAGAAATTGCTTCCATCCAGGAAAGACCCGGCCCATGGCAAGTTGGGACCAAACTGGGAAGGACCTTACGTAGTGAAAAGGATTATCCGACCTGGAAACTACCAGTTGCAAACTGAGGAGGGCAGGGACCTACAGCACTCATGGAATGCGGACCACTTGAAGCAATATTACCAGTAGAGTCTGTAGCAAGGAATGGAAGATTATTGTAAAAAGATCCGATTTTATCAACGAAGAGATACAAAAGTTTCCCAAAAGTTCGCCCTGCTCAGGATCAACAGACTTTTCAGTCTAAGAGCTCGTAAGCTCAAGAGCTCGTAAGCTCAGGATCAACAGACTTTTCAGTCTAAGAGCTCGTAAGCTCAAGAGCTCGTAAGCTCAAGAACTACAGACTTTTCAGTCTAAGAGCTCGTAAGCTCAATAGCTCGTAAGCTTAGGATCAACAGACTTTTCAGTCTAAGAGCTCGTAAGCTCAGGAACTACAGACTTTTTAGTCTAAGAGCTCATAAGCTCAAGAGCTCGTAAGCTCAGGAACTACAGACTTTTCAGTCTAAGAGCTCGTAAGCTCAGGATCAACAGACTTTTCAGTCTAAGAGCTCGTAAGCTCAAGAGCTCGTAAGCTCAGGAACTACAGACTTTTCAGTCTAAGAGCTCGTAAGCTCAGGATCAACAGACTTTTCAGTCTAAGAGCTCGTAAGCTCATTAACTACAGACTTTTCAGTCTAAGAGCTCGTAAGCTCAGGATCAACAGACTTTTCAGTCTAAGAGCTCGTAAGCTCAAGAGCTCGTAAGCTCAAGAGCTCGTAAGCTCAAGAGCTCGTAAGCTCAGGAACTACAGACTTTTCAGTCTAAGAGCTCGTAAGCTCAGGAACTACAGACTTTTCAGTCTAAGAGCTCGTAAGCTCAAGAGCTCGTAAGCTCAGGAACTACAGACTCTTCAGTCTAATACATGCAGGTTTCCTAGTTCAACAGATAACCACATTCTTAGCAAAAAAAAATTGGAAGACAAAAGCCCGGAAATTCATTGCACCATGAGTAGAAAGTCAACAGTTCAAAAGAAACAACAACGAACAAGTACATAGAAGTTATACAAAGATCAGGCCCCCTGGCCTCCTACCCCACCCAAAACTTCCGCAACCTCCCCCTCCATCGGGGTATCTCCCTCCTCCACCTTCTGAAGACGAACAGCCGCCACCCTAAGCCTGACATTCTCCTCTTTCAGAACATCTCTCTCTCTCTCCACCTCTGCCAATTTCCTCTTCAAGACCTCCACCTCAGAACCTGCCAAGTCGGCTTCCTCCTGCTCTTCTACAAGGGAGGGCGGACGTTGGATTCTGGTGGAACTTCCCCCGATCCCATAACGGACTAGGTTCTGAGGGGTAACCAGAGCAGAGTAAGGACGGGGAGAAGCTTTCTCCACCATTCCGACATGGAACGCCTCCAATGGAGTAAGAGCTGGAATACCTGCACAGCACAAACAAGATCAGCAAGGTTGTTGCCGTTCAAACACGAATAACCTTGAGGAAAAATGGCTACCTCTCTCCCGGAAGCTTGTCCAAGAACGAGGAACCCAAACATGCCCATCATCCCCGACAGCAGATTCCCAAGAGTCCCCAGAGACGAAAAAGAAGCGTTGGGACCACCCCTCAGGGGAAGTGGGGATATCAGCAATCAATGGTGGATGAAAATACCACTTAAAAGAGAGAGAGCTAAAGAAAGGTGGAAAGTCGAAAGAGAGATCAAGGAAGTAGAAGAACTCGGAAACTGTAGGAAAGGTCTCAAAGCCTTGCATGCGCCAGAAAATGAAGAAGCCAACCATGGCAGCCCACCCCTGGGGGGAAAGACGAGAGGGACACAAGCCATGGTGAGACAATATCCGGGCGAAATCCGGATGAAGAGGGAGTCGAAGACCACACTCAAATGCGTCCACAAAAAAAGAGACCTCGCCCGGAATAAGCATACTGCAAGGTTCATCAGGAGTGGGAGCCCTAACTCCCAGATCCGCCGGAAGGTCGTATCGACCCTTCATATCAGCAGCTTCCGCGGCCGTAAGCCGGGAGGGAAGTAGAAAGATAGAGCACCAATCGCCCTTGAGCGACTCACGGGCTCGTTGCTTGAAAAGTGGAGAAGAATCCATCACTACAAAGTTCAAGTACACAAAGAGACTCTTCTGAAAAGCGATGAGACAAACGGGTATAAATAGTATCCAAGGGTGACTGTTGGAATCTCGCAATCAAGATAGCATTGAATGCTGGCTCAACTTACGACGAGGTTGGTAAACCACCCAGAAAGTTCCTTAAATCTACATCGTATATTGCAAGACGTATATATATATATATATATATATATATATACGTATATATGATACACGCAGCAGATCCAATGTAAGGAAGCCCACATTCCGAGCGGTGACGCTACTCCCAACAGGCCAAGGCCTCTTCGGAGTAGAGGGGGCAGGGGAGTGCAGCAACGAGTACAGCACCCAGTACAACACAACACAAGTACAGCACCACAAAAATTTTTGCATTCCAAAGGGGAAGTTCCACTACAAAGTTGCGCCAGAAAAAAAAAAAAAAAAAAAAGAGAGATCTACAAAAGAAATCAGCTATGAAAATCCCGGTACTCAAGACCAATCTGCAGGAGGAGTGGCGTCGGGAGCAAGAGTAACATCAGGAGCACAACCACTTGAAGAAGCATCAAACCTTGGCTGAAATTGCTCAAGGTCTAGGTCGGGGAATCTCTCCATCGCCTGGTCAGCGAAATTGAAGAACCCGTCAACAAAAGCCCTAGCCGCCTCCAATCTCGCTTTCTCAAGCTCTTTCCGTTGATTGTCTACGAGCCGACGTTCAGCAGCTAAAGACCTGGTCAGCTCAGATACCTCAGCCCGGGACTCCTTCAGCTCATCTTCCAAAAGAGTGTGGGCGACGGCCGCGTTTAGCAGTCTCTCCTCCTCAGCCTCCCGCTCCTCCTTTAAACGAGCCAACTCCTCCCTTAGAGACACCTCAGCAGAAGTGCTGGCAATCAGCTGTCTGAAAGTATGGACCCGCTGTTCAAGGACCTGCTCCAATTCCCTCTCAGTGGCCAAGCCCCAGTCCAACAGCTCAGTGCCCTGCCGACGGGAGTCAAGAACCTCGACATTTCTCCTCTGAACGTCGCTCCTCAGCATAAAGATTTCCCTCCCAAGAGCACAAACATGCGTTGCCGACTGGAAACATAAGGGACAATGTAAGAAACCGAGGAGTTCGAAATAGAGATAAAAGCACCAAGGCATACCTCGAGCAAGGCGTGAAGAGCATCACGGCTTCGAACTTGAAATGGAAGGTCTACAGAGCGACGCAGGTCGGCTCGGGGAATCAACTCCATCAGAGCCCGGCTGCTCAAACTCACGTCCCGAAGTAGGCCGGCCTCTGGGTCAGCAATGGAGGCCTGGGGGGCACGGGTCGAGCTGGAACCAGCTGCAGTAGATAAAGCAATGCCTCGCCGAACAGGCCCTCCAACGGGATCAATCGCCACGGTACCCGCAGTGGCTTCACTGACGACTGGCTCAGATGTCAACCCTGGGGCCTCGGGTGAAGGAACAGGAACACTGGATTCAGGAACAGGAGCCTCGGCGGCCGAAACGGGGACCTCGCCAGAAGTGGTACCCACTTCCAACCTCGTCCTCTTCGCCGGAGGTCCTACGGCCCTACCCCGCCTTCTTTCATCTACGCGCTCCATGATCATGTGGCGCTGAGTCACCAAGTAGGAAGGAACTACGCAGACAAGATCAAAAACTTAGCAAGGTTCCGAACTAAGGAGCAGAGAGATAAAAGACATTGTCTATATGCAATCACCTGACGCTAAGGGGACCCCGGGGTGCATCAGCTCAACATAAGAAAAGGGCAGACGAGCGCGGGCTTGGTCAACTCGGGCTTGCTCGGAAGAGTCAAGGGGCGGGAGCTCTCCTGCATTAGGAACCGGTGACACTGTTAGTACACAAGCACGAGCGTCAACAGAAATTAAGGTAAATAGCTTACTTAAGTTTCTACGGCTCCCCCAGGCGATAGGAACTCTGACAGAACCCGGGAATTGGGAACCAAACTCCCAGTCGTCTCCAGAGATGAAGAAATATCTCCTTATCCACCCCTCAGGGCTCGGCGGAAGATCCCGGATGGGAATTTCACCCCCTCGCCTAGGGACAAAGTGGTAGAATTCGGATACCTCCTCGGGGCGGAAAAAGTGAAGAAACTCTTTCAAGTTAGCCCTAGCCTGAGGAAACATCCTTTCCCACGCCGCAGTAAAGGTCATTAACGCCGCCCAGCCAGATGGGAGGAGCATGGCAGGACAGAAGCTGAAAAAGTGAAGAACGTCTCGTATCAGGCCAGGAAGGGGAAATCGAAGCCCCAACAAGAAGGGGGCCTCGAAAAAACAAGCTTCACCAACCACCGAGCTGTGAAACCTACGCAAATTCGCAGAACGCACGATAACACCGGGGGGAAAATCGAAGCGCCTAGCAAGGAGCTGAGCCTCGTCCCCATTGATCTCGCTTGCTTCAACATGGCCAAAAACTCGCTCCATGATTTCGTATGAAGAGGGAGGAGAAGCCATGAATGTAGGAATCAGAGAGGTTTTTTCAGAAGCTAGGACTTTACACAATTCGTGAAGAACAATCATTCCCCGGAGGCCTATTTATAGGCACTGCAGGACAAGCCTTGTCACTGACGCCGAAGGAAGTTAATGCACGTCTCTCGCCATTAATGAAGTGGACACATGGCGTCGTGGGGGCTTTTCAGGCGCCACGATCGAGGGACCACTAAACCCTCTGACGGCGCACGTTCTCAAACAAACAAAACCGTCGGGTCTCCACTACAAGTAAAACAGCGGGAAAAGACCAAAATAACCCTAAAGAAGTTCAAGAGACCCAAGGGGAAAGCGTGAAGGTCAGCTCGGTTCAAAGAAGCTCAGCTATAAGTGAAAAAGCAGAAGTCAGCGCCTAAGGAAAATACAACGCAACCACAAGTCAAAGAAGTTTGTAGCAAAGCATCACACAACAATCATAAAAAAGGAAAAACCACAAGACTTCTCATTTCAGCACTTAAAGAAGTTACAATCAAGCATTCCACAAAGAAACTACTTGAAGAGTCACAAGGAAGTTGGAAACTGCAGGAAGGCCTCAAATCAACCTCAAGAAGCAATCTCTTCATCACCTGCCCCCTCACCAGATGCCCCTGCTGGCATGCATGGTCCCTCCGCCGCTGCCACCACAAGTCCAGGCACCTTCTCCGCATCAGGAGCCACACCCTCAGGGAGATCATAGGTCCCGGCCTCCTCAGCCACCACGGCGGCCTCCTCGGAGTCCAACACTGGTACAAAAGGATCCAAGTCCAGGTCAGGATGAGCCTCCTCAAGTTGATCCTTAAGGTTTAGAAAACTCTTCACAAAGCCGGAGGCACAGTCTTTCTCGAGCTGCGAAACACGAGACCGCAAAGACAACAGCTCGGAATCCTTGGCAACCAGGTCAGCCTCGGCGGCCTTGAGTCTGTTCTCCTTGGAGTCCATGACCTTGACAAAATCCTGAAGGTGAGCATCCATCTCGTCGTTAATCCTCTTCAATTCAGCGGCCTCTGAGGCCAAAATCTTCACCTTCTCCTCGGCAGCCTCCTTGCTCACTAACAGGGCGGCCCTGGACTCCTTTGCCTTCGAAAGCTCCTCGTTGTAGTGGAATCCTAGCATCTTTACGCAGGCGAGCGTCTGAGAAGAAAAAAGGGTCAAACAAAAAATCCCTGGAGACCTTGGCATAAAGAAAGACAGGAGAAGAGGAAAGACAAGGATAGAAAGTACCTCTGCCACGCCCCGGATTAAGCGATCGACCTTCTTGTCGAAAGGAACCCGCATGGCTGCCCTGGGATCTGAAGTTGAGACGAGGTCGGACAAGGCAGCAACTGCGACCTCAGGGTCACGCAGGAAACCATCCCCTTGATCCTTAGACGCAGATCGAGCGAGGCCCACCTTCCCACTTTCCTGAGGGGTAAAGTGAGGAAGAACTGCTGGAACCTCGCGTCCTTTTTCTGAACCTCCCTCGGTCGATGATTTGCCCCTAGAAGCCTCAATAGGGAGCAGGGGGGGAGGCGCATCCTCGCGGGGAAGGAGGGTCTCTCCCTTCTGCTCAGAAGTAGCAGGTGGGGGGTCGGATACCGACGCACCAGTAGATAACAGCTGGGAATCCTTCACCACCTTCCTTTTCTTCCTCGACTTCTCGGCATCTGAGAATACCGCCATTATCAAATCTTTCTTCATGGGGGTAGTTGGGGCAGCAGGGGGTGATGAAGGCACTGAGGGTTGCTCAACTGGAGGCCCGAGTTCGTAGAGGGCTAGATTCTCATCCGTCACCAAATCGAAGAAGGACTGCGACCCCAAATCCTCGGCTCTAGCAACCCTGGCCGCTTCCTCGACCCCAAGGGCAGGACGATAATCTGCACATCAGAAGTTAAGTCAGAAAAAGAAGAATAGGGAAGGAAAAAGATGCAGCTAAACTAAAGGGCCTTACCTATATTCCTTGGGGCCCCCCAAGACCGGGGAATGAGAGGGACGTCCCCTGGTTTCCCGGAAAGCTCCCAGGAATCACCTCTAACAAAGAAGAACTTGGGTTTCCACCCTTTGTTGGAAGAAGGAAGCCCGGTGATCAGATTCCTCGCCCTGACCCTTTTCGAAAAATAAAGGAAACCAGCAAAAGGAGAGGACTTAAGTTGAAAAAGGGAGGCAGATTCATTAATGGAGGGCTGAGAGTCGTTCCCACTCTTCAACCAATGGACAAGAAATCCGATCAGGAGACCCCATCCGTTTGGAGAAAGCCGGGCAGGATATATGTTATAAAAAGAAAGAACGATCCGGATAAAAGGATGAACAGGGAACCGCAAACCAGCTCGGAAGGCGGATTCGTAAAAACAGACCAATCCGGGAACAGAAGAATTACACCTCTCGTGTTCTTCAGGAGAGTGTAAGAGGACGGAGTCGGGAAAGCAATACTCCCGCCTCAGTTCGCCTAAGTCCTCGTCGCTGAGACAACTGGAAGTCGATGCTGCGCAACAGGCCAGGTCGGCCTGGTCCCGACGAGCTCTTTTCCTAGGAATTGGGGGAGGAGCCGGTTTGGACTTCTTAGTCTTCGGCGCAACAAAAGAATCAGGAGGAAGGGAGGAAAGAGGACGAGCTTCTTCTACAAGGGCGGACCCAGAGGCAGAAACTCCGTGAGCGGACCCGGAGGCGGCCCTATCAGCAGAACTACCGCTTTGAGAACTTATCTCGACCTCCTCGTCTACTAGATCCTCGGAATCCGATTCTGAGGAGGAAACGACCCACTTCCCCATCAAAGATCCAGGCCGTAAGCCGGAGTGAAGGGAAGGAAAGTGTAAAGCACAGTCCGTCAAAAATGCAGGTCTCAGACACCAACTTCGAAGGAAGGATATCCAAAGCGAAGTAGGATGGTCCACAAAACACGTAAGGGGAGAAAGGTCGTCGGAGTGGTTTCTGAAGTAACTAAACCTCCATATCAAGAAGCGAAACCCAAAACCCCACCAAGGAGGGTTAAAGGGATCCAGATCGAGCAAGAATAAAGAAAAGAGGAAAGACGTACCTAGTTAGGGTGCTAGATGCAGAAAATAACCAAGGACGCAGAAACCCTAAGAGCCGCCTGAAAGTCTGAAGCAAAGCACCTCGAGAGCCAACGAAGGAAAGAGAAACGCAAGGAAATTCAAAAAACGCAAGAACGACGTAGGCGAGGGGACTTCCGCGCTTTTATACGAAACATTTAATGCCCTGAAAGGCGTGACTACAGGACTCGCCTCAGGAACCGTACCGTTGGGCTCACCCGATGATGACACGTGTAAAAACCATCCCATTGCAGCCGGCAAATACCAGAGCAGACCAAACCAACGCAAAGCCCCCTGACCACGCGTTCTGCCACGAGTGATGACTATGATGAATTCAGAAAAGACACTTTCTATCCCCAGGTCAGAGAAGACGTCATTCTCGTGACCAGGGGCTGGGGGGCAACTGATGAGAATAGGTTTTTGGGTCTGGGCTGCCATTAGGACCAAGCCCAAAGACCCCCAGAAAATGTTGGATGAGAGCCCCGAAGCCCAAATAGGAGTGGTCCCAACCGGCCCGCCTTTGTTTCTTAGCCCATGACCCGAGTTAAAGCCTGTTACGCCACGTGCTCCAAGGACAAAGGAAACCGGCTCTGATTTCTCAGAGTTACTCCCTGCAGAAACAGAGGGGTAGTGTCGAACGAGCCCAGGCGATCGTGGGCACAGAATCGCCGACGGTCAGAGTAGCTCACAGAGAAAGGACGAACGGTCCCCACAAGATCAAGGAAAGAACAGCAGGGACAACAAAACCCTAGGAGCAGACACCATATAAATAGAACAGTAAAGGGAGGAAAGGGGATCGAATTCCTGGGTCTTCTTCCCCGTCTTCTAGCTGGTATTTTCGTCAAGAACCCTAGGACAGCCTCAGTAGAGAGCATCGTTGTTGGCCCAGAGCCAATTATCCTCTTGTAATCAGTTGGAATCAATATACACAACCCAGGAGCAAGAGCCTCCATTACAGTGGACGTAGCCCAAGTCTTTTGGCTGGGGTGAACCACTCACATTTGCTTGTTTGTCATCGCTTAATATCAACTTCTCTGAAACCCATCTCATAAGATCCTATAAGGGCCTAATCAACTCGGGCCTGGGAGATTGATTTCCGAGGAATCATCACTACTAATCCAACAACAATAGAAAAACTATTATGTTGATCCAATTCATTAGCCCGATGCATACTCCCACCAAGCATGTTATTATAGGGTCAACTTGGTATCTTCATTCAGTCGTTTTTTGGTTTATATTCCACAAAAATAATTGATTCAAACGTATGCTTATATATTCAATTGCATAGATGGTGGTGGAAGTCAAAATACGTAAAAAAAAAAAAAAAATAGCACTATCTCTCTCTCTCTCTCTCTCACACACACACACACACACACAACTTTTCTATCAGAATATATCAAAGGACTCATAACTAGTCGGCATTCTTCGAAGGAACACACATTGATTGCGAGACTTGTTACACAAGTATACGATCCACTGTTTTAATTTGGATTTGCGATTGAGGTAATTTGTATATCCATTCTTGTATGTATTATTCTGCAAACTTTATATGTATGATATGAACATATTTCTACAATCCTCCCACGCCATGTCACGTAAGGGTGAATTTGGAAGGAGAAGTAATGTGTTAGTAGAGAGGGACTTAAAGATTAAGAATTAAGGTGTAGACAAATCAAAAAGGAAATAGTAAAGTCGAAAATAGAGGAAAAAACAAAGCATCGCAAAAAAAATAAAAATTTGTACTAAGGTTAAGCGTGGTATGCCTCTCGCCTTTGTAAGCAATTTCATCTCCAATTCATAAGGGTTAGGACTAACAATGAATTGTACCATGTAGAGTTCGTATTGTGTAAAAGTTTTAGTATATTAAAAAGGTTTTATAAATATCTAACTTATTTATAATTGTATATAGTTAAGTATGAGTCATATATAATTCAAATTTATTGTATATAGTCAAGTTTGTGTATAGCGAAATTCTTATTGTTCTTGTTGACATGTTTACTAAACGGGTATAGTAAGTCACCAAATTAAAATGCAAATGTATTAAAATTAAGCTTATACGCACTCACATCGTGCCAAACTTTTTCCTTTCTTTCTTGATGTCTTTTCCTATTTATCTTGTTTAGAGTCTCATTTACATGATTTCAATCTCCTACTTTCTTCATAATCAAGTGTCATGTCGTCAATTCCACACAACAACTTGACTCTTTTGTGCCATTGAAATCATACATGTTAGCATGCATTAACAGAGACTCTAGAACTCACCAATTGACTAAAACTTCTAGTCGGAGGATCAATATACAAGTAATAGGCCTCATTGGACAATTTTGCTCCATCTAAACATACTTTTTTTTTTTGGAAAGTAAAATATATTCATCATTGCAAAATTACGTGTACATGTAAAGAACCTATCTGTCTATCAAACATGCCAAAAAACAAAAGAAGGGACCAAACACCTGAACTGCTATAAGTTCTGCCTTGTGACAAAACTTATGGCAGTTCAGAGCATTCATGATGGAAGATTAGAGGACCAAGCATTAGACACATAATTGTTTCAATGCTGGAGAAAAACAATATTCCGGGTGGTTTGTTTGAAGTTGGCAGTGAGAAGTTTACTGCTAATAACATGAAGGATGGACTTCAAAATGGTAGTTGCATCCCTGAAGTCATTCTTGAAGACTCTGACATTTCTTTCTCTCCAAATTGTATAAAGAAAACTGGAAAGGCTAAGTTTGAGCACAGTGGATTTGAGGGATTTCCCTTTCCACTGGTTGGAGGCTAAGTGGATAGCTGGTAACCAACATGGATGAACCAAGAGGCCATAGAATGACTAAGCACCTTGTTCCATATTTCACTTGTGAAAGGGCATTCAAAAAACAAATGGTTGATGCTTTCCTCTGTTAGTCCACAAAACACACATGTCGTATTAATGTTTTGCATATACGTCTTGATTCGATCCTTCGTTCCAAGCTTCCCATGAATTGCGATCCAGAGAACAAAAGACATCCTAGGGATGTATTGAGGGTACCATACAAGCATGTGCCAAGGAACTTTAGGACCAGAGGTATAAAAAGATTTCCATGTTGAATGGACAATATAATGACCACTAGGATCAGAGAGCCATTTAATTCTATCAGCCATCTAAACATACTTATTGTTGTTGTTTGTTGTATAAAATACTATACCTTAAAATAGCTGAAAATTTAATCTCAAAACTCAACAATGCAAGACGACATTCCGAGAAATTATTAGATTAGTTAGCTGGAAATATTCTAGTAACTCAAGGTTTTTTCGGTAGCTCCGAAAATTAAGAATTATCCTAATATTCAATTCATGTAATAAAGTCGAAAGGCCTTTAATACAAAACCGCATTTGGGTGGGCTATGGTAAGTGATGAAAACTTCAAAGTTTATTAAGTTTGGCCTTCTACATATTTGTTGGATATTTTTCACTTTTACTTATAATTTGCTTGTCATCGGGGAGTTTATTTCAGAGTGCGGTGATAACTAATTGTCATTACAATCCATATCTTCATCATCTTCGATTTAAACTCTTGGGTCAAGTTCAATTTTACGTATACGATAGACATTTTCATTGTGGGCTCCCATCCCTGTATACATAGGTGCAGTCTATGAATATAATTTCATGTTTGTGAACCAAATCTATTATTGCAAAAGGGTAACCATCAATCAATTTCATAATTTATGTGATGTAGTAGCTTCTAATCTAACCAAATATGGATTAGAATTTGGTACAAGGATTTTAACACAAAACCAGTCATGCCACCCCTCATCGACCGTAGAACGAGTAGGGGAAAAGTCACCCAAATTCAATCACTTATTATATATCCCTGTAATGAGATCAACTCAAGTGGTGGGAACAAAGGAACGTAGATGAAACCTGTCAAGGTTGTTCACTTAGGTAGACCAACGGTAAGTCTTGAAAAGAAATATTCAAATTGATCTGATACATTTAATTTATAGGTGATTATATAAAGTGATGATGTAATAAACTCGAAGCGTGATGTATATGCTTGAACTGAAGGGTTCAAGGCTTAGGAACAGTGACATGTGTAAGAATAGTGAGTGAATGATTAATGTGTGGTTGAGCCGGTTGGCTCTTTGTGAAATGCTACAGTAAACACAGAACAGAGGTAAGAGCTAGAAGACAAGGAAGAATGCACTGATTATAGTGATTCACAGTTGAAGAGTTTAACTAATCCACTCTAATGGAATCTCTTGCTCCTTAAAAGATTTTCTATTGCTTTTGGGAAAAAGACAGAGATTACAGTTATGGGAATTGCAATTGGTCTATGTACATGGGTGATTGCCCTTGTATTTATATCTACATGTGGGATGATTCTCACGTCATCATCACATGTCACATGGTCCTAAAGTTTGTTTGGATTTTATTAAAGAAATATTTGACCATTAGAGACTATATTTCTTATGTGTGAGGTGACTTTCCAGTATATGTTGAGGTGGTATTGTAGCCTATCTTCGAGCTTGGAAACACAGTGGTCTTCTATATCTATGAAAGACTGTACTATGAGGTCGTATTAGTTAGGATGACCTCTTATTCTTTTAGTCAGCTCGTGAATAAAGGAGCTCGATCCAAACGCTTGAAAATACTGACTTTCCTCGTGTGATAATATGGACGACCTGATTATAGTTGCTTAAGATTATGCATGAATGATCTAATTATTGAGTCTTGCCATAAGCAAGATATGAAGATATTCTTCTACTTATTTTCGATATTATTCCTAGTAGATAAAAAGGGATTGTGATTTAAATTCATAGAATGATCCTATCCAATATCACATCACCTCAATAAGGGAGATAAGTGGCAATGATTTGAGCACTACAACTTATGATTTTCCAGAACAGAGGGCCCCAATTTCGCCACCACCACCAGAAAATCAAACTCACCCAATTCATTCATTAAATGGAGAAGAAGAAGATGTAAGTAAATAAAGAGACAACCTCATATTGTAATTGATTAGATGTGGGTGAGCTGTAGAGCAAAAGATAAAAAGGGTGCCCAAATCAATGCCCTTAAATAATGGACCATAGAGTTCAAATACACATTCCAATGAGATCTCAAAAGACCAACATCCTCTACTCTCAAGTGTCCCAGTCTTCAAAAACCCACGAGCACCCTCTTTAAACAAATCAATAAATAACAACACAACCCCCTATAATTAAGATTTACTGCCCCCCCCCCTGCCCCCCCCCCCCGCAATGCCCATCTAGAAAAAAAAAGACATTATTATTGATAATTTAAATTAAATATATCTTACCAAAAGGAGAAAAATCTTTGGTGCTCATCAAGAGTATGATAATACATGATCCTTGCACCTTATAACATTTCATGACCAATGGATTGCTCTTATAAAATTTTTTGATCAAAATTTATACACAATTACAAATAAAAATCGAATGGTGTAGTATAGTTGAATGAAAACTCGGAACAATAAAAATCAAATGTGAATATAATCACATCAAGGGAATAAGAGAATGGGACCCATAAGATGATTAATGGGTCCAGAGGGCCACCAATCAAATAATCTTCTCAAAACATTATTTGGGTTGGTTCAGTGTAAGGTCTCGAGGGAGCACCATACATTGTACAATCAAAATGACTGAGGGGTGGAAAAAGATTTTGCAACTAGAAGATTTGAGTGGCCTAAAAAGACTGATTTTTGCATAGTAGAAGGTAATAGAACACAAATTCAAAGAAACCCATCATTCCGTTTGCCTTTGAGAAACACAAGATCACAAAGAATAGAAGATATCTAGGAGAAACAAACCCACAAATTTCAATAGAAAAGAAGGGAAGTAAAGGAACAAAGTCAGTTGCTCGAGGAAGAAAAGAGGGAAGAAGAAGCCAAAGAGCACTAAAATCCAGAGGGGGAACTCATACCCAAATGGAAGAATTAGAAGTTGTAGAAGCGGAGTCCGAGTCAATCTAGTCAAACTTTGTGCAACCCAATAAACTCAACCTCACGTTATGGAACATTGCCCCCTGTTCATTGAATTGGGTTAAGATTTTATCCATAATTCATATAATCTAATTGAGTTGGTCCAATGATCTGATAATTTTAGAGTAAGACTCACTTATTCATCAATCCCGTTTTTATGTCGAAGTATAAATACTCAAGTTATATTCTCTCTAATCGTTTAAAATTTTAAAGTCTATAATTGTTTAATATGGTAGTATCAGAGCAGTTCTCGCCGTTACCTTAATGATTAAAATATTTTCATGTTTATCCTCTCAAACAATTTAAACTAACAACTATCTAATTATAGATCTAAGTGGGTTGATTTAATAATTGGACAACTCTCGATGTAAGACTAACTTATCCTTCCAAAGGTTGGATAACTAGGAGAGTTTGAAGTAGATTCAAACCACAAATGAAAAATAGTCCTCTCTTTCTAATTTCTTCCTCGAATAACAGATATGCTATTTTGATTTGGGTTTTTATTCGATGTAACTTTATTATACAACCTATAATTTAGTTAATTCTTTTATATGAAATCAGCCCAAATAAATAAAAAATAAAAAAACTGTCAACAAGATTTCAAAGAGACCACTTGCCCCTTTCTCTCTTTGTATATTATATTATATATAATATATATACACATAAAGAATGGTCATCTGAAGTGGTGTAGGGCAGAGGAAACAAAGAAGAAAAAGGAAGAAATTGGAAGAGAGCTCAAAAGAATTAACATGTTTTTGGGTTTCTCTCCTGCTTTCACTCTCTCTCTCTCTCTTTGGGGTATTTTCTTTTTCTCTTTCTCTTCCTTTCTGCCCATTAAAACAATGAAAATGGCAGATTACCAATCATCCTTTCCCCTCTAGAGGAAACACCCATCATTGCTCCCAACAATCCTTTTCAACCTTAGAAACCTGAGCTTCGAAGATATCTCTCCTTCCATTCCTCATACCCTTTTCTCTCCTTCCTCTCAATTTAAATATCACACTCTTTACAACTTTTTTCTCTCCCACCTTTCTCTCTCTCATTCCAAACCAAATTCCTTTTATCTCTCTGCAGTTTCTCTCTCATGATGGATCCTTCTTCCACCAACTCTGTCAATGGCTTCTACTCTTTTCTAACGAGAGGGATTGATGATCTTGAACGTTTCTTTCTCACCAACAACTTCTTGTCAATCCAATTCCTCCAGAGAGTCCTCTCACTCCTCCGATCCTTTCATACCCAGTTGACCCTTCTTGTTCAAAAACTTCAATTACCTGTGGGTGAAAAATGGCTTGATGAATACATGGATGAGAGCTCCAAGCTTTGGGAAGTCTGTCATGTCCTCAAGTCTGGCATATCCGCCATGGAAAATTACTACTCTGCCGGCTTCAATATCACTTCCTCTCTTGATGGTCATCGTCATCTTAGTCCCCAGCTCTCCAGACAGGTCAATCATAGGAAAAAAAAAATTACATTCAGGGTCAATTTTATCATTTCTTTTCAAATTTTCTATGAGTTTGAATCTGTATAACTCAATTTCTTGGTTGAATTCTTGAAACAGATCATCAGGGCAATTTCAGGGTGTCGAAGAGAAGCGGTTGGATTGGAGGAAGAGAACAGAGTACTGATGGAGACAAGAATTGAACCACTTTCTCTGCGGTTTGATGAGAAGGTTTCGATTGAATCAAAGCTCAATGGGTTCAATGGTTTCAGGGGAGTTCTTTATGCAATGAGAAATGTTAGTTCCAATTTACTCATGATCTTGCTATGTGGGTTGGTGAACTGTTGGCCTGAATCCAATTTTCTGAGAGGTGGGTATGAAGGGTGTTTGTTTTTTGGATCGGCCTTCATGATCTCAACAGCGAGGTTGCAGCAAAGAGTGGCATCTGAGATTGCCCGGATCGACGGGCGACCGGGAATTCTGCTGTATGAGTTTCGGAGATCGAAGATTGCCTTGGATGAGCTGAGGGGAGAGTTGGAGAGGAGGTGCTCACAGGGGATGGTTGTGGAGTGGGAATCAGAGGTTGAAATGAGACAGAGTGTGGAGAATTTGAAGGGTTGTTTTGGGGTGCTGAGATCTGGGGCTGAGAGTATCATTGGTCAGCTTGATGATTTCTTTGATGAAATTGTTGAAGGGAGGAAGAAGCTCTTGGACTTCTGCAGTCACAGGTAGGAAGATATTGGGACATAGTATATGCTTGAAACCCCAAAAAAAAAAAAAAAAAAAAGAGGAGAGAGAAAGAGAGAAATTACAAAGTAGGGGAAGTGGTGGTGGTTTAACTGTTTTTTCTCCCTTTCTTTTTCTGGGTTTTTTTTTTTTTAATTTCATTTCTTTCTTTCTCTATCCCTCTTGTGGATTCTTTGTTTTTACAGCTGCTATAGTTGAAGCACTGAAATATGTTTCTTTTAAGAAACCCAAGAGGAAAATTTTGCAGGAAAGAGTGTAACTCTGGTTTTCTTGATAGCCAAACATGATAATCCAATGACCATACAAACCCTAAAGCAAGTAAAAATATATATAAAAGGAGATGACTACAACTTGATGTAATGCTGAAAGCAGAAAACATATAATTTATTTAATATAAAAGAAAGGCAGAAGCAAAGAATGGAAGATTCTTGTTACTCTAACTGGGGGAAACACAAGAGTCAAACCCTTTATTTTTGGTCACTCTATTATTAGGTGTTTTGGTATAATTTTTTTTGAATATTTTAAAGTGATTCCTCCCTTTTTACTGTGTTCCATTGAGAGTGCTCTTTAGTTGGTTGTAGTAAATGACTAATCATTCTAGTAGTGCAGGAATGATGAAAGTAGGGGGCTTTAGGACAGTAGACGAGGGACTGTTAGATTCCTGGGTTGGCTTTAATGTCTAAAGCAGCAGCCAGCCCCTTTGCACTTAGGAAGCTTTTGTCTGATTCACTTCACTTTGACAGCAGTGGAGTTGATGATGAAAGCTTCTCACTTCACCCCCTTCCATCCTGACACATCCCTCTCCCCCCCCCCCCCCTCTCTCTCTCTCTCTCTCTCTCTCAAACACACACACAACCCACCAAGGGAGAAAGCCTCTCTCTCTCACTCTCAAACACACACAACCCACCATGGGAGAAAGCCGGCATCAAAATATGGTATCAAAAATTATAATATTTTAAGATTAAGTTATAATTTTTTAATAGTTTAAGATACAATTCAAAAAAATTATAATCAATATAAAATGGCATGATCCATCATGAAAAAAATATTTATAAATGTGAAATTGTAACCTTTAAAAGATAAAACTATTATTGTTTAAAATAATTCATGATCAATTTCAACATTTCATGACTCATCACAAATATTTTAATCTACAATATCAATCATGAATCATTATAACTTGCCCCTAGCAATGTATAATCTAACTTTTAAGGGTGATATTTTTCGATATAATACCAATTTTTTCCCCAATATGGTAGTCTTTTTCAACCTACAAAGTATAAGGTGATTTTATTCTGTTGCCAATTTCTTTCTTCTTTTTTGGGTTTTTTTTTTTTTTTTTTTTTTGGGGGGGGGGGGGGGGGGGGGTAATAGAATAATATATGGAAAATTTGAGTCGCTTTCTCCACCTTCTGACCGGATCTCATGCTTTTTTGTCCCATGCCGGAAATTCATGCTTTGCCTCCCTTAAGGGGGTTTCCTCAGATAAAATTACTCAATAAACAAAGGTATAATAATGGGGGTTAAGGAAAGATGATTACAAAGAAAGCTGTAAACAATGCATGGTGCTAGTGGTTTTGGCAACATATTTATGTTCCAACTAACCCGGCCGAAGACCGTTTCAATTCAAACAGTATGCTGAGATATGAAGGAACATACAATAATCCTGCCAGAATTAAATATGAAGCAAGGATTTGGGAATTATTTCAACTTTCAATCTTTTCTTCAGGGTTGTAACTTGTCATTTCTTCCCCGAAATGACCGTGACAAGAAAGACATGGCTTACTTTGAGGGAAGTTAACGAGCATACGCCCGAAAGCAAGCTCCATATGATGCAAAACGACTACGTATATTTAATACCTCACAACAAGCATGGCAGCACAAGAGAAAAAATCAAACAAATAGTCGAGAGTTCAATAGGGTTGAAGCAACAGCACTAATCAGTCCTCAAAGGGGGAACTCGGAAAATATACGCATACCAGCAGATTCAAAAATTTATCCATCAACAGGAAAAAACTGCACTAGACAAGCTTAGATAATAAGCTCCCTGATATGCCAGACTATCACATTATAGCAGTCCCAGAAGTTTTCAGATACACAATTAGCATACAGACTAAATAACTTCCCAGAGGTTGATTACAACTCTGCAGATATATCCTTTCCGACCTTTGCCCGTGATGTGCATTTATTTAACAGGCAAATTGAATAAGAGAGACTTTTGATTTCTGGTATCATAGCCATGATAGGGAACAATGTCCTGTTATTTACCAGAAAAATGCTGAAACAGGGAATGCACAGAAGGAAATTGGACGGTTACCATGTCAAGTATTCAGAAGTCCGGGAAGCAAGAAATTGATGACAATAAATCACAGCTGTTTTTGTTATCCATGTTCGAATCTCACATCCCGGCATTGCAAACTAAGAAGCAAACGTCTCAACCTGGTTTTGCAGCTGCTCAACATTCTCCTTGTTCTCAAAGCTCTTCAGATATTAGCTGCCATCACAAGAAAGTCCATAACTATTTCATAATCGGCCTCTACACAGCTTTTCGAGGGGTATCCGAGAGAGACAATTAAAATATAAAAAAAAGATTGCATACATATTTTCCAAACAACACTATATGGGCATGGTTATACAGTATTTAAGAAAATTCGACACAGAGAATGATTTTTAATTCAAGAATAATGCGGTTGTTACGTAAATAAGAAGAGAAGTGTTTAACATGTTTTTGTATTGATCCAAAAAGCAGAAGCAGAAATACTAAGAATATATATAGATGAATCCAAGGAACCATTTCAAGTAATGGGGGCTTTTGTGGGTGACTCACAAACAAAGGTACACTGAGCACCAGTTCTAGGTTTTTTAAAACTTGTTGAGAAAATAATGGATAATTTGGGACTTTCTGGGACGTTGGAGTATGTTTTCAAAATGCTTTGAAATGTTTTCAAAATGCTTTGAACAAACCACCCCTTAATTTCCTTGTAAACTCATTAAATCAAGAGCAGTAATACCAATCCTTACACTTTCCAAGAGAGATGGCACCATTATCCCTGAGGAAAGCAGTTTTCTTCAGAGTAATGTGCCACATCTCACAGACTCTCCTACTCTTTACCTATGACGATAAAAAGAGCATATGTAAACCAGTATAAATCAAATTGCATCAAACTATGGAAAAGATGTCAAATGCATTTAACTCTGTAACAAAGCTGGAGTCCACAAAAAGAAAACACCAGAATATAAGTCATTCAATAATCAATACTGAAGAAGATATAAACTATGGGACGCTAATTCCCCATGAAATTGGATAGGCACACTGAAATATAAATAAAATTTGATGTTTCCTGAGTGGCAATAGGAGTATAGGACAAGTCATTCTTTAGCTTATAATGCTAAGGTAAGCTCCTTTGTATATCCATCAACGACCTTGTTTCTTTTATTCTCTCTCTTCTAAGATTGAAGTTAATAAATAAAAGACATTGTTTTTAAGTTATTTAGAGAAGAAAGGTGATGTCTCTGCTTATACTATCAACTTAGTTGTTTAAATAGCAAGTACTTCACAACCAGGAATTTTCCATGGAATACTTTTAAAGACCTATCAACATGACAACTGGATACTACCACTTGCAACTTTGAAAACTAATCTGGAAAAATAAAAATAAAAATTTACATGCGTGGTTGCAACATTGAAAATCAACATACTTTTTTTCAACTTTTTACAACCAAACACTTCGGAAATCAAGCCCAGAACTACCAACAACTGCTACTAGATAGTAATCGGCGATATGAATTCGATGATCCAATCAGAGAGCGTTCACAATTTAGAATGCTGAGTTAGCATTCCCACAAAGAAATAGAAACAGAAACAGGAAAGAGAAAATGCGCGACTGTATGATAGGGTCCAAGGAAAACCACCATCACGCATTGTAATTTCATCAATTTTTTGGCAAGGGTTTGGTAATTCCTACCTATATTTCATTGATGAGTTAATGTGAATCAACAATGAGAGAGAGAATGGATAGAATCGAGATTTTTGCTTAGGAAATAAAAAAGTCCTCTTTGAGTTTCTCAAAACTGGACTAATAAATCAACTGTGGGATGTTCACATGTAACATAGAACATAGTAACAAGAAGGAAGACAATGATGGATTTTACATGTGGGATATTTTGGATCATGTGTTGCAATGGTTAGAGCCAATTTTAAGATTTATGTGGTGATAATTCAGGTTTATAAGCTACTTTAGTTGGGTATTTAGAGTGAAGGTTCGTTAATCTTTTTAACAATTGTAGATCCAGGGATAGTTATTATGATGTCATCATGGATCATAATTCAGATAAAATTTAGTTATTTGGATTTTAAATGGAATTACAGATATCCCATAATATTCTCAGAGCAAGACACCCAGGGCATGTTTGGTATGTTTTTTGGGATGGGTTTGGATTGGCTTGTCCAAACCCGGGTTTGACCTAAAGATGGGATTCAACATTCAATGTTGTCCATACCCACGTTTGGTATGCGCAGGGGTATATAATTATTGTGATAATATATTTGTATATAAATGACTATTTTGTCCTTTAACTAATTAGTATATATGAAATATATAGGATATATGAGGGTATAAATGTCATTTGTATTTTAAACCCCCTTAACCCCCATATGAAACCCACCCCTCCCTTGGGTTTCATGAAACCCATGTATGTGGGTTTCATGACCGGGTCAAGACCGGGCCAGGTTTCAAATCCTATCCCTACTTTATTGTTGCCAAACATGGGTTTATGGGGGTTTATACCCTAACCCATGTTCCAAAACCCCTCCAAACCCCCATAACAAACAAGCCCCCAGAGTTAGTAGTTTACCCATCAAATTATAGTAGTTCTAGTAAATTGAGGAGAGTCCATCAATATACAGTTGTGTATCATTTCAATTCAATAGTAGTGGCGAATGTATTGGGGTTTGAAATTAGTTTAAAGCTTTGAAGCTTTTATTTGCTAGGGGTAATTACTAAGGAAATCTAGGAGGTTGCTACACTTCGATACACGCAACCAAACCTGTAAACTACACCTTCTTGCAACCCTGAATCCTTAATCTATACTATGCCTAAACCTTTTTAGCCATTAAAGGCCAACCCCAAGTACCACACACACCCAATAAAGCCAAAACACTATCCTCAGATTACTGTTCAAAACTCCAGAACTGCCTCACTTTTAGTTCCAAAACTCCAATATATTGACCACTGGCCAACCTTAACCTATTATGCTACCCTTTGGCCATTTAATTCAACATTAAAACCTTAATTTACATAATGTCCAGGGGACATCATGTGCTCTTTCCTGAAATTCTGCAACTAAAGACCTTAAAAATCAAATCCATCCATTCCTTTTTTTGCTCCCTAGGCTCTATAAAGCAGTGTTATCAGAACCGGACCGGACATCGAACCGGCAAAGAGACCGGGTCAATGGTTCACTGGTTCAACTGTTGGGTCAACTGGTCGGACTTATATTATAAAATATAAAAAAAATAATAAAATATAATAATTTAGCTAAAAAAAATAAAAAACATGCTTACAATAGATACAATTTATCTTAGAGACAAGAGATAATGCCCAACACAATTAACAATAATGGAAGATGTAATTGAAATAATATAACATAAAGAGCCACTCAAATTAAGAGAAAATTACTGAAAAAAAATTTAAACACAACTCAACAATATTAAACATAATAAAGCAATGCCTTCTAAAAATTAATATACCCAAATTTGGGGAACCCAAAAGTAATATACCCAAAAGTAAGAGTCTTCTTCTAAGCTGCCTTCAGATTTGGAGAACCAAAACCAAAAAAGACACAGACTGAGAAAGAAAAGAAGAGAAGACAAAAGATTGTGTGTGAGAGAGAGAGAGTGAGAGAGAGAGAAGAAGAAGAAAGACTCGACTAGAGAAGACTCGAAATAGAAGATCAAGAGCCGACTGGTTCGACTGTTCGAGCTCCACAGAGAGAAAGTCTCCAACGGTTTGAGATCCACAAAGCTAGAAGCCTAGAAGACTTCAACTTTTCGAGAGAGAGAGGAGGGTGGAGAAACTGCACAATGAAGATTGGAGATGATTGAAATTTTTATTTTTTTTGGCAGGTGAAAGTTGAACCAGTAGGTTTTGTAAAACTGTCCGGTTCACCGGTTTTGAATAAAACCGGCCGGTTTAGCGGTTTACAACCGATTCAGTTCCTTGGACGGTCCAATTAATAAACCGGACCGGTCTAGGCCCCGGTTCACGGTCCGACCGGCCGGTCCGATCCGGTTCTGATAACAATGCTATAAAGTATAATCATCCTTTCAACAAGTAAATTCCAAACCCTGCATTACAATCAACCCAACACCAAAGCCAACCACTAGATCAGTTGTAGGCAACGTAGCCCTAAGTTTTCACAGCCGTCCTGCATCAATTTGGTACCAGAGCAAAATATCATATTTTTTAATACCAAAGTTTGTTTTCCCTAATCCAAAGTTTGTTGTCTGTCATCCCTCATCAGCATGTTCACCAAGGAGGAGCTTGCATATGAATATTATTTTTTGAACAGGATTGCATATGAATTTGAGACCTTGCCAAATTATTCCAAGTCTACTCATGAGGATTTCACAAATACACATAAAGATCCTGCATGGATCAAATGAGAATCCCGTATTATCACACGAAGTTTGGTTGAGATGAATGTATCCCTTGAAAGATATTTGGCTGCCATCCTTGGGTAAGAACCCAGTGAAACAATCAAACAACCACTACTCAGGAATGGGAGTCTCACTGTTTCACACCTCTTGGGTTAGTAAGTGTGAAACTGCTGAAGACCATCACAGGAATCAACAAATCAATGTAAAGGGAACAAGAAATGGGATTATTGAGTGAGCGGAGAAGACACAAAAAAAATATTATCATGGTCCTAAACTGAAAAAGTCAAAGGAAAGAATGAAGATGCAACTGGTTTCTATATTAAAAATCAACCCAATGATGTGCTTGCTGTGCAAACCATCCACAGAATTGATTTTTCCCAATCCAAAAAGGTTTAATATCATGAAACAGGACAAATCTATTATTTCTACCTGTTGTTTGGGAAATCTAAATCCAGCTCGAAATGGCACCCATACTAATAAGAAGAAAGAAAAAATTGGATATGCAGGCTGCTTTGGATCAAGTTTCATGTAGTTTAGAACCAAAATTGAGTCTTATTGGTGTTAGTTTTAGAATAATAAGCTGCAGAAAATGTTTTTTTTTTATTTTTATTTTGTCAGGTATCAAAAGTTGATGGTATTTTAGTCTTTCAAACAATTGCTGGACATGGATAATAACTTCATATAATGGGCCATAATTTGGTTAAAACATATTTATTCGATTTCAATTGGAGTCATAGATAAAGAGAACTTAGTTTCCTAACTATACAGAAGTAGTGCTGCTGGAATTAGGAGAGTTTAGAAATCTACATGCAATTCAAGTCAAACACGAGCCGAGTGAGACTCATGGTTTGCACGTAATGTATATTGGTCTCAGAATAGAAGGTGGTGTTCCGATATTACTCGGTCAAGTCGGCTGATACCTTGAACCATTCTTATTGATACTACTTATAACATTTCACTAGTATGTATCTATCATTCTAATTGATACCTTAAAAAATTCTTATTGATACTCAAATTCACAAAGCCTTATCCTAGAGTTTTGAGATTGGTTATAAATTCTATTCTTCCATGGTGATCTATAAAGGTTCAATTTTTCTGTTAAAGCACAAGCTCCCATATCATTTTTTTGTGATTTCATTATCGATCTGCCTCTGCTCATTACCATCAATACATATCACATTACTCTTTCTTAATGCTGCAATGCTAGGTCTTCTATAAACATATCTAAATCACTTAAGTCGATTCACTCTTAATTTCTTTCCTCTTGGTGCTACTTCTACAGTTTCACGATATTCATTTCTAATTCTCTCATTTCTAGTTTGTCCAAACATCCATCTTAACATCTACAATTCAGCCACTCTTAGTTTTTGAATATGTTGTTTCTAAGTTGTCAAACGTCCTATATCATAAAGCATAACTAGTCTAATGGTTTCCTTATAGAACCTACGTTTCGGCTTAAGGAGTAAACATTGATCACACAACATGACAAATGAATTCCTCCACTTAATTCATCTTGTTTTAATTCTATGGCTTGCATCGTCTCTTATCTCTCCCTCCCAGTCAATAATTAGCCTTGAATATAAACAGTATTCGCTTTTCGATATGTCTTGGTATTCAATCTTCCCTAACCCGCAATTTGAGCTTCTATAGCACGAATAATGCACATATATATCAATACTACACCAACAAGAGAAAAACAAATCATTCATCCTATCATAAGCTTAATAAACCAGACAAGCATGAATACTTTATCCACAAAACAGCATTAAGTTATGCAACGCAATTAAAATAACCTGCCACAAGGATGCAAGAATTCGACTGCCCTAAGAAACCACGACCAATATTAACTAGTATAGAACAAAAAAACAATAGAACATGAGTGTATGTGTGTAAAACGCAATTCTTAAATTATCTAAAAGTAATTCTAGATACCTGGATTTGTAGTTGAAAGTTAAATCCACATCATAAAGCCCTTCAAAGAGAAAATTTGGGGACTGAAACTTCAAATCCATGCCAGCTACATCTAAAAACCCAATAGTTACCTCAGGACAAAAAATGTCATGATCATGCTCTTTTGAGTGAAATAAATTTACATGCTTTCGTATGCCTTAATATACTCGTGTACATATCGTGCATAAATTTCAACTCACAAATGTTGTTTAGATCAAGGAGTATGTTACATTGTTATACTTGTTGCTGCTATCAAGTTTAAAAATTTCATTTCAAAATGACCAACATGTTTCTGTTTTCATGGAAATCGAAGTGAATCAGTAATCGAATATCGAAATTCCTATTTTTGAAGTTGTTTTGAGATGTTTCGGTATGTTTCCAAAATGACCAACATGTTTCTGTTTCGGTATGTTTCAAAATGACCAACATGTTTCTGTTTTCATGGAAATCGAAGTGAATCAGTAATCGAATATCGAAATTCCTATTTTTTGAAGTTGTTTTGAGATGTTTCGGTATGTTTCCACCAATTGTTTCTTCCGCCAATAATTTGGAAACAAATTTCTAATTTTTCTCTCCGTTTCCGAAATAATTTTGAAACGTTTACATATCATAGGTGACCGAAATGGAATTTTGATCCCTGGTTGCTAAGTTGCAATGATGCAGTATGGGAGAGTATGTTCCTCAGCTAAATACGTGAGAAACTCCCTAGAACATGCTCCAATAACTACTAGGATGGTATAATGTTACTCTTATAGCTGCTATGTTGCAATGACTTAACCTGGAAAAGTATGTTCTTCAGCTAAATATATGAAAAAAAACACTCTGGAACAATGCTCCAATTGCTGCTAGTGTGCAGACTGGTAGCTTACTCATTCTTCAGTCAAAAAAGTAGTTTAAGAGCTGGCACACAATCTCTGTGGGATGTATTATGGGACTAATTAAGAAACTTACTAATTGCATGGGACAGATGTTTTAAACTTAAAAAAAAATGTCATGAAGCTCTAAATAAAGCCAAGCTTACCGCATAAATGTTCACAATGAGCGGAATTAAGCAAAAAGGATTCAAACGTCCTACTAGATAGCAGGTAACATGGGGTCACGATTAGAAGCATTAATACCTTTGCTGCAACAAGACCACTCACATGAGCCATATCACAGTAAGATTGCAAAGGAAATCAATTGCCTTTTCCTCTAGCTTATCATAATCAGAATGCCCCGTGTATGGATTCATTTTGTATAAGAAAATCTCAAAGAATATCCATGACTCTTATGCCATTCAAATGGCAAATCCAACCCCATGATCCTATCTTTTGGAAGCAAGAAAGCTGTGTAGAATGCAAAATTCACAGATGTACAAGAACTTGGTTGAACATTTACCCCTCATTTTCCGGAATCAAAATTAAGTGCCTCCAATTTCCTTTCAATAAAAATGCAACTCAAATTGATCTATAAACTTAATGCTTACATGGTGCCTCGCACCATGTATTCCTTTCGATTACTAATTGGTTAAATTGCTTCCTAAAGCTCCAATTATCACCCAGGAAACAAAACTATCGAAAGACATCAATACATTCTCCTTGATTTTGTTTCCTTCTATTTCTCCATTATCTCATACACATGTGAGCCAGTCACACAAAGAGGTCGGTTCCCCCAAGGTTGAATCATATTTCGCCTCGATTCAATCACTTTTTCAAACCAAACCCACTTCGAGGTTTTCCTGTTGGACCCAAATTCACCATGTCTGTTGCCTTTTCAAGCATGAGTCCCCCCAAAATGCTAATTTCTTCGCTTTTCTTTTTCCATCTATTCGCCTTTTCAAGCACACGGGTCGGCCCAGAATCTTAATTGTTCCGTTTCCTTTCGTTCCATTCCATGTTTTTGCCTTATCAGACAAATGGGTCGATTCAAAAATGCTGTATACTTCATGAATTTAATTTTCGGAAATTGCTGGTGCAGAAACTGCAGTGATACATGGGAAGGAACGTGAAACCCCTTGAAGAGCGACAGAATTGAGCCCATAAATAAATGAGTTGCTGATGTAAGAAGATATGGAAAGTTGGGTTTTATTTATGGGGAGGTGTAGGAGCAACAGAAACAGCGACAACAGCGTTTGAAGCAGCTACTGTGAAAGTAGCCAAGTGAGGATCGACGAGAGATTGAAGTACCAGAAAGATCCCCCTCTCGTGTTTGAAGTATTTTGGAATCGTAGGTGTGTCAAAATTCAATTAGTCTTAAAGGATTAGTTATTCGAATCGACACGAGCTTTTTATATTGTAACTGTGTAGGTGATTATAATGAGATATAAGGGTATATTCGAATTTTTTTTTATGACTTGAGAATCATGGACTTGAACAATATTTTAATTTGTAACGTAATGTACTGAATATAAAAAGATAATTGTAATGTAAAATAACATAAAAATTTGATAAGTGAAAAGATTAATGTACTTAACATTAAACGGAAAAGTAAAAATCGCGGGAGTTAAAAGTAAGATTATTGGGGAGTAGACTAAGTCATAGAGAGATAGACTCTGTGCAGAGCATAGTTATCAGAACCGGACCGGACATCGAATCAGTAGAGGGATCGGGTCAATGGTTTAGTGGTTCAATCATTGGGTCAACTGGTTGGACCGGTCGAATAATAAAAAAATATAATAATTTAGCTAAAAAAATATAAAACATGTCCCTAATACATATAATTTACCATAAATTAATTAAGTATAAAAAAAATACATGTGTTAAAAATGAAAAACAAATTTTTGTTCTTAACACTACTTGACAAGAATACTAAAAAAAAAAAACTTCTTAACAGTAGTTAACAATTCTGGTCAATAAAAAAAAAATTTAACAACTTAACCAAACAACATATTATGATACAACCTACAAGAGAGAGAGAGAGAGAGAGAGGGCAAACAAGTCTGCACTATGTTAAAGCTTGAAGGAGGCGCGAAGAAGCTTGAACTGAAGGACCGAAGCTGTGAAGCCTAAAGGATCGCTAACCGAAGCTATGACCTGTGAAGCTTGAGCATCTGCTGGTGTGCCTGATCTGAATCTGCTGCTGGGTGATGGAGAGATCGAGTGGAGGAGTTACTCGATTAAAATCTGGTGGTATGCCTGAATCTGCGAGTGGAGAAGGAGTGGCTTGATTGAACTCAGTTTGGTTGGTCTGATCTGAATCTGCTGGTGTGCTTGAGTGGAGAAGACGATGGAGATGGACTGAAATTAGGGTAAAATTGGGGATTTTGGGGTTTTATGAAAAATGCAGTTGAACCGCCCGGTTTACGGTTTTTGTCAAAAACCGGCCGATCGGCCGGTTTGACGGTTTTATTCCGGTTTAACTGCTTAAGCGATTGAATTCAAGAACCGGATCGACTGAGGTCCCAGTTCACGGTCCAACCAGTCGAACCGGCCGGTCCGGTCCGGTTCTGATAACACTGGTGCAGAGTTATTGTATTGATCGAAGATCCTCTAATGTAGTCTTACCTTTGTTATTTATGGGAGATGATCTTTAACTGTCAAAATTATCCTTTTCAACCCTGACCGTAATCATGACCTCTTCTCTCGAGGTGTACAAAGGTGCACTGAATCGTCTCTAACTGACAGCTCATGATATCACGTTTCCTTACTCACCTTGTTAAGTATGGACTTTCACATACTCTTTCATGACTTTTAGATTGCTTCCACGTGTCACTTTTAAATTTTTAATATTATAGGTGTAAACATTGCCCTCTAAAACGAAATGACTTAGAACTCCATATTTGGAATGTCGTTTTAGTTATTTGAATTTAAACTATTGTTGCCCTACTCGATTTGCTTAGTTGTCACCCTGCCATTGGCTATGAATCTCCGAATATGTGGCCTAACCTCCACGTGTAAGTTTTCAGTCTTTTGTTTGTCCTCTCAAATCTGCAAGAAACTGCTGACACGCGATCCTTCCACACATTTTCATCATTGTAATAGTTCGTTCTTCGTGCTTATATAATTCATCCTCAGGCTTGAATTTTTGTCATTATTCTAACTTTCTCTTCTTCTTTTTCAATGGGGACCTCAATGAAAGTACCAATTGATCATGTCAATCTTTATACCTTTGTCCCACTCTTTGAGTCTTCTATGACATAGATGAGTTTCGAGCCTGCTTTCACAGAACTTCCTTCTGATAATGTCCGCAATATCTACCACAACCCTCATTTGTCATTTCTTTTTAAAATTGAAGAACCACTTTAGTGGTCAAACTGGATCAGTGACAATCCTGTTCGTGCATGGAAGGCCCCAACTCCCAATTGGGTTTGTGGGTTGCTCGTGTTAAATTGACAAAAAGTAATATGTGGCGACATCTTGGCATTTACGATGCTATAGAATTCAACATTATCACAATACCTATTGACGTGTTGTTACTTAGCGTTGCTCTTTTGTTCTAGTTTGTGGCGAACAATGCCTTTCACTTTTGTTTTGGCATAATGGCCCCACAGTATATGATATATATGTACTCCTCAACCTTTCTCCTTTTGGAGTCGAAGCTAACGCTATACTTCCTCATACTAAAGTGAGCTATATTTTTCCAATTGATGTGTAGGGTAAGCTTCTTCGTATTCCCTTTTTATTACGGCTCGTTGTGGCCGCGATTGCTCTTCATAAATGTCAGTTAGCATTCAATTAGAGTTATATCAATACTTGACACTCAATCCTCAATTAGAGTTATATCAATACTTAACACTCAATCCCTTTCTGCCTCGCTAATTACATTTGCCACATAGGCTATATTCACCACACAGGCTTCATATCTGTCATTTAGACAACATCAGCCACACCAGCCATACAATTGTTATTAATGTATTGTTTGCCAATAAGGTTAGTCATAATAATCATACACCACATGTAAATCACAATCTTGTTATTATTAGCAAGCCAAACTACACAATAGTTTATTAGGTGTACTTTTTCATATCAATTGAATATTTACTTTGGTGTACTTTTTCATATACATAAGGAGGTGTATTTATATTTCAAGAGAATAGTCAAATATCTTAATCTAACCGATGTGGGACAAAAATAAACATATAAACATATACACATTAACAACCCAAAAAAACAATGTTGATTGTTAATCAAGAAAAATTGTCTCCCTTATCAGATCAAAAAAAAAAAAAAACATGGCCGGCAGCAAGTTGATCAATTTTGTTTTTAAATCATTTTGGGTCCACTGGCCTTTTACACCATAAATAAGTCGATAATTCTTAGAGCATCTAATTTTAATGAATTCGGATTATAATCAGGTTATTTGCTATATGAACCTAACTCTAGAAAACATAAACTCGATATAAGACAAATTCTTTTATACATGATCTTAAATAGATCGCCTATGAGTTGAATTAATTTTAAATGATAAATTATACTTTAATCCTCTAAATTATAGATTTAATTTCACTTTATCTCTTAAATTATTTAGTTTTGTACACTGTCTCCTCAACTATTTTGATTATTTCACATTTTTTAATTGCAAACATCTTTTATCTTTCTGAATGGAAGTTGCTAAAGTGTCTAGACAAAGTGAAAAAAATTACATAGTTCAAAAGGTCAAATGAAATAAATTTCATTAAATATGTAGCATATGTTAATAATTGAGACAATATGACACTAATCACATAGTTGAGAGAATAATATAAAAAATATGATAGTTAAAGGGGCAAAGTGAAAAGATATCTTAGTTTAGGGGTCAAAATGTAATTTTCTCAATTTTAAAAGTCAAAACATAAATATGTTAAAGCCCAATACAATACAACTCAGTTCCGCTCGTACCAATAAATATGGTGCCTTGATTCAGTATTTGCAGCCAATGTTATCAGGGATCGGACATCGAACTCGCAGAGGAATAAGTTAATGGTTCATTGGTTCAACCATTGTGTCAATTGATCGGACCGATCTTATAATAAAAAAATAAAAAATAATAATTTTACTAAAAAATTCATAATCAGAATAAAAAAATAAAGAATAATGTTACAATGACCAAATTTTGGGACTAAATTTAGAGTCCAAATGACATGGCAGCTGACTTGGGCTTCTTTATTTGGTGCCATGTCATTTGGGCCCCAATAAATACTCCAAATGACATGGCAGCATGTCATTTAAGTTCTAAATTTGGTCCAAAAATTTGGTCAGTCTAACATTACTTAAAAATAAATCGTGTAATATGTGTGTGGTGTACTCAAGTGTGCTGTGTGTTTTGATTATTATATAGATTGTCTATAACTGTGTGTGTGCGCGTGTAGACAAAGAGAGAGAGATAAAGGCAATACCTAACAAAAACCCACCCCACCAACTGTGAGTGTGTCTGCGTGGAGAGAGAGAGAGAGGAGAAGAGGTGAAGAAAAAAATCTGATGTTGTGAGGCAATACCCACCTACTGTGAGGCAATACCCACCACCCCACCAACTGTGAAGCAATACCCACCAACTGTGAGTGTGTGTTTGCGTGGAGAGAGAGAGAGAGAGAGAGGAGAAGAAAAAAAATCTGATGTTGAGACTTCGAAATCTAGTTTTCGAGATGATCTAGATCTGTGGTGTCGTGTGCCGCTGTTTGAGAGCTCGATCTGAAGAAGACGAAGAAGATAGAGTGGAGGAAGTTTGGTGTTCAAGATCTAGATCTTTGGTGTGGTGTTGTGTGCCGCTGTTCGAGTGCTTGATTTGGAGAAGACGAAGACTGATTTGGAGAAGATGAAGACTGGTTTTGAACCGCCTGTTTTTGGCCTAAACCGGCCGGTTTTCGGTTCTCCAACTGTTTAATTACCCAAACGGTCTTTTTAGTAAATCGGACCTTTGAAGACCCCGGTTCACCGGTCCAGTTCTGATAATACTGCTTGCGGCATTGTCTCCTGACCAATCTTTCATCATCTGAGAGCTCTGCTTTTTTTTTTTTTTCCAATGGCTGTAGTTCAGGCCCAAACACCCTCCTCCTCAACTTCTCAATGTACTTACCATGTATTCTTGAGTTTTAGAGGTGCAGACACTCGCAAAACTTTTACTGATCATTTATATACAGTTTTGAAACATGCTGGATTTGACACGTTCAGAGATGTCGAAGGGATTGAGAGAGGAGAAATTATCAAGTCAGAATTGCAGAAAGCAATCAAACAGTCGAGGATGTCGATAATTATCTTCTCCAAAAATTTCGTGTCTTCCAAGTCATGCCTTTATGAGGTTGAGACGATTCTCGAAAATAGTAAGAAGTCTGAACATGCCATTTTGCCCGTGTTTTATGATGTGGATCCTTTTGAGGTTAAAAAACAAGCGAAAGGTCTAGCATCAGCAGAAGGGTTTTGGAGGCATGAAACTCAAGAAAGACAGAAAGAATGGAAAGACAAAGCAGAAGGATGGAGCATAGCACTTAAAGAAGTTGCAAATATGGCTGGAATGGTTTTGCAAAATGAAGCTGATGGGTAATTTCCTCCCCAATCCTTTTTTTAGATGTATGTCATTTGTCATCATGCTTCCTTGAAATCTTTTGAGAAGTGATTAAGAACTGCATTTTATCTTTCTTTCTCATAGGTTCACTCTTTTTTATGTTTCTTTGACATGGAAAACAATAAAAAGAGTGTTTAAGCCTAGTATTATTTAAACGGTTAATTGCACTTGGTCCTCCTAAATTATGATCTTCATTTCACTTTTCCTACGATTACTTCACACGATCCAAAAAAAAATTACTTCACGCGATCTCTCTTCCCACTCTCTCTTCTTTCTCTTCCCTCTGTAGTCATCAACCGAACCAGTCATCCTCATAGAACCGCACAGGCTACATAACCTATTTATCTCCACCTTGTGATTGTGTCTCTTTTTAATCGTCCATTAACCACACTGATCATCGTGTAAATCGGTCCTAGAAGATTCAGTGGGATCTGTCTAGAGGTAAACTAATAACCCGTTAAAGGTTTCTAAAAGATTTTCAGAAAATTTTCATATACTGAAACTTTCTATTTTCTTCGAGAAATATTATGGTCCATGACAAAATATAGTGATTTTTCTGTCAAAATATTTTTGTTGTTAAGTGTTTGTTAAAATGCCACGGACAAAAATCATTATGGAATGAGCAAAGCATTTCAGTAGGAATGACTGTGCGTGAGCCCAAGAAAATTTTGTTGTTAAGTGAAATGGTTGGTCAATGAACACGACCTCAATTACCCAGTACCCATACAACTACATTATTTCTATCATTGCTATTTTTTTTTTTGGGAGGTAAATTTTAATTCTACTCTTCAAGCATGTTTTGTGATACCTTATTTACAAGCGTATCTGAAGTAGAATTATTGCAGCGTTGCAACTCACATCAACAGAAATTTCTTTGTGGGTGAGGAAAACAATATGGAGTTTGATGCTACGATATTAGTTTAATTGGATGGTGTCATAATTATTTATTTCTAATAAAATCTATGAGGTTGAATTGAAGACTCATCGTCTTCATGAGTTTTGATAGCTGTCATTCAGGATTAATCATCTTTTAAACTTGGATTATTAGTCAGTGCTTTTTTTTTTTTTCCAATCATATAATTATTCAGTTTTATTGGTTACTTTTTTTTTCGCTCGGAGAAAAAGGGGTGGGGGTCCGAGGTCAAGGAGAATGCTCAAAGACTACCCCGATAGGTCTTTACTGGTGGGATCATGAGACCTCTGACTGCGTCAGTTACTTCTCTTAGAAACGAACCTAATTAGGATAGTATGGTGGTCAATCGTTGAACCCCAATATGGATTCTAAGACTCGAACGGCCAGTACCCCACTGAACCACCCCACTGGATTTTATTGGTTACTTGAAATGCTAATTTAGGTTACAGTTTGAATTAAACTATTGAAAATTTGCCCATTATGAGTCACACTTTGGATTTAAAATGTTCCATTGATTGGTTTGAATAATTTGCTGGTGAATGATCAAATTGTTCCTCTATCCTAGTTCAGTTCTAAATTGTTTTTGTTAAATTTGTTTGGTTTATTTTGGTTATTTAAACTCTTTATAAGTTATTAAAAAGTCAAGGATAAAGTATATCGAATTAGAATCTAATTAGAACATTTAAGAGCATCTCGAATAAGGTTTTATATTTTAGTTATCCAAAAGTACACTTTTTTTTATTTTAGCTACTCACATTTTTAATACACACTCTAATAGATTTTTATATTTTAATTATTTCTTTTAAATAATATTTTTTATATTTTGTATCTTTGTTGGAACTATTAAATAGAGAGAGATAGAAAGAATGGAGGGAAAGATAATGAGTGGACAAGAGAAATGGGAAAAGACAAGAGGTGAGAGAATATATTATAAATTATTTATCCATGATGCTATAAGGATGTTCTAAATAAATAGAGTATCACTGTAACAAAAATATATTTTAGCTATTTTGAACAGTATTTTACCTATTTTGAACATTTTTTGTTGGAGTATGATTTTAGCCTTTGAATAGCTAAATTTTAGTTATTTTGAAGTTTTATCTATTCTCTTCGAGATACTCTAAAAGCATCTCCAACAAGGTTTTGTATTGTACCTATCCAAAAGTACACTTTTTCTATTTTACCTACTCACTTTTTCAATACATACTTTAACAGATTTTATATATTTTAATTACTACTTTTAAATATTATTTCTCATATCTTGTACCTTTGTTGAGACTATTAAAACGATAGAGAAAAAATGGACGAAAAAAAAAAAAGAGTGGACAAGAGAGGTGGGAATTGACAAGAGGAGAGAAAATATATTATAAAATATTTATACATAATGTTATAATGATACTCTAAATAAAGAGCATCACTCTAGCAAAAATGTATTTTACCTACACTGAACATCTTCTGTTAGAGTATTTTTTTTGCTTTTGAATTGATAAATTTTAGCTATTTTAGAGTTTTAATCATTCTGTTGGAGATGCTCTAACAAATTTTAGGTTACCCTCACTTCATAATCATCCTGGTTCTGTTCCTGAGTATGGTTGTGCCTAGGATCCACTAGTATGTATGTGTGTATGTCATGATGTTGGGAATTAGAAGCAAAATAGATCACCAAAGAACACAAAAACAGAGAATAAAATTCTGCTACACAATCACACAAATTTCACTCGATAAACACATCTATATTTCATCCAAAATGATCACAATATCAAGGAATACAAAGGGTAGAACAATCTGATTTTTCAGCAAGAAAAAACTCACAAAATAAGCTATCAACTAGAGCTTCTGCTCTTGAACAGGCTGCTGATTTTTCTGGCAGCAACACACTGTTTTTCTCTCTGTTTTCCCTCTGTTTTTTCTGCACAGAACATTCTGTTTTGGGCAGTAACTTCAGCCCCTTTTTAACTCATTTTTCCTAGTCAAAACACATTTAACTTGGCCACTTTATGGCCGGCTATTCCCCAAGCAAACTATTCAACTTTTCCATGCAACCATTGATGAAACAACTCCATAAATAGACCTCCAAAAATAGCTTGGACACTTCTAGTGTTTACCTCTTCAAATACCATGACTTATCAATACCCAAAAATACACAAATAACCCTTTAAGAATTGAGTTTATAAAAACTAACATCCCCCCTTAAACTCAATTCCTTGAGTTCTCATGTCTAGCATCATTTTCAATCTTCCAAACACATCATGCTTTAATGGCTTTGTAAAAATGTCGGCAACTTGATCTTGAGTCTTGCAATGCACCAACTTCACTTCTTCATTCTTCACATGCTCTCTAATAAAATGGTAGCGCGTATCAATGTGTTTACTCCTCTCATGAAATACCGGGTTCTTTGCCAAAGCCATTGCCGATCTATTATCAACAAGGATCTCCGTAGGAATTTCTTGAGAAAATCCCAAATAATTCAACAAGTTCCTCAACCAAATAGCATGACATACCGTTGAATTTGCAGCCACATACTCCGCTTCACACGTAGACAAATTAACAATTGCTTGCTTCTTGGATGACCAAGTAAAAACCGTATCTCCCATGAAAAAACAATAACCCGATGTACTTTTCCTTTCATCCAAGTCTCGTCCCCAATCACTATCCGAATATCCAACAAGTCTAAAATCATTAGTGCAAGAATAAAATAAGCCATCATTGAGTGTACCTTTGATGTAACGTAAAATCTTCTTTGCCGCATTAAGATGAGTTTGATCCGGCGTTTCCATGTATCTACTAACCAAGCCAACTCCATAAAGAATGTTCGGCCTTGTGCAAGTAAGGTACCGAAGACTTCCAACTAAACTTTTAAAGTAAGTTGGATCAACATTTCCACCACTAATATTCTTCCTCAATTCCAATCCAATTTCCACTGGTGTGTTCACCGGGTTGCAAGAATCCATCTTGAACTTCTTGAGCACTTCCTTTGCATAGCCACTTTGAGAAATAAAAATTCCATCTTCACTTTGCTTAACCTCAATGCCAAGGAAATGAGACATTAAGCCAATATCGGTCATTTCAAACTCTTTAATCATACTTCTCTTGAATTCATCAAACATCATTGGATCATTGCCGGTGAAGATCAAGTCATCAACATAAAGGCAAATAAGTAGCACACTTCCATTGCCATCCATCTTCATATATAATGCATGCTCATAAGGACACTTTTGAAAACCATTCTCAAGAAAATACTTGTCAATTCTAGCATTCCATGCACGCGATGCTTGTTTTAATCCATAGAGAGCTTTTCTCAACTTGTACACTTTATCTTCATGTCTCTTTTTCACATACCCCAAAGGTTGTTCAACATAAATCTCCTCCTCAAGAAATCCATTCAAGAATGCCGATTTCACATCAAGTTGGTAAATCTTCCACTTGTTTTGTGCCGCCAAAGAAATCATCAACCTAATTGTTTCCAAACGAGCAACGGGAGCAAATACCTCATCATAATCAATTCCGGCCCTTTGCTTGTAGCCTTTAGCAACCAACCTCGCCTTGTATCTTTGGACTTCACCATTTGCATCCTTCTTGGTTTTATATACCCACTTCACACCAATTGCTTTATGACCTTGGGGAAGATTAACTAGTGCCCATGTATCATTCTTTTCAATTGCCTTTATTTCTTCCTCCATTGCTATCCTCCATTTCTCTTCTTGAACCGCCTCTTCAAAACATAAAAGATCACAATTCATAAATAAACAAAACAAATTCAAGTTACCTTCAAAATTTTCCGGAGATTCATAAATCTCTTGCAAACTTCTCATTTTCCTTGGTCTTTCACTTGAACTTGAATCTGATGATGAAGATGATGATGGTGACGATGATGATTCACCTGTAGAAGATGAGGAGGATCCATGTGGAGGTGTCTGTGGCTCTCTTTCAACTTCCCTTGGTACTTCGGACTCTTCCTCTTCCTCTTCAAGCATAAGTTCCACTTCGGTGGCTGAAATTTTTTCTTTCCAATCCCACATGTCTTCCTCTTCAAAAATAACATCTCTAGTCATGATCACTTTCTTGGTAATAGGGTTGTATAACTTGTACCCCATTGTTCTATCACCATACCCGAGAAAAATGCACTTTTCACCTTTATCATCAAGCTTTGTCCTCCTTGCTTCGGGAATCTTCGCATAAGCAATACATCCAAAAACTCTAAGATGAGAAACACTTGGCTTAAATGAACACCAAGCTTCCTCCGGGGTCTTGAAACGAACACTTTTGGTTGGACATCGATTCAACAAGTATATTGCACATGCTATGGCTTCGGCCCAAAATTCTCTAGGCAATCTTTTTCCTTTCAACATGCTTCTAGCCATATCAAGAATAGTTCTATTTTTTCTTTCCGCAACTCCATTCAATTGAGGTGTGTAGCTTGGCGTGAACTGATGCACAATTTCATGCTCCTTGCAATAATCTTCAAATAAATCAGAACTATATTCACCACCTTGATCGGATCTCAACCTCTTGATAAAATAGCCACTTTGCTTCTCAATAAGATTCTTGAACTCCTTAAAAACTTCAAACACTTCAGACTTCCTTTTCAAAAAATACACCCAAGTCTTCCGGCTATAGTCATCAATAAAAGTAAGAAAGTAGCGATTCTTACCATTTGACATTGGCTTCAAAGGACCACAAACATCGGTGTGCACTAGCTCCAAGGGTCGTGAGGCTCTCCACTTGACTTCTCTTGAGAAGCTTAATCTATGATGCTTGCCAAGAATACACCCTTCACATAATTCATCCGGATGATCTATGTAGGGTAAACCCTTCACCATTTTCTTGCTAGACAAAAGCTTCAAGCCACCAAAATTAAGATGGCCAAATCTCAAGTGCCACAACCAAGAATCATCTTTAATAATAGCATTCAAACATCTCATAGCATCATGTTGAATATTCAAAGGAAACATTCTATTCTTGGACATTTTCACATTAGTAATCAAATTACCACGAGCATCTTTAATTGAAAGGTGAAGATTCTTCATGCTAATATCATAACCCTTTTCCAAAAGTTGCCCCAAACTCAAAATACTATTCTTCATATCCGGCACATAATAGACATCGGAAATAAAATCATGATTGCCATTCTTGAGCTTAATAAGAATTTTACCTTTGCCTTTCACCGGAATATTGGAGGAGTCACCAAAAGTAACTTTGTCTTGCGCCACTTCATCAAGTTCTACAAACATATGCTTCTTGCCACACATATGGTTGCTCGCCCCGGAATCAAGAAACCACACGTTGCCATTATCTTCCTCGGATCCATCGTAGGCCAACAACAAAGTAGATGCCGCTTCATTACTTGCTTTCTCGGCATAATTCACATGTTCTTCAACGCCTTTATTTGCACTTGCCCAACACTCATTGCTATAATGTCCAAACTTGTGACAATTGAAGCATTCAACATTCCTCTTGTCAAAACCTTGATTGTTGTAATTGTCTCTTGCTCTTCCTCGGCCTCTTCCTCTTGAACCAAAAGAATTTTGATTTCTTGCATCATAAGTGAATTGGCCTCTTCCTCCTCTACCTCTATTAGCATAGCCTCTTCCACGACCTTCATAGCCTCTTCCTCGATTGCCATAACCTCTACCTCGTGTTCCATTACCTCTTCCTCTTTGAGATGTACTACCTTGAAATTCTCTTTTTTCATCTTTCAAAGAAAGCTTGGATTGGAGAGCTTGTTCAAGAGAACTTGAAGTCTTTTTATTAATACGCTGCTCATGTATCTCCAATGTCGCCATCAATTCATCAACGCTCGTAGTCTTGAAATCCATGGATTGCTCAACGCTATAACAACATGCTCAAATTTTGGAGTTAAGGTTCGTAGTACTTTTTCCATAACTCGAACATCATCAATATCTTCTCCATACCTTCGCATTTGATTCACAATCACCAGAGTTCTTGAAAAATACTCCGAAATAGACTCGGTTCCATTCATATTCAACCCTTCAAATTCACTTCGCAATATTTGAAGACGAACCCGAATTGTTTTATCAATGCCTCTATGCATACTCTTCAAAATTTTCCAAGCTTGCTTCGAGGTGGTGGCGGAAGAAATCTTCTCAAAAGTATTTTCGTCAATACATTGGTAAAGTAGGAATAAAGCCTTCTTGTCCGTTTTTCTTGATTGCTTAAGCACCGTCTTTTGAGCATCACTAAGTGCTTGTTCTTCCTCCGTAGTCGGCTCGATGTAACCTTTTTCAACAATTTCCCAAAGATCTTGTGATTGCAACAACACCTTGATTTGAATACTCCAATTCCCATAATTATCTTTCCCCAATTTGGGAAATTGGGGTTGAAGAACATTACTCATAGTAGCCATAACAACCAGGCTCTGATACCACTTTTGTTGGGAATTAGAAGCAAAATAGATCACCAAAGAACACAAAAACAAAGAATAAAATTCTGCTACACAATCACACAAATTTCACTCAATAAACACATCTATATTTCATCCAAAATGATCACAATATCAAGGAATACAAAGGGTAGAACAATCTGATTTTTCAGCAAGAAAAAACTCACAAAATAAGCTATCAACTAGAGCTTCTGCTCTTGAACAGGCTGCTGATTTTTCTGGCAGCAACACACTGTTTTTCTCTCTGTTTTCCCTCTGTTTTTTCTGCACAGAACATTCTGTTTTGGGCAGTAACTTCAGCCCCTTTTTAACTCATTTTTCCTAGTCAAAACACATTTAACTTGGCCACTTTATGGCCGGCTATTCCCCAAGCAAACTATTCAACTTTTCCATGCAACCATTGATGAAACAACTCCATAAATAGACCTCCAAAAATAGCTTGGACACTTCTAGTGTTTACCTCTTCAAATACCATGACTTATCAATACCCAAAAATACACAAATAACCCTTTAAGAATTGAGTTTATAAAAACTAACACATGAAATAAACTCAACTTTACTCTCCAATCCTTTTTTTAGATGTATGTCATTTGTCATCATGCTACCTTGAAATCTTTTGAGAAGTGATTAAGAACTGCATTTTATCTTTCTTTCTCATGCATAGATTCACTCTTCTTTTATGTTTCTTTGACATGGAAAACAATAAAAAGAGTGTTTAAGCCTAGTATTATTTAAACGGTTAATTGCACTTGGTCCTCCTAAATTATGATCTTCATTTCACTTTTCCTACTATTACTTCACATGATCCAAAAAAAAATTACTTCACACGATCTCTCTTCCTATTCTCTCTTCTTTCTATTCCCTCTGCAGTCATCAACCGAACCAGTCATCCTCATTGAAACGCACATGCTACATAACCTATTTATCTCCACCTTGTGATTGTGTCTCTTTTTAATCGTCCATTAACCACACTGATCATCGTGTAAATCCGTCGCTGATGAGATTCAGTGGGATCTGTCTAGAGGGAAACTAATAACCCGTTAAAGGTTTCTAAAAGATTTTCAGAAATTTTTCATATACTGAAACTTTCTATTTTCTTCGAGAAATATTATGGTCAATGACAAAACATAAGTGATTTTTCTGTCAAACTATTTTTGTTGTTAATTGTTTGTTAAAATGCCACGGACAAAAATCATTATGGAATAAGCAAAGCATTTCAGTAGGAATGACTGTGCGTGAGCCCAAGAAAATTATGGACTGTCCGAGGTCAAAAGGATTTTAATTTTTAAATATTTTATTGAAACTATTACAAATTTAAACGAAATGGTTGGTCAATGAATACGACCTCAATTACCCAGTACCCATACAACTACATTATTTCTATCATTGCTATTTTATTTTTTTTGGGGGGTAAATTTCAATTCTACTCTTCAAGCAAGTTTTGTGATACCTTATTTACTCGTGTTTCTGAAGTAGAATTATTGCAGCGGTGCAACTCACATCAACAGAAATTTCTTCGAGGGTGAGGAAGACAATATGGAGTTTGATGCTACGATATTAGTTTAATCGGATGGTGTCATAATTATTTATTTCTAATAAAATCTATGAGGTTGAATTGAAAACTTATCGTCTTCATGAGTTTTGATAGGTGTCGTTCAGGATTAATCATCTTTTAAACTTGGATTATTAGTCCGTGCTTTTTTTTTTTTTTCAATCTTATAATTATTCGGTTTTATTGGTTACTTTTTTTTTTCGTTGGAGAAAAAGGGGTGGGGATTAAGGAGAGCGCGCAGAGACCACCCCGATATGTCCTCACTACTGGGATCATGAGACCTTTGACTGCGCCTGACGAGTCCAAATTCAACTGGGCTAAGCCCAATGAAGATAAGTCGAGAAAAAGCCCGAATACCAATGGGCCCTGGGATTAATCCAAGTCTCCAAAACCTATCAAGCCGGGTCACTCGTCTAAGGAAAACAAAGAAGAGGCAAAAGAGTCGAGGGACAGTCGAAGCCCTATGGGCGCCGACTATGGGCACCAACTATGGGCGCCGACTATGGGCGCCAACCAAGGAAGCCTTATGGGCGCCGACTCCTTTGGTTGAGCTCCCCACTCATCATCTCAACTCCTCACTTGCCTTCTCCTCATACCAAGAGATCCCAAGGAAGAATACACTAGAAGGTCAAGGCCTAAGAAGACACCAATGGGATGACCACCATTGGGCGCCAACCATGGGGCGCCGACTACTGGGTGCCTACTCCTATGGTGCTCCCTTGCCTTGGTACTCCAGTACTCCTCTTCCTACTACGACTCAAGGTTCAAGCCTAAGGTTCAATCCAAGTCAGGAATCTCCTCCGAATGAATAGGAACACGAGGGAGAGAATGACGGGATGCGAAGATCTACTCCTATCATAACTCTACTTACCAAAGAAGTCCACTCCTACCATATTTGTACTTACCAAATTCACGGAAGACTTCTTCCTCACGTCACCACCTCACCGCCTTGATGAGCTTATATAATGTAAGCCCTCACTGTATAAAGGGCATGACACTCACGAGTCTCTAACGATTCTCTCTCTCTCTCAAAAAGCATTGTAAACTCTCCGGAGTACCACCGCTCATCAATAAAACACCTCAGGCCACCGTCGCCATTCGAAGAGTGGACGTAGGTCATCCGAGACCGAACCACTATAAATCTCCTGTGTTGACTCTCTATTACTTGCTTTCATATTTAATTGCCATTGATTGCTCATTAATCACTCTTGTGACTGTTGATCCCGCACCATACGATTTTGCGCATCATCAGTTTGGCGCCGTCTGTGGGAACCGACGTAGTCTTCCTACCTTTCTCGCAATCCATGGCAATCACCACCAGATCGAGGTCTCATCAACCCGGAGACAACAACCCCGTGCACCGGGAGGAGGCTCCGCCTAACGACCCTGTGCACCGGGAGGAGGCTCCGCCTCCCCTCGCACCCGAAGGACTCTCTGCTACGGCGACTCCCGCCGGTGGGTCACAACAACAACTCCTGCAGACCATGCAGCTGCTGGTGAACCAAAACCAGCAGATCATCCAGTTGATGCTCTCTCAAGGAGGAGTCACCCATCACCCTGTTGGAGGAGTCCAACTCCCTCCAACGGGAGAGGAACCATTGCCTGTCCTCTCTGGACGCCAGGTCCCTCATCGGAATGCTTCAGCACCACGCCAGGGAGTCCCTCGTCAACCAATCCCTCCTCACCGCGCAGGGAGCTCGCGTGTTCACCCTTCGCACGTACCTGCGCATGAGGACGAGGGAGAGAGTCAGTATGGAGACCATGAAAGCCAGTACCATCACCAGGATGTCCCCAATCAGTGGGATGAGAAGATTAAGGAGGTGCAAAACCAACTCGGTGACGCCCTCAACGCCATCAAGGCGCAAGCGCCGACACCCGTGGATTACCTGGTAAGACGCACTGACACACCTTTCACTGCTGATATTGTCAACTACCCACTCCCTTCGAAATTCAAAATGCCCAACATCGACACCTTCGATGGCAATAGAGATCCCCTTGACCATCTGGACACCTACAAGTCCCTCATGCAACTCCATAATGTGCTTGAGGAGATCATGTGCCGAGCATTCCCCACCACCTTGAAGGGGTCCACTCGTCAATGGTTCTCCAAGCTCAGGCCTTCCTCCGTCTGTTCTTTCGAGGAGCTAAGCAGGTCCTTCATCTCCCACTTCATTGGGGGACGCCGCCATCAAAAGCCAGTGACCCACCTGCTCACCATTAAGCAGGATAGGGATGAAAGCCTTCGTGACTACCTTGCTCGCTTCAATGAGGAGGCGCTCCAGATCGATGAGTCGGACGACAAGGTAGCCATGGCTGCTTTTATCGCCGGCCTCCGAACATCCAGTTTCATGTTCTCAGTCATCAAGAAGCCGCCCTCTGGCATGCCCGAGCTACTGGCCAGGGCGCAAAAATATATGAACGCTGAGGACATCGCCAAAGCGCGTAGAGGTGAGTCCTCCCGAGGAGGAGAGAAAAGGAAAGATAGCCGAGAAGACAAGTGGGAGGTAGAGAACAAAAGAAATAGGACAGAGAGAACCTCCGTCAAGGATCGCCTTGGCCCCCCGCCTCTGAGAGAGCGACAAGCCTTCACGCCGCTCAATGCTTCGGTGGACCACATCCTATTCCAGATACAGGATGACCCCGCCATCCGTTGGCCCGAGAAGATGAAGTCTGACCCCAAGCGCCGAAATCCCAGCAGGTACTGTCGTTTCCACCGCGACCACGGCCATGACACGGACGACTGTTTTGATCTTAAAAGGCAGATCGAAGAGCTTATACAGCGTGGCCAGTTGAGGCAGTACATTGCTGGCAGACGACAAGCTCCTCCACCTGGCCGAGACCAGGACGACAGAGAACGTCAACAGCTCCTCGGGGATATCCAGACGATCGCCTAAGGGCTAGAAGGAGGTGACTCCGACTCCACCAGGGAAGTCTTGGCCCACTTATGGGATACCGAGCACCTAAAGATTTTATCTATCCTTCATCGTTTTAGTTAATTTATTTTGTTATTTATTATTCCACGGAATAAAACTCTACGAAGATTACTATATCCGACTTGTTTGTTTTCCTAAAGTTTACAAACAACCTACAAAAGTCAGAACATGACCTGGTAGACAAAGAGATAAAATGCACCCACCACCAAGCGCCTAGACGATGGGTCTCGCCCCTCGCACCAGCAGGCGCCCAGCTCCTCAGCGCCCTCCTCATCTCCGTATCAATGGAATGAGCCTCTGCTACGGCAGCCATCTCCGAGACTACACGTAGCTCGGCCTCTATGACTCTGCTCTCGCGCAAGTAGTCACCCCTGCCACGGCAGCCATCTCCGAGACTATACGTAGCTCGGCCTCTATGACTCTGCTCTCGCGCAAGTAGTCACCCCTGCCACGGCAGCCATCTCCGAGACTATACGTAGCTCGACCTCTATGACTCTGCTCTCGCGCAAGTAGTCACCCCTGCCACGGCAGCCATCTCCGAGACTATACGTAGCTCGGCCTCTATAACTCTGCTCTCGCGCAAGTAGTCACCCCTGCCACGGCAGCCATCTCCCGAGACTATACGTAGCTCGGTCCCTATGACTCTGCTCTCGCGCAAGTAGTCACCTCTACTACGGCAGCCATCTCCCGAGACTATACGTAGCTCGGCCTATGACTCTGCTCTCGCGCAAGTAGTCACCTCTGCTACGGCAGCCATCTCCCGATACTATACGTAGCTCGGCATATGACTCTACTCTCGCGCAAGTAGTCACCTAGTAAGCCTCTGCCACGACAGCCATCTCCCGAGACTATACGTAGCTCGGCCTATGTAGTCTGCCACGACAGCCATCCTCCGAGACTAAAAGTAGCTCGGCCTCAGCTCATGCGGCCCTCCTACGGGACGTCTACAATGACTTTGCTCTCATGCAAATAGCCTGCCTCTCTCTCCAGGTAATCATGTTAAATATTTGAATATTGTGATAACATTGTTTTTGCCAAGCACACTTTTGAAGCTCAGGCTGCAGTCCCCGTAGCAAGACCGCATTGGAGTCTCAACTCCTACAATAGTACAACAGTTAGCTCTGGTACACACATGAGCCACAGTCTGGGAAAGAGTGGGGGCACCACCAGGTCCCTTCTTCCAGGAAGCAATCTAGCCATCAGACATTAACTGAGAAGCACTGGGGGCATCAAACCTCGCCCTCTTGGGAGGAGGAGAAGACACCACCCTAAAAGCACAAGGAGTCTCCATCATCGCCCTATCAACAGGACGCCTGTAATCAGAGACAAGGTCAGCTAATGGCTAAGCACCAGAGAGGCGCCGCCCATAACAAGACTCAAGGTGTCGCCCAAGACGCCCTGCCAACCTCTTGGTGTCGCTTAAAACCGCCTGCAATGCTATTGCCTCGCCTGTCAAATTGGCGCCACCCACCAAGTCTCCCCCTACATTTTATGCCATATAGGGGTCCACGGTAAAGAAGGCGCTGCCCAGGGGATGAGTCCTCCCATTTTGCCCAGTCTCCCATCTCACCTTCAAAACTGCCTAGTGCAACACTCAAGCCACCAGCGCATGAGAAGGCCTCGCCCACATTGCCTACGGACTCCTCGCCAAAGTCTCTCCTCACTTTGCAAAAAAAAAAAAAAAGTGGTGTGCAGGGGGCGGCGCCCAGGGAGTCCAAGCCAAAAAAAAAAAAAGAGGAAGCAAGGGGTCCTCGCCCAAGAGGGCGGCGCCCAAGCAAAGGAAAAAAAAAAAAAGTGAGAAAGTGCAGGGAGGGCGGCGCCCAAGCAAGGAAAAAAAAAATGAGAGGACAAGGAGGCGGCGCCCAACCCCAGACCAAGAGAGAAGAAAAAAAAAAAAAAGAGTGAGAAGGCAGGCGGCGCCCAAGTCAAGAAAGAAGGAAAAAAAAAAAACAAAGGGCGGCGCCCAAGCTAAGGAAGAAAGAAAGGAAAGAAAAAAAAAAAAAAGAGAGAGAGAGACAAGAGGCGGCGCCAAGAAAAAAAAAATGAGACATAGTGCTATTTGCATTATCTTACTTTTATCATTATTATAATATAATATTTATATAGCCTTGCCATTATTATAATATAATATTGAATGGCTTGCTTTTACTTACCATGATTATTATAATACAACTTTTTCTTTTGTCTACGAAGACCACAGTACATATATGTACATAACTGTGGGATTGGAGTCGCCCACACAGCAAATAAAATCTTCTGGTGTCGCCCAAGGAGCTGCCCAGCAGCATTGGCGTCGCCCAAGTTGCCTACCCAGTTTCCTGGCGTCGCCCAAAGCACCTTGCCAGCCTTCATGCCACGCCTTCAAGGAGCTCATGGATCATCCATAAAATCTCCCATCAGCAAGAATAGAAAGCTGAAGACTAGAAGCACCATGAGAAACAAGAAAATTTCTGCTCACTCAAGCGAAATCGAAGCACATGCCCTCAACCCCTTCCTCTCGAGAAAGTCAGAGGCTTGGAGCATGGGGGGCAAATGACGAGTCCAAATTCAACTGGGCTAAGCCCAATGAAGATAAGTCGAGAAAAAGCCCGAATACCAATGGGCCCTGGGATTAATCCAAGTCTCCAAAATCTATCAAGCCGGGTCACTCGTCTAAGGAAAACAAAGAAGAGGCAAAAGAGTCGAGGGACAGTCGAAGCCCTATGGGCGCCGACTATGGGCACCAACTATGGGCGCCGACCATTGGGCGCCGACTATGGGCGCCAACCAAGGAAGCCTTATGGGCGCCGACTCCTTTGGTTGAGCTCCCCACTCATCATCTCAACTCCTCACTTGCCTTCTCCTCATACCAAAAGATCCCAAGGAAGAATACACTAGAAGGTCAAGGCCTAAGAAGACACCAATGGGATGACCACCATTGGGCGCCAACCATGGGGCGCCGACTACTGGGTGCCTACTCCCATGGTGCTCCCTTGCCTTGGTACTCCAGTACTCCTCTTCCTACTACGACTCAAGGTTCAAGCCTAAGGTTCAATCCAAGTCAGGAATCTCCTCCGAATGAATAGGAACACGAGGGAGAGAATGACGGGATGCGAAGATCTACTCCTACCATAACTCTACTTACCAAAGAAGTCCACTCCTACCATATTTGTACTTACCAAATTCACGGAAGACTTCTTCCTCACGTCACCACCTCACCGCCTTGATGAGCTTATATAATGTAAGCCCTCACTGTATAAAGGGCATGACACTCACGAGTCTCTAACGATTCTCTCTCTCTCTCAAAAAGCATTGTAAACTCTCCGGAGTACCACCGCTCATCAATAAAACACCTCAGGCCACCGTCGCCATTCGAAGAGTGGACGTAGGTCATCCGAGACCGAACCACTATAAATCTCCTGTGTTGACTCTCTATTACTTGCTTTCATATTTAATTGCCATTGATTGCTCATTAATCACTCTTGTGACTGTTGATCCCGCACCATACGATTTTGCGCATCATCAGCGCCCATTACTTCTATTAGGAACAAACCTAATTAGGTTAGTATGGTGGTCAATCACTGAATCCCAATATGGATTCTAAGATTCGAACGACCAGTACCCCACTAGATCACCCATTGAATTTTATTGGTTACTTGAAATGCTAATATAGGTTACAGTTCGAATTAAAATATTGCAAATTCGCCCATTATGAATCACACTTTGGATTAAAAATTTTCCATTGATTGGTTTGAATAATTTGCTGGTGACTCATCAAATTGTTCCTCTATCCTAGTTCAGTTCTAAATTGTTTTTGTTAAATTTGTTTGGTTGATTTTGGTTATCCAAAAGTACACTTTTTCTATTTTAGCTACTCACTTTTTTAATACACACTCCAATAAATTTTTTATATTTTAACTATTTCTTTTCAATAATATTTTTTATATTTTGTATTTTTGTTGGAACTATTAAAGAGAGAGATAGAAAGAATGGAGGGAAGGATAATGAGTGGACAAGAGAAATGGAAAAAGACAAGAGGAGAGAAAATATATTATAAACTATTTATACATGATGTTACAAGGATGCTCTAAATATAGAGCATTACTGTAGCAAAAATGTATTTTACCTATTTTGAACAGTATTTTACCTATTTTGATCATTTTTTGTTGGAGTATGATTTTAGCCTTTGAATAGCTAAATTTTAGCTATTTTGGAGTTTTATCTATTCTCTTCGAGATACTCTAAGAGCATCTCCAATAGATGCTTCAAATTCCTAAAATAGGCAAATTTTAACTAACCAAAGCCAAAAACAGCACTCCAACAGATTATGTTCATATGTTGTAAAATAGATTTTTGCTACAGTGATGCTTTAAATATGTAAACATAATATATATTATTTTCTCTCTCTTCCTCTCATTTCTTCCATTCTCTCTCTTTCTCCTTTTCACTATTCCCAAAAAATATAATACAAAAGGGATGGTAAATAATATTTAAAAGAAATAGTTAAAAATATAGAGAATCTGTTGGAGTGTGTATTGAAAAAGTGAGTAGCTAAAATATAAAAAGTTACTTTTTGGGTAGCTAAAATAGCTACTATTGTTGGAGATGCTCCTAGAGCATCTCCAACAAAGTTTTGTATTTTACCTATCCAAAAGTATATTGTTTCTATTTTACCTACTCACTTTTTTAATACATACTTCAACAAATTTTCTATATTTTAACTACTTCCTTTAAATATTATTTCTCTTATCTTGTACTTTTGTTGAGACTATTAAAAGGATAGAGAAAAAATGGAGGAAAAAATAAAGAGTGGACAAGAGAGGTGGGAAATGACAAGAGGAGAGAAAATATATTATAAATTATTTATATATAATGTTACAATGATACTGTAAATATAGAGTATCACTCTAGCAAAAATATATTTTACCTCCACTGAACATCTTCTGTTAGAGTATTTTTGTGCCTTCGAATAGTTGAATTTTAACTACTTTAGAGTTTTAATCATTCTATTGGAGATGCTCTAACAAGTTTTAGGTTACCCCCACTTCATAACCATCTTGGTTCTGTCCTGAGTATGGTTGTGCCTGGGATCCACTAGTATGTATGTGTGTATGTCATGAAACAAACTCAACTTTACTTTCTACAATTGGCAGAAGTAATGTGTGTGTTGGACGCTTAGCTGATAGAGATGAGTTTTTTTTTTTTCGTAACCATTTATACTGGTGATTGGCCTCTTTAACACATTGATGTACAACATTATGAAGGAAACTTCTTAAACTTTATGAAAAACCCGATCCATTTGTGCCACTTTGCACTTTATCCAGTACTTCAATGAGGTTTATTACTGCAAATAGAAATCCAGAGTACATGATTGTTATTTGCTTTTATCAAAAAAGTGAAAAACACAGTATTGACAAATAATGGAAAACAATTTAGTGTAACAAGAAAAAAACATTCAAGGATGAGCATGTAAATTTATTGGGTTTGAGGAAGATTTGAAACCTGTGTCATTATTTCGATCATCCACCGCAATAATAGAATTAGAATATTTGCTAAGTATTTTAAGCTATATTCATTCCACTGTAAGGATGTAAGTAGTAGTCTTTTTTGGTTTTCTACGTGCACCGAATTTGTAAGTTTATCAAGCCTTTCACATGTTTATTATGCTTCATTTTTCTTTTTGAATCGAATTTTCAGGCACGAGTCGAAATTCATCCAGAAAATCGTTGGAGTGGTTAAACAAAAGCTAACTTGGAGAGTCCTAAATGTTAGCCCCCACCTGATTGGAATAGATTCTCGAGTCCATAGCATTAATTTGTGGTTAAGGGATAGATCAACCAATGTTGGCATCTTGATGATATATGGAATGGGCGGTATCGGCAAGACGACCATTGCCAAATTTATTTGCAATTCAAATCACTTCAGATTTGATGGTACCAGCTTTCTCGAAAATATCAGGGAAGTTTCTAAAGAACCAAAAGGTGTAATTCGTTTGCAGCGCCAACTACTTTCCGATATTCTACATAATAAGACAGAAAAAATATACAGTATAGATGAAGGAATTATCAAGCTTCAATCTGCCTTACGCAATAAAAGAGTTCTTCTAATTTTGGATGATGTGGATGAAGTGGACCAATTAGATGCAGTTTTTGGTATACAAAATTGGTTCTTTCCGGGGAGTAAAATCATCATAACAACTAGGCGGGAGCGTTTGCTAAAGGCTCATGCAAATTATGAAGTGTGTAGACTTGAAAAATTGACTGAGGATGAATCGTTGGAGCTTTTCAGTTGGCATGCTTTTGGACAAAAACATCCTGAGGAAAGTTACATGGAGCAAACAAAAAGGTTTGTACACTACTGCGATGGGCTTCCTTTAGCTCTTAAAGTTTTGGGCTCCTCTGTTTGTAGGCAAAGTTTAGATGTATGGGAGAGTGCATTGAAGAAATTGGAAGCAAGTTCGGATAGTAAAATTGTAAATACGCTTAGAATAAGCTATGACTTGTTAGAAGATGATCACGATAGAAACCTATTCCTTGATATAGTTTGTTTCTTTGTTGGAGAAAAAAAAAGTGACATAGTTTCAATCCTAGATGGACCTCATTGCTATCCTGAAGTTGGGATTCAAAATCTCATAGATAGATGTCTCCTAACAATTGAAAACGATACAATTGAAAATGATAGGATTAGAATGCATCAGTTGCTTGAAGACATGGGAAGACAAATTGTTTTCCAAGAATCAAAGTATACTGAGGAACGTAGCAGAATCTGGCGTCATAAAGACTCCTTCAACATTCTGATGGAAAAAACTGTACGAAACATGTTTTTCATATCACTTGCGTATTCTTGTTTATGTGTGCTAGTTTCTTATCTAACTTTTCTTCAATTATATTTCTTTATAAGGGGACAAAAAAAATTGAAGGCATCAACCTTGATATGAATATGCTGAAATTTTCAAATGAGGTAGTCTTAAACACCGAAGCATTTGAAAATATGCACCACCTTAGACTACTCAAGCTCAGTAACTTTCAACTCTCTGGAAATTATGAGGTATTTCCTAAAAGAGTCATATGGTTGTATTGGCGTGGTTTTCATTTAAAATCTCTACCCAATAATTTTCCTCCTGAGAACTTGGTTGTTCTTGACCTACGGTATAGCGAGCTTAAGCAAGTTTGGAATGGAACTAAGGTACGGTACTCTTTTCTACTTTCTCCATTTTTTCAAAAAAATTGTCTTGGTGATTTTTATTTGTGTGAAAGAAATTACTTTAACTCCCTTCCTCTTTCTTACATTTTGAAATAGGTTCTTGGATCATTGAAAATCCTTAATCTCAGTCATTCTCCTCGCCTTACAAAAGCTCGAGGCTTCTCTAATATCCCCAATCTTGAAAAACTAGTTCTCAAAGACTGTCAAAGACTAGTCGAGCTTGGTGAATCTATTGCAAACTTAGAGAGGCTTTCGTTGTTGAATCTACAGGATTGCAAAAATCTGAGAAAGTTTCCAATGATTAAATCTCTGGAACAACTTATTATTTCTGGATGCTCAAACCTTGCTGGGTTGGCAGAGCAATTGGGGAAGATGGAATCATTGATAGTACTTCGTGCTGATGGAACTGATATAAATCAAGTACTCTCTAACAGTAGAGACTGCACACCATGGCACGCATTCATCTTGCCATGGGTACCAAAAATATCGAAAAATCCAGAAATATCATGGGATTCTTTACCAAGCTCTTTAGCAACTCTAAGTCTTGTGAATTGCAATCTCTATGATGATGATTTTCCCCAGGATTTTAGTAAGCTGTCAATTTTGAAGAACTTATTTCTGGGAGGGAATCCAGTTTCTAGACTGCCAGATTGCATTAAAGATCTGAAAAATATGAAAAGAGTTGATTTATCTTGGTGTCCAAGGCTCCAACAAATTCAATGGCCATCGGTTGTTGTCGAAGAATTGGATGTCACAGAGTGCAGATCATTGAAAACCATAACACGCCCAAGTTTGGATAGTGCACGATACATTACACATGGTGCTTGCGTAAGTCTATGCTACGTTGAGCGCGGCTTCAAGATAGAAGACGTTGGAAATGTTGATTTACGAGTGATCAACAACATTGGTTTCTTCAACTTGGACTCCATGGCAAATGTTGATTTGATGATTGTTAATATCATTGTATGGAGTAGAATGAAGATTCCAGCCCAGGTTCTCTCTCTCTCTCTCTCTCTCACACACACACACTCTCTCTCTCTCTCTCTCTCCCTCATGATTTAACGTACAGCTGAAACTATGAATAAATTTCACAGATTATGTGGGACGGTTGGAAGTTCTACACATACTTTCCTGGAAGAGAAGTTCCACATTGGTTTAGCTATAAGATCATTGGTTCCACAATATCTTTTACTTTGCCTTCATTTCCTTTTCTCAAAGTTCAAGGCTTGAATCTGTGCTTAGTATACAAAATTCCCGTCGATATCGTAGATTGGTTGCCAGTTCCTATATGTGTCAGACTCAGTAATAAGAGCAAGTGTCTGGATTGGACCTATACACCAAGGTGCTACGGCGTTCCGGAAGCAGATGAAGATATGGTATGGTTATGCCATTGGCATTGGGGATGGGAATGGGAGATTCCGTTTGAAGAGGGTGATGAAGTGCAAGCTTCGTTTGATATGGAAATTGATGGAGAAATCAAAGAGTGTGGAGTCCACGTTTTGTACTACGAAGAGGAGGAAGAAATATTCAATTACTACAAGACTCTGTTCACTTTGTGGGATTCAAATATGTGGAATACACAGTTGACATTAGCAGGTGCACACCTCCTCTCTCATCACGCTTACAATATCTAAATATATAATAAAAAAGTAATAAATCTGATAATTGTTATCATTTTTCTTTTTAGTATTCTTATATTTGCGTAAGAAAGACAAAAACAAGGTGTCAAGATTAATGTAAAAGTTGAATGAGCGAATGACATTTTCGACCCTAATTTTTTTTAGATTTTATATTCACACCCTAAAAGTTTTTAAATTTTATATTCACACCCTAAAATATTAGAATTTCTTGATTGCACCCTCAATTACATAAAAAAATAGCAACGTGATTTAATTATAACTGTTACATTAAAAAGTTTTAATTTTATTTCAAAAATTTAAAATTTTTGATATGGTAGTCTTCTGAAAAAAACTGTCGAAAAGTCGACTTGATAATTTGAATTGTAGTCTATTTGTTATTATGACGCTTATGAAAAATGTTATTTTTTGTCTAAAGGAAAGCATTGGTAGATAAACTTTACCAAAAATGATTATTTTTCGTCAATTACCATGCATTCACAAACATTTGTTGGTAGTCATCCGATTTGATTTTGGAATGAATTAATGATTATGAAATTATGATTTAAACTGTAATTGAAATTTTTATGAGATTGAGGTGAGATATAATTGTAGACACACACACACAACATGAACCACAACAAAATACACTTATTAGAAAGAATTCCTTCGTATTTGTATGGTTATATTTACAAAGATTTGTAGTAAGCGTCGAGGGTGATGAAGCAAAAGAAGTAGAAAGAATGTAAGGTGATGTGACCATGATGGGATAAGACTCGCCAGCACTGACGGTGTTGGTAGATCGTGGTTGCGGTGGTGGCTCGTTTATTCATTAGCAATCCCAGATGAAAATTCACTTTGAAGGCCAAAAATTATGTCTCAATGTAAACCCCCACATATTTATCTTAATATAGGGACGTAATTATTTTGTAATGCTCATATATATATATAAGAGTAGAAATAAAAACTTTCGGAGAGGTAAGATGGGGCGTATTAGAAGTTGGAAAATATTTCGGAGTTAAAATGCATTTTAGAAAAAATTTAGATAGAAAAGAATTTGACACTACCTTAGTATTTAGACCATAACTTTTTACCCCCTATGTCCGACTGATCTGAAATTTTTACAATGGACACTAGACTTATTGGGTTACAAAAGTATATTTTACAAAAAATTCCTAAATCGACATCTAATTAGTCCAAAACTTCTTTGGAAGTTTAGGTAAAAACTGAAGTCCGTTCGAACGCGAATGGATCCATTCGAGCAACAGTTAGTCCCAGTATTTTGTTGTCTGACAGAAATTTTGACAGAAAATCAAAGTACTGAGAGCAAACAACGTTTGAATGCAAATACTACGTTTGAACACCCTGTAGATAGTTTGAATGTCAAGCTTTTAGTTCGAACATACCATCGCGATTTTGAATATCAGGTTTGCACCGATTAGACTGGTTTCTCATACTATAAATACCTAAGGAAGCCTTCCTTGGTCTTATTTCATTAGTTCTTAACCCTAGAGAACCATAGAGAGCAAAAGCGAAAAGGAGAAACACAAGATTGAAGGGGGATTCTCACATTAGAACGGATTAAACACGCTAGGTTTACACACAAAATACGAAATCAAGGTAGGAGATTCTTTTTGAGTTCTTTCTTTGAGACTTAGGGTATTTTATATGTATATTTTCAATCTTATTGATAGTTATATGATAAATACTTATGAGTTTTTGGTTTCTTTATCATTGAAACATAGCTTTAAACAAAATACATGTTTGGGTTCAAGAAATACTTGTTCTTGTGTGGTTGTGGTATGTAACCGAGGTAGAATCGTTGTGTAGATTCCTGAGAAGCAACCAACATACATGAGAATATGAGATGATGTTACTGAGTGATTTACCTGCCATTGATTTATTGTATTCTGTATACTTGAGATCATTACAACTATCATGGTTTTACTCTAAAAAATTTATATATGCTATTTTTCAAAAGAGACTTGCATTCTTTATGTTATTTTAAAACCTTGTTGGAATTAGAGGGATTTACACACTTACAAATTTTGGCATAGAAGATGATGTTAATGTGGATGAGCAGGTTGATTACGAGCTGTTAGAAGATCAAGATGTGGACTATGTCTTAGAGGAATGAAGTTGTTTTATTTTTTGGTTTAGAGTTTTTAGAGATTTCTATGAAATAATGTTTCAACTAGTTTTTATTATTCCGCTGCTAGATACTATTTGATTTTGAATTATAAGTTGGAGAAGTTACCATGTTTTATTGACTTTAGTCTTTATTCTTTGTCAGATGAATGAATAATTATTGTTATTTGCTCTCATGATTGAATGATTTTTAAATAGTAATGTCCTTCAGGGTGGATTTTGAGGTGTTACACTCAAAGTCTATAAATTTTGTTCCTCAACAGCAAATGTAAGCTATTTCCACTATTGTGGTTGTTGTTTTTCGTTAAAAGGATAGGTCATGAACAATCATACTTGAAGAGGAATTTTTGTTTAAATAAGAGGAATTTTTTATGTTTTTAAAAAAAATTCTTACATTTTGAAATGGTGTTTTGAGTTATTACTAAATGCTTGCTTTTTATAATGAAAATATGTTTATTATTTAATAAAAGTTCTTCAATTTCTATTTAATAAAAGTTTTTTAATTCATTAATGATAAAATTTGGCTAATTTAATTGATGAATATACATAGAGCAATAATATTAATAGTTACACGGGTTAAGGTATAACATTAAAGTGAAAATTGGAAGTGGGTCCCTCTAGATGTACTTGTTTGGAGATAAGTCTTTCAAGGAAACTTATAAGGGGTTAAGTCCATGTTTAAAATTATATGTAATGACTTAAATCCATTTTTTTTATCTCAAAAATACCCTTCCTTGAAAGGAAGTTAAATTAATTTCCTATCTTGGAAATTGATATCTCTTAATTCAATGTCAATTAAAATATGCCAATAAAATCTTCATTATAAATTTAAAATTCAAATTCAAAGCTCTCTCTCTCTTTCTCTCTCTCTCTCTCTCTCTATATATATATATATATATATATATATATGTGCCAATAAAATCTCCATCATAAATTTCAAATTCAAATTCAAATGCAAATAACATGGAAATGGGGAGACTTGCTAGGGTCGAATGCAATGTTAATGCCGAAGACAGTTCTACAATCCAGTCTGGGAAGGGAGAAATATTGCTTGGTGGTGGGCATACAAATGTAATATATGCGATCTTCTTCATGGCAACGGAAGCTGCAGCAGATTAGGAGGCCATTACATGAATGTCGAATACAGACTCCTTCCTCATCCTCCATGAAAGTATAATATATATAAAGAGGGCTTTGAATTTGAATTTGAATTTGAATTTTAAATTTATGATGAAGATTATTTGAATATTAAAATTCAAATTCATGTTACTATTTTTTTATTATGTTACTGTTTATGTTACTTTTTTTGTTGAGTATGTTACTGTTCATGTTACTATTATTTTGAGCATGTTATGTTTTTATTGAGCATGTTACTGTTTGTGTTTGAATGGTACTATTTTTTGCGTTTAAATTTGAGAGAAATAATTATTGTTAAGTATGTTACAGTTTTTGTTAAGCATGTTACTATTTTTGTTGAACATGTTAATATTTTTGTTGAACATGTTACTGTTGTTATTTTTTAAAAATATTAATATTGAATGTTTCAATTTTTTTATGTTTAAATGTTACTATTTTTTTGTGTCCAAATGATAACTTTTTTTTGTATTTGAATGTTACTATTTTTTATTTTTAATGTTAATATATATATATTTAATGTTAGTCAAACTCTTAACCTATATATGAATATCTATATAATAAAGTAGAGCGAAGTTTGAATCCCAAAGACAAAGAGAGGTCCAGATCGTTTTGAGACAAAACATAAACAAATCTAACGGACAACGTAATCCTAACATAAAAGACGGTTCAGATCATCTAAAAAATATTAATCCGACGGTCTACGGTTAGTCCTAAATTTTTTTTTCCCGCCCAATAACATTTCCTGACTCACATCTCTCTCTCTCTCTTATCCGAAATCTCTCAAATCTTCCTCAATCTCATCCAAAACTCAAATCCCGCCCATTTTAGCTGCACACACATACAGCACCCCTAAGTACTCCATCCCAAGCCAAACTCTCTCTATCTCTCCTATGGGATAAAGACCCCTCTTCATCTCAATTCAAGCCATCAGCCGCTTATCTCTTTCTCTTGCCAACGCCTAAATTTATTTTCCCTCCCATAAACAAGATAACTATATCGAACGGATTACGATTATTTCAAAATATCTACATTTTATAAAATATTTTTCCGCTCATAGTACTTTCCGATTCGCTCCCCCTAATTCACGCCTTCAATCATCCATTAAAATCTACAGCTCAAAAGGATATATGAGTCTGCCCTAATCTCCCGCTCACCCATTCCATCCTAAAATCCCCCTTCAATTTTTTTTGTTTCTCCCAAATCCTTTCACCCTCCCTACTCTCTCTTTGCTCTCACTTTCTTCTCTGCGTGGGCTGCTGCCCAGCCACCACCAACGAAAGCCAGCAATGACACACCCACAGCCCAGTCACCGTCTTTACCAATCATACCCACATCTTCTCTCTCTACGCCATAGGAGCTGTCAGTTGCCGAAACAGGTACGCTAGCCAAAGTACTCCGTCTCTCTCACCTTCCCCCTGAACTCACACACATACAGATTCGACACTCACACACAGATTCGGCACACACACACACATCTTTAGTTGATTTATTCTTTGTGATTTTTGATCTTAGATTTGGGACAGGACTATAAGCTGCTGGGAAAGAAACTTCACTAGAAATGACAATTTTTTGAATTTTTTGTTTGATTCCATTTATTTTTTGGCGATTCTTGAGTGGACAGAGTGTTTAAATTGGTTCTCTATGCTTAACTCTTCTTATTTACCAATTGCAACTACCACATATTGGACAAAAATTCTTAAAGAGCTACGGTGGTACGACTGCCACCACCATCATTGGTTGTTTTGAGTTTGTGATTTTTTGTTGAATAGGGTTATTGCCACCCAATTTACGAAATGCTGATACTTGGTACCATCTTTCATGCAGGTGCCATATTTGGAGCAAAACAAGGAAGATGAAGCAGTATCTTCATTTCATTAAATAATGTCGGTAACTTGAAAAAACATTCACTTTTCAACTTTGTACTGCATTCTCCCTCATGACCAGTGGCACTGGTGAATGGTGTAATGTTTCCCCCATGCATTTTCTTCCTCACTTGACTGTAATTTTTTTTTCATTATTTTGTTGTTTATATTTTTTTTGCAGTATCCTCTTTTCTATTACTCAGACTATGAACGATAAAGAAGGTTAATTTATCACTGTGTAAGTTCCTTTCTTTGCTCCACCACAGGTTCCTTTTTTTTTCTTAGTTATGCATGTTTTATTTACTTTATGATTTTTAGTTAATGTCACTGAGTTTCATATAAGCAACTCTACTTCAATTTGAAGAACTGAATTTTTTATTTGAACGGAGTTAGAGTGATTATAATATGTGCTTCATTTGGAAAACGAGTAATCATGGTGGATTTTTTGGTTTTATTTCATTTATTTTTTTAGTTTGATTCCATTTGTTGATAGATTTTGATTCTCAAATTTTTCTTTCAATCATTGAAAAACCTATGAATTTATGATACATGGGTTAAAAGAAAATTAGATTGTTTATATGATTGATTTGTTTATACATGTAAAATTTCAATTCATAGTTCAGATTTGAATACACACACATCAAATCCCATTACATGTTTAATTTTGTTTGAATTATTATATTGAATTGGTTATGGAATGGTATTACGAGTATGACTGTAGCGTGAATTGATATAAGTTGTATTTTTTTAATTAAATGTTCGGTTATATAAGTATGTGCACACGGTGATATTGTTCAGGTGGCCATATTTTTAAGGAAAATTTTGTCGATTTTTTTTTAAAAAAAAAATGGCTATATTGATTTTCGATTTTTCTGAATTTTCTTGATTAGTTATTGTGTAAAACAAAATATTGGGGCATGGACAATTCCTTTCGATTTTTTTTACAAGTTATATAGTGTCTTCAGGCACGGGCAATTACTAGTAGATATATATGATAGAGAAAAGATTTTAATGTTAGTCAAACTCCTAAGATTTAAGAGTTTTAAATTTTTAATTTTATTTCACTTCTAAATGGAAGAGATAGTATGATAAAATTGACAAAAAACGGACTTTATAATAAATAAGTTTCCTTGACGGACTTAAGTTCAAACAAGTCCATACAAGAGGACCGGCCTCCAAATTTCCCAACATTAAACCATGACCTAGATTTAAAAAGATAAAATTGACCTTATAATATTAGTTGAGGAAAAATTAGAAAAAAAAAATTAAGCCGTCTTTTATTATTAGTATAGATATAAATATGTGTGTGTAACGCGTTGAATGGGTGACGAGGACATAGATGAATAACTATAAAGATGACGTTTTGGTTATTAGAATACAAAAGAGTAAGAAATCATGACTAATAATTCACTCTTTTCTTATTCTCTAGCTAATTAGTATATTAATCTGAATTCATTGAAAAATATACTGGATGATGACTGTTGAGTTGAAAAAGAGAGGAGATGAAAAGTCATTGCACCTGTTCAATAAATAGATGAATTTTTATAGTGAACAATATTTATAATATATTTAATCATGATAATTTAGAAAATTAATTAATATTAGAGAATAAAAGAGAAAAATAAATATTATTTCAACATAGGTACTTTATAAAGTAACTAGTTATGAGAAATAATTCTAGAAATACTTTTAAAAAATCACTTTAAACACATCCTTAGAAACCTATTTTTCCTATTAAATTTACGGTATTAATATTAACCGTTAGATTAACTTTAAAGTAAAATTTAAAACGATCTGAACGGCGAAAAACAAAAATTATTTTATTTGTCTTTTAAAATTTGAATTGTAATTTATTTTATTATATAGATATAGATATAGATAGTCAGCAGAATGTTTCAATCTTACCGTCACATCAAGAAATGGGTCCATTTGCAATTAAAGCGACTTTACTGTTGACATCTCATTCTTCTCTACTATCCCCAATCCCAATTATAAAGGTTCCCATCCACTACACCCTCTGACCAGTTTTTATCCCACAGCCACTTGGCTGTTAAAAATGCCCAACAATTTGTAAGCCTTATTCAACCTCTCATGTCGTGATTTCAAAATATTCCGTATATCACGGCGAGGGATTGATTTTAGTTACAAAATTCAGCTGACTTCCCCAATCCAAATAAATTTATAAGATTTACCTTAGTTATCGCTAATTTCTTCAATTTATTAAGATTTATTCAACGTCTCACATCTTATTTTTAAAATATCTAAACATCAAAATAGTTTTAATTCATATTCGACTAATTTATACTCATGTATTATTAGGTTCATATCGTATGGATTCGTGTCAAACATATGTTATATTTAGTTAGATTTGTGTCATATTTGTTCGGATTTTTATTAACCAATTTGTTTAAAGGGTCTGACGGGTTCATCAATTTATTACAAAACTCAATAAGACTAAACTCAGATATACTAATTATTTATCAATTTTAGTGTTGTGATCGTGAATTGTGTGAAATTGTCAAGCCTAGTTGAACGGTAGAGCTCAAAAACCTGCTGCAAAAATATTGATATATCACAACTTTGTCTCTATTATTACAGCTATAAACTACTAGAAAGGCTGACACAGTCGCCCGCGCGAACACTTTTTTGTTTTTTGTTTTGTTTTGTTTTTTTTTTTTTTGTATGTGTGAACACTTCACTCTCAGCATGGCCGGCAGATCAGATCAAAAAAAAAAAAAAAAAACATGCCGGCAGCAAGTTGATCAATTTTGTTTTTAAATCATTTTGGGTCCACTGGCCTTTTACACCATAAATAAGTCGATAATTCTTAGTGCATCTAGTTTTAATGAATTCGGATTATAATCAGGTTATTTGCTATATGAACCTAACTCTAGAAAACATAAATTCGATATGAGACATTCTTTTATACATGATCTTAAATAGATCGCCTATGAGTTGAATTAATTTTAAATGATAAATTATACTTTAATCCTCTAAATTATAGATTTAATTTCACTTTATCTCTTAAATTATTTAGTTTTTTACACTGTCTCCTCAACTATTTTGATTATTTCACATTTTTTAATTGCAAACGTCTTTTATCTTTCTGAATGGAAGTTGCTAACGTGTCAAGACAAAGTGAAAAAAATTACATAGTTCAAAAAGCCAAATGAAATAAATTTCATTAAATATGTAGCGGACGTTAATAATTGAGACAATATGACACTAATCACATAGTTGAGAGTACAATATAAAAAATATGATAGTTAAAGGGGCAAAGTGAAAAGGTATCATAGTTTAGGGGTCAAAATGTAATTTTCTCAATTTTAAAAGTCAAAACATAAATATGTTAAAGCCCAATACAATACAACTCAGTTCCGCTCGTACCAATAAATATGGTGCCTTGATTCAGTATTTGCAGCCAATGTTATCAGGGATCGGACATCGAACTGACAGAGGACTAGGTGAATGGTTCATTGGTTCAACCATTGAGTCAATTGATCGGACCGATTTAATAATAAAAAATAATAATTTTACTAAAAAATTCATAATCACAATAAAAAAATAAATCGTGTAATATGTGTGTGGTGTACTAAAGTGTGCTGTGTGTTTTGATTATTATATAGATTGTCTATAACTGTGTGTGTGCGCGTGTAGACAAAGAGAGAGAGAGAGAGAAAAAGGCAATACCTAGCAAAAACCCACCCCACCAACTGAGTGTGTCTGCGTGGAGAGAGAGAGAGAGGAGAAGAGAGGTGAAGAAAAAAATCTGATGTTTTGAGGCAATACCCACCAACTGTGAAGCAATACCCACCAACTGTGAGTGTGTGTCTGCGTGGAGAGAGAGAGTGAGGAGAAGAAAAAAAATCTGATGTTGAGACTTCGAAATCTAGTGTTCGAGATGATCTAGATCTGTGGTTTCGTGTGCCGCTGTTTGAGAGCTCGATCTGAAGAAGACGAAGAAGATAGAGTGGAGGAAGTTTGGTGTTCAAGATCTAGATTTGTGGTGTGGTGTTGTGTGCCGCTGTTCGAGTGCTTGATTTGGAGAAGACGAAGACTGATTTGGAGAAGATGAAGACTGATTTTGAGCTGCTGGTTTTTTTGATCTTCAGTTCACCGGTTTTTGGCCTAAACCGGCCGGTTTTTCAGTTTTCCGGTTCTCCAACAGTTCAATTACCCACACGGTGTTTTTAGTAAACCGGACCTTTGAAGATCCCGGTTCACCGGTCCAGTTCTGATAATACTGCTTGCGGTATTGTCTCCTGACCAATCTTTCATAATCTGAGAGCTCTGCCTTTTTTTTTTTTTTCAATGGCTGTAGTTCAAGCCCAAACACCCTCCTCCTCAACTTCTCAATGTACTTACCATGTATTCTTGAGTTTTAGAGGTGTAGACACTCGCAAAACTTTTATTGATCATTTATATACAGCTTTGAAACATGCTGGATTTGACACGTTCAGAGATGCCGAAGGGATTGAGAGAGGAGAAATTATCAAGTCAGAATTGCAGAAAGCAATTAAACAGTCGAGGATGTCGATAATTATCTTCTCCAAAAATTTCGTGTCTTCCAAGTCATGCCTTTATGAGGTTGAGACGATTCTCGAACATAGTAAGAAGTCTGAACATGCCATTTTGCCGGTGTTTTATGATGTGGATCCTTTTGAGGTTAAAAAACAAGCAAAAGGTCTAGCATCAGCAGAAGGGTTTTGGAGGCATGAAACCCAAGAAAGACAGAAAGAATGGAAAGACAAAGCAGAAGGATGGAGCATAGCACTTAAAGAAGTTGCAAATATGGCTGGAATGGTTTTGCAAAATGAAGCTGATGGGTAATTTCCTCCCCAATCCTTTTTTTAGATGTATGTCATTTGTCATCATGCTTCCTTGAAATCTTTTGAGAAGTGATTAAGAACTGCATTTTATCTTTCTTTCTCATAGGTTCACTCTTCTTTTATGTTTCTTTGACATGGAAAACAATAAAAAGAGTGTTTAAGCCTAGAATTATTTAAACGGTTAATTGCACTTGGTCCTCCTAAATTATGATCTTCATTTCACTTTTCCTATTATTACTTCACACGATCCAAAAAAAAATTACTTCACACGATCTCTCTTCCCACTCTCTCTTCTTTCTCTTCCCTCTGCAGTCATCAACCGAACCAGTCATCCTCATAGAACCGCGCAGGCTACATAACCTATTTATCTCCACCTTGTGATTGTGTCTCTTTTTAATCGTCCATTAACCACACTGATCATCGTGTAAACCCATCGCTGATGAGAGCCCTAGAAGATTCAGTGGGATCTGTCTAGAGGTAAACTAATAACCCGTTAAAGGTTTCTAAAAGATTTTCAGAAATTTTTCATATACTGAAACTTTCTATTTTCTTTGAGAAATATTATGGTCAATGACAAAATATAGTGATTTTTCTGTCAAACTATTTTTGTTGTTAAGTGTTTGTTAAAATGCCACGGACAAAAATCATTATGGAATGAGCAAAGTATATCAGTAGGAATGACTGTGCGTGAGCCCAAGAAAATTATGGACTGTCCGAGGTCAAAAGGATTTTAATTTTTAAATATTTTATTGACACTATTACAAATTTAAACGAAATGGTTGGCCAATGAACATGACCTCAATTACCCAGTACCCATACAACTACATTATTTCTATCATTGCTATTTTATTTTTTTTTGGGGGTAAATTTCAATTCTACTCTTCAAGCAAGTTTTGTGATACCTTATTTACTCATGTTTCTGAAGTAGAATTATTGCAGCGCTGCAACTCACATCAACATAAATTTCTTTGAAGGTGAGGGAGACAATATGGAGTTTGATGCTAGATATTAGTTTAATCGGATGGTGTCATAATTATTTATTTCTAATAAAATCTATGAGGTTGAATTGAAGACTTACCGTCTTCATGAGTTTTGATAGATGTCATTTAAGATTAATCATCTTTTAAACTTGGATTATTAGTCGGTGCTTTTTTTTTTTTTTTCCAATCATATAATTATTCGATTTTATTGGTTACTTTTTTTTTTTGCTCGGAGAAAAAGGGGTGGGGGTCAAGAGGACCGCCTAGAAACCACCCTGATAGGTCCTCACTGGTGGGATCATAAGACCTCTGACTGTGCCCGTTACTTCTCTTAGGAACGAACCTAACTAGGTTAGCATGGTGGTCAATCACCGAACCCCAATATGGATTCTAAGACTCGAACAGCCAGTACCCCACTAGACCACCCCACTGGATTTTATTGGTTACTTGAAATGCTAATTTAGGTTACAGTTTGAATTAAAAATGTTCCATTGATTGGTTTGAATAATTTGCTGGTGACTAATCAAATTGTTCCTCTATCCTAGTTCAGTTCTAAATTGTTTTTGTTAAATTTGTTTGGTTTATTTTGGTTAGTTAAACTCTTTATAAGTTATTCAAGAGTCAAGGATAAAATATATCGAATTAGAATCTAATTAGAACACTTAAACAACATCTCGAACAAGGTTTTATATTTTAGTTATTCAAAAATACACTTTTTTTATTTTAGCTACTCACCTTTTTAATACACATTCCAATAGATTTTTTATATTTTAACTATTTCTTTTAAATAATATTTTTTATATTTTGTATTTTTGTTGGAACTATTAAAAGAGAGATAGAAAGAATGGAGGGAAAGATAATAACTGGACAAGAGAAATGGGAAAAGACAAAAGGAGAGAGAATATATTATAAACTATTTATACATGATGCTACCAGGATGATCTAAATATAGAGCATCACTCTAGTAAAAATTTATTTTACCTATTTTGAACAGTATTTTACCTATTTTGTTGGAGTATGATTTTAGCCTTTGAATAACTAAATTTTAGCTATTTTGGAGTTTTATCTATTCTCTTCGAGATACTCTAAAAGCATCTCCAACAAGGTTTTGTATTTTACCTATCCAAAAGTGCACTTTTTCTATTTTACCTACTCACTTTTTCAATACATACTCTAACAGATTTTCTATATTTTAACTACTTCTTTTAAATATTATTTCTCATATCTTGTACCTTTGTTGAGACTATTAAAATGATAGAGAAAAAATAGAGGAAAAAATAAAGAGTGGACAAGAGAGCTGAGAAATGACAAGAGGAGAGAAAATATATTATAAACTATTTATACAAGATGTTACAATGATACTCTAGGTTACCCCCACTTCATAACCATCCTGGTTCTGTTCTTGAGTATGGTTGTGCCTAGGATCCACTAGTATGTATGTGTATATGTCATGAAACAAACTCAACTTTACTCTACAATTGGCAGAAGTAACGTGTGAAAAACCCGATCCATTTTTAAGGATGAGCATGTAAATTTATTGGGTTTGATGAAGATTTGAAACCTGTGTCATTATTTTGATCATCCACCGCAATAATATAATTAGAATATTTGCTAAGTATTTTAAGCTATATTCATTCCACTGTAAGGATGTAAGTAGTAGTCTTTTTTGGTTTTCTACGTGCACTGAATTTGTAAGTTTATCAAGCCTTTCACATGTTTATTATGCTTCATTTTTCTTTTTGAATCGACTTTTCAGGCACGAGTCGAAATTCATCCAGAAAATCGTTGGAGCGGTTAAACAAAAGCTAACTTGGAGAGTCCTAAATGTTAGCCCCCACATGATTGGAATAGATTCTCGAGTCCATAGCATTAATTTGTGGTTAAGGGATAGATCAACCAATGTTGGCATCTTGATGATATATGGAATGGGCGGTATCGGCAAGACGACCATTGCCAAATTTATTTGCAATTCAAATCACTTCAGATTTGATGGTACCAGCTTTCTCGAAAATATCAGGGAAGTTTCTAAAGAACCAAAAGGTGTAGTTCGTTTGCAGTGCCAACTACTTTCAGATATTCTACATAATAAGACATAAAATATATACAGTATAGATGAAGGAATTATCAAGCTTCAATCTGCCTTACACAATAAAAGAGTTCTTCTAATTTTGGATGATGTGGATGAAGTGGACCAATTAGATGCAGTATTTGGTATACAAAATTGGTTTTTTCCAGGGAGTAAAATCATCATAACAACTAGGCGGGAGCATTTGCTAAAGGCTCATGAAAATTATGAAGTATATTTGAGTAAGAATGAATCATTGGAGCTTTTCAGTTGGCATTCTTTCGGACAAAAACAACCTGAGGAAAGTTACATGGAGCAAACAGAAAGGTTTGTAAGCTACTGCGATGGGCTTCCTTTAGCTCTTAAAGTTTTGGGCTCCTCTGTTTGTAGGCAAAGTTTAGATGTATGGGAGAGTGCATTGAAGAAATTGGAAGCAATTTCGGATAGTAAAATTGTAAATACGCTTAGAATAAGCTATGACTTGTTAGAAGATGATCACGATAGAAACCTATTCCTTGATATAGCTTGTTTCTTTGTTGGAGAAAAAAAAAAGTGACATAGTTTCAATCCTAGATGGACCTGATTGCTATCCTGAATTTGGGATTCAAAATCTCATAGATAGATGTCTCCTAACAATTGAAAACGATAAGATCAAAATGCATCAGTTGCTTGAAGACATGGGAAGACAAATTATTTTCCAAGAATCGAAGTATCCTGAGGAACGTAGCAGAATCTGGCGTCATAAAGACTCCTTCAACATTCTGAGAGAAAAAACTGTAAGAAACATGTTTTTCATATCACTTGCGTATTCTTGTTTATGTGTGCTAGATTCTTATCTAACTTTTCTTCTATTATATTTCTTTATAAGAGGACAAAAAAAATTGAAGGCATCATCCTTGATATGAATATGCTGAAAATTTCAAATGAGGTAGTCTTAAACACCGAAGCATTTGAAAATATGCACAACCTTAGACTACTCAAGCTCAGTTACTTTCAACTCTCTGGAAATTATGCGGTATTTCCTAAAAGAGTCATATGATTGTATTGGCGTGGTTTTCATTTAAAATCTCTACCCAATAATTTTCCTCTGGAGAACTTGGTTGTTCTTGACCTACGGTATAGCAAATTGGAGCAAGTTTTGAATGGAACTAAGGTACGATACTATCTTCTACTTTCTCCATTTTTTCAAAAAAATTGTCTTGGTGATTTTTATTTGTGTGAAAGAAATAACTTTAACTCCCTTCCTCTTTCTTAAATTTTGAAATAGGTTCTTGGATCATTGAAAATCCTTAATCTCAGTCATTCCCCTCACCTTACAAAAGCTCGAGACTTCTCTAATATCCCCAATCTTGAAAAACTAGTTCTCAAAGACTGTCAAAGACTAGTCGAGCTTGGTGAATCTATTGCAAACTTAGAGACGCTTTCTTTGTTGAATCTACAAGATTGCAAAAATCTGAGAAAGTTACCAATGGTTAAATCTCTGGAACAACTTATTATTTCTGGATGCTCAAACCTTGCTGGGTTGGCAGAGAAATTGGGGAAGATGGAATCATTGATAGTACTTCGTGCTGATGGAACTGATATAAATCAAGTACTCTCTAACAGTAGAGACTCCACACCATGGCACGCATTCATCTTGCCATGGGTATCAAAAATATCGAAAAATCCAGAAAGATCATGGGATTCTTTACCAAGCTCTTTAGTAACTCTAAGTCTTAAGAATTGCAATCTCTATGATGATGATTTTCCCCAGGATTTTAGTAAGCTGTCAAATTTGAAGTACTTATTTCTGGGAGAGAATCCTGTTTCTAGACTGCCAGATTGCATTAAAGATCTGAAAAATATGAAAACAGTTGATTTATCTGAGTGTCCAAGGCTCCAACATATTCAATGGCCATCGGTTGTTGTCGGCATATTGATTGTCACATGGTGCGGATCATTGAAAACCATAACACGCCTAAGTTTGTTGGATAGTGCACGACACATTTTAAATGCTGGTTGCCCAAGTCTGTGCTACCGTCAGAGTGGCTACAGTCAGTACGGCTTCAAGATAGAAGACGTTGGAAAAGTCGATTTACAAGTGATCAACAACATTGGCTTCTTCAACTTGGACTCCATGGCAAATGTTGATTTGATGATTTTTAATGGCGGTAGTTGAAAGAAGCGTCCAGCCCAGGTTCTCTCTCTCTCTCTCTCTCTCTCTCTCTCTCTCTCTCTCTCTCATGATTTAACGTACAGCTGAAACTATGAATAAATTTCACAGATTATGTGGGAAGGTGGGAAGTTCTACACATACTTTCCTGGAAGAGAAGTTCCACATTGGTTTAGCTATAAGATCACTGGCTCCACAATATCTTTTACTTTGCCTTCATTTCCTTTTCTCAAAGTTAAAGACTTGAATCTGTGCTTAGTATACAAAATTCCCAACGATGACGAGTTTTTGTATTCAGATGCTTTATGTGTCAGACTCAGTAATAAGAGCAAGTGTCTGGATTGGACCTATAAACCAAGGTGCTACGGCGTTCCGGAAGCAGACGAAGATATGGTATGGTTATCCCATTGGCATTGGGAACAACCAATTCGGTTTGAAGGGGGTGATGAAGTTCAAGCTTCGTTTGATGTGAAATTTGATGGAGAAATCAAAGAGTGTGGAGTCCACGTTTTGTACTATGAAGAGGAGGAAGAAATATTCAATTACTACAACACTCTGTCCACGTTGTGGGATTCAACGATGTGGAATACATTGTCAGGTGCACACCTCCTCTCTCATCACGCTTACAATATCTAGTTATTTGTTTAAAAAAGTAATAAATCTGATAATTGTTATCATTTTTCTTTTTAGTATTCTTATATTTGCGTAAGAAAGACAAAAACAAGGTGTCAAGATTAATGTAAAAGTTGAATGAGCGAATGACATTTTCCTCCCTAATTTTTTTTAGATTTTATATTCACACCCTAAAAGATTTTTAAATTTCATATTCACACCCTAAAATATTAGAATTTCTTCATTGCACCCTCAATTACATAAAAAAAATAGCAATGCGATTTAATTATAACTTCGACATTTAAAAGGTTTAATTTTATCTCAACAATTTTAAAATTTTGATATAGTAGTCATCTGGAAAAAAAATTGTCGAAAAGTCAACTTGATAACTTCACAACAACAAAAAACATTTTTTGCGACGTTTTTTTTGTGACGTTTTTAAATTTGTCGCAAATAGTTTACTATTAGCGACGATTTTTTAATTTCGTCGCAAATTTCAGTTTTGGTAAATTTTTTAGCGACGTTTTCAAAAAACGTCGCAAATAAACATTTTACTTAAAAAAAACTTTAAAAAAATATCAATTTAATTCACTTTTAGCGACGTTTTATAAAAACGTCGCAAATAAACATTTAACTTAAATAAAAATTTTTTTAAAAAATCAATGGAATTGACGTTTAGCGACGTTTTTTAAAAATGTCGCAAATAAACATTTTACTTAAATAAAAAAATTAAAAAAATATCAATTTAATAGACTTTTGGCGACGTTTTTAAAAAACGTCGCAAATAAACATTTTACTTTAATAAAAACTTTAAAAAAATATCAATTTAAATAATTTTTAGCGACGTTTTTGAAAAACGTCGCAAATAAAAATTTTACTTAAATAAAAAAATTTAAAAAATATCATTTTAATTGACTTTTGGCGACGTTTTTAAAAAACGTCGCAAATAAACATTTTACTTAAATAAAAAATTTAAAAAATATCAATTGAATTGACTTTTAGCGACGTTTTTAAAAAACGTCGCAAATACACATTTTACTTAAAAAAAAACTTTAAAAAAATATCAATTTAAATAACTTTTAGCGACGTTTTTGAAAAACGTCGCAAATAAAAATTTTACTTAAATAAAAAATTTTAAAAATATTATTTTAATTGACTTTTAGCGACGTTTTTAAAAAACGTCGCAAATAAACATTTTACTTTAATAAAAAATTTTAAAAAAAATATCAATTTAATTCACATGTTAATTTGAATGTTAATTTAATGAAATTGAAAGTCGATTTGATGAAATTACATGTTAATTTGATGAAATTAAATGTCAATTTGATAAATTGAATGTTAATTTGATGAAATTGAATGTCAATTTGATAAATCGAATGTTAATTTAATGAAATTGAAAGTCGATTTGATGAAATTACATGTTAATTTGATGAAATTGATTGTAAATTTAATAAATTGAATGTTAATTTGATGAAATTGAATGTCAATTTGATAAATCGAATGATAATTTAATGAAATTGAAAGTCGATTTGATGAAATTATATGTTAATTTGATGAAATTGAATATCCATTTCATTAATTGAATGTTAATTTGATGAAATTGAATGTCAATTTGATAAATTGAATATTAATTTGATGAAATTGATTGTCAATTTGATAAATGGAATGTTAATTTGATGAAATTGAATGTCAATTTGATAAATTGAATGTTAATTTCAAGAAATTGAAAGTCGATTTCATGAAATTACATGTTAATTTGATGAAATTGAATGTCAATTTGATAAATTGAATGTTAATTTGATGAAATTGAATGTCCATTTCATAAATTACATGTTAATTTGATGAAATTGAATGTCAATTTGATAAATCGAATGTTAATTTCATGAAATTGAAAGTTGATTTGATGAAATTACATGTTAATTTGATGAAATTGATTGTGCATTTAATAAATTGAATGTTAATTTGATGAAATTGAATGTCAATTTGATAAATCGAATGTTAATTTAATGAAATTGAAAGCCGATTTGATGAAATTACATGTTAATTTGATGAAATTGATTGTTAATTTAATAAATAGAATGTTAATTTGATGAAATTGAATGTCAATTTTATAAATCGAATGTTAATTTAATGAAATTTAAAGTCGATTTGATGAAATTACATGTTAATTTGATGAAATTGAATATCCATTTCATAAATTGAATGTTAATTGGATGGAATTGAATGTCAATTTGATAAATTGAATGTTAATTTGATGAAATTGAATGTCAATTTGATGAAATTGAATGTCAATTTGATAAATCGAATGTTAATTTAATGAAATTGAAAGTCGATTTGATGAAATTACATGTTAATTTGATGAAATTACATGTTAAATTGATGAAATTGATTGTCAATTTAATAAATTGAATGTTAATTTGATGAAATTGAATGTCAATTTGATAAATCGAATGTTAATTTAATGAAATTGAAAGTCGATTTGATGAAATTGAATATCCATTTCATAAATTGAATGTTATGATGATGGAATTGAATGTCAATTTGATGAAATTACATGTTAATTTGATGAAATTGAATGTCAATTTAATAAATTGAATGTTAATTTGATGAAATTGAATGTCAATTTGATAAATTGAATGTTAATTTCTTGAAATTGAAAGTCGATTTGATGAAATTACATGTTAATTTGAAGAAATTGAATATCCATTTCATAAATTACATGTTAATTTGATGAAATTGAATGTCAATTTGATAAATCGAATGTTAATTTGATGAAATTGAATGTCAATTTGATAAATCGAATGTTAATTTAATGAAATTGAAAGTCGATTTGATGAAATTACATGTTAATTTGATGAAATTGAATATCCATTTCATAAATTGAATGTTATGATGATGAAATTGAATGTCAATTTGATGAAATTACATGTTATGATGATGAAATTGAATGTCAATTTGATGAAATTACATGTTAATTTGATGAAATTGAATGTCAATTTAATAAATTGAATGTTAATTTGATGAAATTGAATGTCAATTTGATAAATTGAATATTAATTTATTGAAATTGAAAGTCGATTTGATGAAATTACATGTTAATTTGATGAAATTGAATATCCATTTCATAAATTACATGTTAATTTGATGAAATTGAATGTCAATTTGATAAATCGAATGTTAATTTGATGAAATTTAATGTCAATTTGATAAATCGAATGTTAATTTAATGAAATTGAAAGTCGATTTGATGAAATTACATGTTAATTTGATGAAATTGAATGTCAATTGGTTAAATCTGAATGTTAATTTGGTTTTAATTTTATAAATTAAATTTTAATTGAATGAAATTACATGTTAATTTGGTGTTGATTTGATAAATTACATGTTAATTTGGTGAAATTGAATTTCAATTTGTTAAATCTGAATGTTAATTTGATAATTTGAATGTTAATTTGATGAAATTGAGTGTTAATTGAATGAAATTGAAAGTTTATTTGATTAGTTTAATGTTAACTACTTGAATCTGAATGTTAATTTAGTGTTAATTCGATTAATTGAATGTTAATTTTGTTTTAATTTGATAAATTAAATTTTAATTGAATGAAGTTACATGTTAATTTGGTGTTGATTTGATAAATTACATGTTAATTTGATGAAATTGAATGTCAATTGGTTAAATCTGAATGTTAATTTGGTTTTAATTTTATAAATTAAATTTTAATTGAATGAAATTACATGTTAATTTGGTGTTGATTTGATAAATTACATATTAATTTGATGAAATTGAATGCCAATTACTAATACTAACTTTTTTTGTAAATAAAAATTTAAAAAATAACAATCTACTAATTTTTGCGCGACGTTTTCCAAAAACAAGGTGTCAAGATTAATGTAAAAGTTGAATGAGCGAATGACATTTTCCTCCCTAATTTTTTTTAGATTTTATATTCACACCCTAAAAGATTTTTAAATTTCATATTCACACCCTAAAATATTAGAATTTCTTCATTGCACCCTCAATTACATAAAAAAAATAGCAATGCGATTTAATTATAACTTCGACATTTAAAAGGTTTAATTTTATCTCAAAAATTTTAAAATTTTGATATAGTAGTCTTCTGAAAAAAAAATTGTCGAAAAGTCAACTTGATAACTTAATTGTAGTTTACTTGTTATTATGACGCTTATAAAAAAAGTTATTTTTTGTCTAAACGAAAACATTGTTAAAATGATTATTTTTTCATCAATTACCATGCATTCACAAACATTTGGTGGTAGTCATCCGTTTTGATTTTGGATTGAATTAATGATTATGAAATTATAATTAAAACTGTAATTGAAATTTTTATGAGATTGAGGCGAGATATAATTGTGCATAAATTATTAAAATATTGATTTAATCGTCTTAATTGACTTTAATAAGACAACATATTTTTGAAGGAAAAATAACTTAAAAAACGAAAACTGTAGGTATTTTAATGTGAAGCAATAGAGAAAATTTTATTGCTGAGAACTGAGGAGTATCCAAAAAAGAGGGGAGCCATTACGATAAGAAAAGGGACTGTCGAGCCAATGTATAAGCTACTAAATACCATTACGTCTACTATACAAACATGGAAGCAATGCTTGATATGGGTTGTCTATTGTCAGCGCAACATACTGCCCCCCCCCCCCCCCCCCCTCCTTCCGAACCCACCCACCCATCGAGACACACACACACAAAACACCAACCCCAACAAAATATCCTTACTAAAAAAAATTCCTTCGTATTTGTAGGGCTATATTTTCAAAGATTTTTACGGAGCGCATATGGTGAAGAATATGACGACGAAGAAGAAGAAGAAGAAGAAGACGAAGACGAAGAATAGGACGAAGAATAAGAAGAAGTAGAAAGAATGTGGTGACGTGACCATGATGAGATAAGACTTGGCAGCACTGATGGTGTTGGTAGATGGTGGTTGCGGTGGTGGTTCGTTTATTCATTAGCAATTCGAGATGAAAATCCACCTTGAAGGCAAAAAAATTCTGCCTCAAAGTCTCTGAATTTCGTTCCTCAACAGCAAGGGTAACCTATTTCCACTGCTGTGGCTGCTGTTTTTCTTTAAAAGGACAGGTCTTGAACAATCATACTTCAAGAGGAAGTTTCTATTTAAATATGAGGAATTTTTTATATTTTTTTTTAAAATAAATTCTTTCATTTTGAAAGGATATTTATATTGATAGATTGATATACTAAAAGTTTATTTTTTGTAATGAAACTGAATTTATTGTTTAATAAAAGTTCTTCATTTTGTATTAGGAATCTGTATGTGTAAAATATTTGCATCATATTAAATATATGCTATATATGTGTGTCTTTTATTTTACATTGTAAATAATCTAGTATATAGAATTCAGTGTATACATAGAAAGTCAGATTATCGGATCTTTGTATGATATAAGTAAACTAGTTATTTCCCGTGATTAACAATAAATATATTTATAGGTTAATAATAAATATATTTGTATTAACATCAAAAATTAAATTAGAAAGATAAAAGAGAGAAAAATGAATTTAAGCACAAGTTGACCCAAATTCACCATGTCTGTTGCCTTTTCAAGCATGAGTCCCCCCAAAATGCTAATTACTTCGCTTTTCTTTTTCCATCTATTCGCCTTTTCAAGCACACGGGTCGGCCCAGAATCTTAATTGTTCCGTTTCCTTTCGTTCCATTCCAGTTTTTGCCTTATCAAACAAATGGGTCGATTCAAAAATGCTACATACTTCATGACTTTAATTTTCGGAAATTGCTGGTGCAGAAACTGCAGTGATACATGGGAAGGAACGTGAAACCCCTTGAAGAGCGACATAATTGAGCCCATAAATAAACGAGTTGTTGATTTAAGAAGATATGGAAAGTTGGGTTTTATTTATGGGAAGGTGTAGGAGCAACAGAAACAGCAACAACAGCGTTTGAAGCAGCTACTGTAAAAGTAGCCAAGTGAGGATCGACGAGAGATTGAAGTAGCAGAAAGACCCCCCCTTTCTCGTGTTTGAAGTATTTTGGAATCGTAGGTGTGTCAAAATTCTATTACTTTTAAAGGATTACTTATTCGAATCGACACAATATTTTTATCTTAACTGTTCAGTTGATTATAATGAGACATAAGGTAATCTTCGAGTTCTTTTTTATGACTTGAGAATCAAGGATTTAAACAATTTTTCAACTTGTAACGTAATGTACTGAAGTACAAAAAGACAACTGTAATATAAAATAACAGAAAAACTTGATAAATGAAAAGATTAATGTATTTAACATTAAACGGAAAAGTAAAAATCACCGGAGTTAAAGTAAGATTACTGGGAGTTGACTAAGTAAAAGAGAGACAAACTGTGTGTAGAGTTATTGTGTTGATCGAAGATCCTCTTATGTAGTCTTACCTTTGTTATTTATAGGAGATGATCTTTAATCGTCAAAATTATCTTTTTCGACCATGACTGTAATCATGACCTCTTCTCTCGAGGTGTTCAAATAGGTGCACTGAATCGTTTCTAACTAATGGCTCATGATATCACGTTTCCTTATTTCTTTGAATTCTTAAAGTCCCATTTCCTTAATCACCTTGTTAAGTATGGACTTTCACATACTCTTTCATGACCTTTAGATTGCTTCCACGTGTCACCTTTAAATTTTTACTATTTTAGGTGTAAACATTGCCCTCTAAAACGATACGACTTAGAACTCCATATTTGGAGTGTCGTTTTGGTTATTTGAATTTAAACTATTGTCGCCCTACTCGCCTTGCTTAGCTATCACCCTGCCATTGGCTATGAAGCTCCGAGTATGTGGCCTATCTTCCACGTGTAAGTTTTCAGTCTTTTGTTCGTCCTCTCAAATCTGCAAGAAACTGCTGACACGCGATTCTTCCATATCTTTTCATTATTGTAACAGTTCATTCTTCGTGCTTATATAATCCATCATCAGGCTTGAATTTTGTCATTATTCTGACTTTCTCTTCTTCTTTTTCAATGGAGACCTGTAAGGTACCAATTGATCATGTCAATCTTTATACCTTTGTCCCACTCTTTGAGTCTTCTATGACAGAGATAAGTTTCGATCCTGCTTTCACAGAACTTCCTTCAAACAATGTCCACAATATCTACCCCAACCCTCATTTGTCTTTTCTTTTTAAGATTAAAGAACCACTTTAGTGGTCAAGCTGGATCAGTGGCAATCCTGTTCGTGCATGGAAAGCCCCTACTCCCGATTGGGTTTCGTGGGTTGCTCATGTTAAATTGGCAAAAGGAAATATGTGGCGTCATCTTGGCATGTACGATGCTATAGAATTCAACATTATCACAATACCTATTGACAAGTTGTTACTTAGCGCCGCTCTTTTGTTTTGGTTTGTGGCGAACAATGCCTTTCACTTTTGCTTTGGCATAATGACCCCATAGTATATGATATATCTGTACTCCTCAACCTTTCTCCTTTTGGAGTCGAGGCTAACGCACTATTTCCTCATGCTAAAGTGAGCTATATATTTCCAATTGATGTGTAGGGTAAGCTTCTTCGTATTCTCTTTTTATTGCGGCTTGTCGTGGCCGCGATGGCTCTTCGTAAATGTCAGTTAGCATTCAATTAGAGTTATATCAATACTTGACACTCAATACCTTTATGCCTCGCTAATTACATTCGTCACATAGGCTGCATATCTGTCATTTTGACAACATCAACCACACCAACCATACAATTGTTATTAATGTATTGTTTGCCTATAAGGTTAGTCATAATAATCATTCATCGCATGTAAATCACAATCTTGTTATTATTAGCAAGACAAACTACACAACAGTTTATTAGGTGTACTTTTTCATATCAACTGTATATTTACTTTGGTGTACTTTTTCATATGCATAAGGAAGTGTATTTATATTACAAGAGAATCTAACCGATGTAGGACAAAGATAACCATATAAACATATACAAATTAACAACCCAAAAAAACAATGTTGATTGTCAATCAAGAAAAATTGTCTCCCTCTTATTTTCCGTAGTAGATTCGAATTTAAACTTGAATTGTTATAATCCTCATTCTTCTAATATGTATTTTCCCTTGCAATGCTTACATATCATGTTGTATCTAGATTAAGGGTGGAGCTATGCATGGTCCAAGGTGGGCAAGTGCCCCCCTTAAAAAAAAAAAATTATTACCTAGGTATATATATTATATATTTGTATAATCTATCACTTTTTCATATTGATGAGGATAGGTTTTTGGGCCTGGGCCGCCGTTATAACCGAACCCAAAAGATCCAGAAAACACTGTGTGAGGACTTCGGAGCCCAAGGAAAATGGTCCCAACCGGCCCACATCGGGAGCAAGGGGTCCAAGAGATCGAAGAACCCACAGTCCGACCCTGATCCGATTCTTAGCCCATAACCCAAGTAAAGCCCCATTGCACCACGTGTTCCTGGGACAAAGAGAACCAACTCTGACTCCTCAGAGTTACCCCCTGCAAAAAGCAGAGAGAGGTGGTGCCGGACGAACCCAGTGATCGTGGACACAGTACCGCCGGCAGACAGAAAGGCTTACAGGGAAAGGACGAACGGTCCCCACAAGATCAAGAAAAGGAAGAACAAGAGCAAAAAACCCTAGGGAGGGATACCATATAAATAGAACAGTAGAAGCAGGGAAAGGGGATCGACTCCTGAGCCTTCTTCCCAGCCTTCTATCTAGCATTTTTGCCCCTGAACCCTGAAACATATGTAGAAGGATCCATTACGGCCCAGCGCCTAGAATTTCCTTGTAATCGGTTGAGATCAATACATACCACCAAGGAGCAAGTGCCTCCATTACAGTGGACGTAGCCCAAGTCCTTCGGCTGGGGTGAACCACTTACATTTGATTGTCTGTCATCGCATAACTTACATTTTTCATAAAAGCCCATTCCATAAAACTCAATAGAGCCATATCAAGCCGGGCCGGGGAGATTAATTCCGAGGTATCATCAGTTGGCGCCGTCTCTGGGAACGGTTTTCATCGTTCTCTCGTGAATCTTATATACTTGATGGTCTCTACTCGGAATATGAGTAAAACTCTTGCCAATCCCCAAGGCCACCAAAACTTACCGGAGAACTTTCCGACGCACATGGAGGACGTCGAGGGTCACCCCCCAGTGACGAACCTCCCTCCGGTCAACGAACTGGAAACTTACCATAGAACTACAATACAACTGATGAAATAGAACCAGGAGCTGATGGATTGGATACAGACTCATCAGCTCCCTCGGTTTCCCCCAGCTCGACAAGAGCCTCCTCCCCACCAAGAAGAGCACGACGTCGCTCCCCCACTCCAAGAGCGCCAAGCTCCGCCCAACGGGGTAACCGAGCTCCATGAGCGCAGCCATTCTGGAGAAAACCACCGAAGAAGACATCCCGAAGAACGTGACGATGAAGCTCACAGTAGGGCTAAGGCCGCCTACCAAGAAGATAGGCCTTACCCCCAAAACGTAAATGACCATGCCTGGGAGCAAGAAATCCGTGAGCTCCAGCGAGAGCTTGGCAATATGAAAGAAGTGGTTAAGGGGCGAACCCCCGACACCATGGATGCCTTGGTTCAGCAAACGGAGTCACCGTTCACTCCAGAGGTCCTCCATTTCCCCCTTCCCCAAAAATTTCAGACTCCTTCGATCGAGGCATTTGATGGGACCAAGGACCCAGTTGATCATCAAAACTTGTACAAAAATCAGATGGAGCTGCAGGGATACCCGGACCCTATTCGCTGCCGGGCTTTCGCCATCACCCTCAAGGGGTCGGCCATGGCCTAGTTTAACCTGATACGACCAGCGTCCATCTCATCTTTCAGAGAACTATCCATACAGTTCGTATCCCATTTCATTGGAGCAAGGACATACAGAAAACCGTCCTACCACCTGCTGAGCGTTAAACAGGGACCCAATGAGTCCCTCCGAAGCTACGTGCAATGCTTCAACCAGGAATGTTTGAAGGTAGAGAGTGTGGTGATTGTCACAAAAACGATACCTTTCCTAACCCCTAATTACTATCCCTCAATGTATGCAATGTATGGACGGTGGAGAAGAATTTCTTCCCCTAAGGATAGAGTCAAAAGAACGGGTAATGAGGAAAGGGAAATGGGACGATGTAAATATGGGAATGTATGCACAAAAATGCTCCCCAATCGCAAGGAGACTTTCGTGTGTTGTGAGTTACTTGGAAGAGTATTCCAAGGTCGTATCCACAGGGAAGGTAGTGAATCAAGATTGAAGTGATTTGGTGAAACACGGAAATGTAAAATCTTTTGTCTTGAGAGTTGATTGGTGAAGTGTGTGCTAATGAAAATGTAATGGTAAAAACAAGTGTTGGCAATTCCAAGAGATCACTCCAATGGGTATACCACCTCAACTCAAATCACTCCTCCGATTGAGCATGAATGAACACTTGAATCACGGAAAGCCGAGGATGACATCGGTGAGTATCTAAGCATAAACCGTGACTAGGCCTACGGTTTATCAAAGACTCATCGTATCATCCATCTTCTATCCGGTCAAAATGAACCATTTGACTCTAAAGGGAAAGAGGAGAAAGAGTTGAAATGGGATCCCCAAAGGAGATCCCTCTTGGTCTTGCCAACTAGAGAATTTAGCTACTCATACTAGGAATGGAAATGACTAGGTAATGGAAGTGCATTGCAAATCTATGAACTTCTAAAGCTACTAAGTGTAAGAATTTATGAACTAAAAGAACATGCATTTAAACCCATTACATAGATATGAAAGTGGAGCACTTGAAGCATTAATGGTGAAATATTAAATGAGCATTCAACTAACCAAACATGAAGGGAAAACAACATTCATGGCATTCATGGCATTCAATGAACTATTAAAATCCTTCCTCAAGATTACAAGACAAATGCAGTAGAAGAAAATGCAAAATCTCAACTTTCTCTCTCTAAAAACTATTGTTCATCATCTTCTCCGCCCAGAGCTTCTCTCTCTAAAAACTCTTCAATAATATGCTGAATGAATAATAATCCTCTTTTGTCTTCCTCCTTCCTGGTATATCCATCCTTGGAGAACTTTTCTTCTTTCTCCAAAATGTGCCTGGTCAATCTCTGCAACTCCCTTAGTCACTCCCTGCAGTAGAGCTAAGTCTGGAAGGGGGAAGTGCAGACTTTGCCAGCAGGTCCCCAGCAGGTCCCATTCTCTCTCTTTTATTTAATGCCATCTTGCAATCCATATCAATCCAGGGGTGAGGGAAGCTCCAGGGTGTGTAAGGGATGTTAGGAAGCATGTAGTAGAAGTGCATGTGGGACCCTCCAAGCTGCAAAGTTGAGTTGCAGGCTGTCTGGAGAAAAGTGCAAAAACCTTCCGGAAGGTCGACACACACCTACCGGAAGGTCGCTGAAAGACAGTTCAATGAAAAGAATCAAATGCAAGAACTTCCGGAAGGTCGACATCAGAAACAAAAATCTTCCGGAAGGTTCATTCCAGTAGCCAAAACCTTCCGGAAGATTCATTCCAGTAGACAAATCCTTCCGGAAGGTTTTACTCCAGTAGCTTAAATCTTCCGGAAGGTTCATTCCAGTAGACAAAACCTTCCGGAAGATTTTGGCAGTCAAAAAGAAACCCAAGGCAAAACCTTCCGGAAGGTTCATTCCAGTAGACAAATCCTTCCGGAAGGTTTTACTCCAGTAGCTTAAATCTTCCGGAAGGTTCATTCCAGTGGACAAAACCTTCCGGAGGGTATTAGCTGTGACAAGGTCATCCAGGGCTTTTAGCAAAACCTTCCGGAAGGCCGACATACACCTTCCGGAAGGTTTTCAGACTGTGAGCACAATTTGGATTTCTTTCCTCTCCAAACCATCCTTAAAACTACCCCATACACTCCATTAGCCTCATACAACAACATGGGTGTTTAAGTCATGTCATTTACATCATTTTACATGCATTCACCCAAAATTCCATCAAGCCATATTCAAAACCAAAACACTCCCATTTATTGACAAAAAGGAGTGAAACAAAAGCACTTTAGCACACAATACATGTCATTGTTCTGTGCTAATCACACCCCCCAACTTGCGATTTGCTAGTCCCTAGCAAATATAATTTCCAGTCCCAAACCAATATGCACACACACCTTCATAAAAACTCAACAAGGTAAAATCAATAAAATCATATTGCAAATATGGTTTTGACTTTGTTCAACTACAATCAACCACAATTGATCATCCCCACAGTCATTTCCAAACTTGCAATATGATTTAAGATTTTTATACATTCAATGTTCAAGGATTTGATTACAACCTTTATCAATCAAAATGACACCTAAGCATGTGAATCAGACAATTAAAGAACACTCACGCATCCCTACATTACTTCAAATATCTGAAACTTGAGAAATATTTCCTCATTCTTGCGAGCATGGAGCTTTTTAAACAAATTTCTCAATTGAATGAACTAGATGCACATGAGCAAAACCATAGTCCACAATGCTAGTCAGAAGTATGCACGTACCAATTAATTTTCAACTCGTGTGCATGTGAATTTAAACAAGTAATTTGGGCATTTACGAAGTAGAATTCACATTCGACAGACTAGACAAACTCAGTTTCAATGCAAAAACTCACCAAGGGACACTCTTAAGCAATAACCGCACTTACGTTATACAGGTATGCACTCCATGTGTACATGTGATGTAGAATCTTGTATTCAAACCAAAGTGCTCACATGTAATCCAAAAATGAAGTTCATATGTAGAAATAAAGCGACCTTGGCATAGTCTCATGAATAGGATGCTAGTGCATTAGGTAGTAAGACACAACTTGTCATTTTCTTTGAATTTATGCGCCTCCCATGCTTCTCTAGATCACCTAGGGCTTTTAAAGGTTATAATGGGGCCTTGGGGTGATATATATAGGTAAAAAGGAATGAAGGATTCAGGGTACAAAAAGAGTTGTTCCGAGTGAGAGACTTTAATGTTGGAAAGAACACTTCCTTTTTCATGGGATTTTGATTTTCTCACCATCACCACACTCCTCGTTTATTTTCTTTATTCTTCTTAACATCTTCCTTTTCTTTTCTTTTTGATCATTCTTTATTCTTTTCACCCCTTTTTTCTCCTTTTCTTGGATTTTCATTCAACTCTTTGAATTTCAAATCATTCATCCCTTTTGTTGGAGTTTCCACACCATACTTTCTTCACTTTTGCACTCACTCATATTCAGCTCTAGGAACAACCACGGTGAGGTAGATTTTTATCATCTTGCATTGGCTTGGTCAAATGTGTGGCATAGAAACGAATTTTAAACTGGGCTCAATCATGGCACTAGGGATAAAATTTCCTCAAGAAAAAAGGGCTAAGGCTCAAAGTATTCAACAATGGCCTAAGATCACTTCCAGGTCCACATGAGGAGAGCATTACATGATTAAGACAAATCAGTCTACTAACCAAATGCAACTAACCAAAACAAGCATAATGAGACTATTGAACAACCTTGATATCAAAAATTGTTCTTTGAGTAAACGTAAGTTCCCTCCAAAAAGGTTTGGCACTAAAACTCTCATGGGTCTTTACTCATCTCCACTACTTATGTCAAGCTTAAAACATGAATCCAACCCGTAAATCACTGAAACTACAACTTCAGAAATCACATACAGATGAGTTCGAAAATCAATACATATGTGATACTTATGCATAGGATCCATTTCTATAGTAAGCTCATGTGCACAAGGTTCACAACAACGATCAACATGTCATCCAGTTCATACTCGCTTCATAAGGGAATACAGATCAACTTAAAGGTATTTTTCATCAAAAATTTTCAAAATTTCTCACATATTTGTACTAATGCATAAAAGCAGAATACTTCCCAGCAACCTTGGTGTAGCATACAAATGGTGCACCTCACCCCCCAACTTGAATCATGCATTGTCCTCAATGCAACAAAAGGATATACTATGCAATGGAAGACAATAAAAGATAAATAGGGTAAGAGAACACCTCGCAATTGCGCTTTTGACAAAAGCACTAAGATCTGGATTCAAGAGAAAACAAGCTATACACCAACAACAAGTAAGTGACATGAAATAACAGAAAAACATGACATAATTAAAACAAAAGAAACTGTACATGCAAACAAGGGTCTAATTGTTATTCCTCAACCACATCCGGATACACCGGGTCGGTTAACTCTTCCTCCACCACTTGGTTTTCAAAACCCTCAAAGAATGGCTTAAGTCTTTGGCCATTGACCTTGAATGTTTGGCCATCTTTGAGGTTGGTGATCTTAACAGCTCCATTGGGGTAGGCCACCTTGACAAGATAGGGGCCATCCCAACGGGATCTTAACTTTCCGGGAAAGATGGAGAGGCGGGAATTATACAAGAGTACCTTTTGCCCGGGCTCGAATGATTTCCTCACTATGGAGTTATCATGAAAGATTTTCGCCCGTTCCTTTGAAATTTTTGAACTCTCGTATGCATCCCGCCGAATCTCTTCCAATTCATTCATTTCCAACATCCTATGTTTACCCGCCATTCTCATATTGAAATTTAGAGTCTTGATGGCCCAATAGGCCTTGTGTTCCATTTCTACCGGCAGATGGCAAGCCTTTCCATAGACAAGCCGATAGGGGGACATGCCCAAAACTGTCTTGTAGGCAGTACGATATGCCCACAGGACATCAATCAATCTCTCAGACCAATCCTTCCTATTGGGGTTAACTGTTTTCTCAAGGATGGTCTTGATCTCCCTATTGGCTAGTTCGGCTTGGCCATTTGTTTGTGGGTGATAAGCGGTGGATACTTTATGTGTAACGCCATATTTGAACACTAACGATGCAACTGGCCTGTTACAAAAGTGTGATCCACCGTCACTAATCAAAGCACGAGGCATCCCGAACCTCGAAAAAATGTTCTCTTTCAATAACTTGACTACAACCCGGTGGTCGTTAGTCTTTGTCGGGATAGCCTCCACCCATTTGGACACGTAGTCCACTGCCAGCAGAATGTATAGATAGCCAAACGACATAGGGAAGGGACCCATGAAATCGATGCCCCAACAATCGAATATTTCTATCACAAGTACAGGGGAGAGGGGCATCATATTCCTTTGGGTCACGCTACCCAAACGTTGGCATCTATCACATTCTTTGCAAAATGAAATACAATCCTTAATCAGAGAAGGCCAGTAGAAACCTGATTGGAGAATCTTGGCTGAGGTCTTCTTAGCAGAGAAATGCCCACCACAGGCTTGGGAATGACAGAAGGCCAGGACGTTCCGCTGTTCGGTTTCAGGCACGCATCGCCTCATGATCTGGTCTGGACAATACTTGAACAGATACGGATTATCGAAGTAGAAGTACTTCACGTCGGCCATAAATCTCCTTTTATCCTCAGGGCTCCAATGTGGTGGAATTTGTCCTGTTGCAAGATAATTGCAAATGTCAGCATACCAAGGACAATGAGAATGAATGGACAATAACTGCTCATCAGGGAAAGAGTCTGAGATAGGGATGTGCTCATTTGTCTCTTGTGCCACCAGCCGGGATAAGTGATCCGCCACAACATTCTCAACTCCCTTCTTGTCTTTAATAGTCAAATCAAATTCTTGTAGGAGGAGGATCCACCTAATGAGTCTTGGCTTCGCATCCTGCTTAGATAACAAGTACTTTAAGGCAGAATGGTCAGTGAAGATAACAATAGGTGAACCAATGATATATGAACGGAATTTATCAAGAGCAAACACTACAGCTAGCAATTCCTTTTCAGTGGTAGTGTAATTCATTTGAGCCTCATTAAGTGTTTTGCTAGCGTAGTGTATAACATGCGGTCGATTGTCCTTCCTCTGACCAAGCACTGCACCGACCGCGTAGTCACTCGCGTCGCACATAAGCTCGAAGGGTAGATCCCAATTGGGTGGTTGCATGATAGGAGGCGTGACAAGCGTGCTCTTTAGTTTCTTAAAAGACGCCTCACACTCATGCGACCACTCAAAGGGAACATCCTTTGACAGTAAATTGGTCAGGGGTCGGGCCAATGCACTAAAATTTTGAATGAACCGGCGATAGAAACCTGCATGGCCCAAAAATGACCGGATTCCCTTGATGGTTGTCGGCGTAGGAAGGTTGGAGATGGCCTCCACCTTGGATTTGTCCACTTCAATGCCCCTTGCCGATACTATGTGCCCCAACACAATCCCTTCCGTCACCATAAAGTGACATTTCTCCCAATTGAGCACAAGATCCTTTTCTTCACATCTTCCCAACACTTTCTCCAAATTTCCTAAACATCCGTCGAAGGAATCACCAAATACGGAGAAATCGTCCATAAACACCTCCACAATTTCCTCCACCATATCACTGAAAATGCCCATCATACATCTTTGGAAAGTTCCTGGAGCATTACAGAGTCCGAACGGCATGCGCCGGTACGCAAAGGTACCGTAGGGGCATGTAAATGTGGTTTTCTCCTGGTCTTCGAGGGCAATCTCAATCTGATTATAACCGGAGTATCCATCAAGGAAACAGTAGAAAAGGTGCCCCGCTACTCTCTCCAGCACTTGATCAAGGAACGGCATTGGGAAATGATCCTTCCTAGTGCATGAGTTCAATTTCCTGTAATCGATGCACACCCTCCATCCGGTAATCACTCTTGTAGGTATCAATTCATTTTCCTCGTTTTCTACCACTGTGACTCCGGATTTCTTGGGCACCACTTGCGTGGGGCTCACCCACTTACTATCAGCAATTGGAAATATTATGCCCACGTCAAGTAGTTTTAGAACCTCATCCCTCACCACCTCCTTCATATGAGGGTTCAATCTCCGTTGAGGCTGTGGGGAAGGTCTTGCATCCTCCTCGAGGTAAATGCGGTGAGTGCAAATAATAGGGCTTATTCCCTTGATATCCGCAATGGTCCACCCAATTGCTCCCTTGTGTCTTCTCAAAACCTCCAAGAGTTCTTTTTCTTGCTCATTGTTCAATGTGGAACTAATGATCACCGGAAATGTATCTCCCTCGCCAAGATAGGCATACTTCAAGTGTGAGGGTAACGGCTTCAACTCCAAATTTGGCTTTTGATCCTCCGATCGGAAAATCTTCTTCTCTTGCTTAGGCAACTCCTCAAAGGTGGGAATCCATTTTGTTACCCCTTTCAACTCTTCCATGCTCTCTTCCTCATCTAACTTTACAAGTTCAACAAAATCCTCCTCCATGCAGTCCAACATCCCTTCTAATTCCACTTGCTTCTCAATCAAAGTGTCGATTCTATTGATCTCGTTCACCTCCACATCATCCCCGGGTTGTTTTGCTAAATTGAATACATTCAGCTCCATGGTCATGTTCCCAAAAGCCAACTTCATTAGACCATTCCTGCAATTAATCACAGCGTTAGCGGTAGCAAGGAAAGGTCTTCCAAGTATAACGGGGATTTGGGAATTAAGGTTAGCAACCGGGTGTGTATCTAATACAATAAAATCGACTGGAAAGTAAAAATTGTCAACTTGGACAAGCACATCTTCCACTACTCCCCTTGGTGTGCGTATGCTCCGATCCGCCAGTTGAAGTGTAACTGAGGTGGGCTTCAACTCTTCAAGCTTGAGTTGTTGGTACACGGAGTAAGGAAGAAGATTGACGCTCGCCCCCAAGTCAAGCAATGCTTGCTCAACCCGGCAATTCCCGATGGTGATGGCTATTGTTGGACAACCGGGATCCTTGAATTTTGGAGGAGTGTTGGTCCTCAATATAGAGCTCACTTGTTCGGTGAGAAATGCCTTCTTCCGGACATTCAACTTCCTTTTCACCGTGCATAGATCTTTCAATATCTTGGCACATGACGGGATTTGCTTGATGGCATCCAGGAGCGGGATGTTGATCTTGACCTGCTTAAACAAATCCAAAATGTCAGAGTAATTAGCCACCTTAAGAGGTGGCTTCAACCGATGGGGAAAAGGGGCGGGCATAGAAGGAAAGCATAAACCATCATCAATCACATGTTCTTTATCAACCCCATCTCTCTCACTCTTTTCACTCGACTCGCCCTTGTCAACCACACTTTCTTTGGCCTCACTTTCTTTGGCCTCACTCTCAGTTTCTTTTTCTTTTGGCAATGCAGCCTTTGGTGTCAACTTTGGCACCACCATCTTTTCAAATTGTTTACCACTCCTAAGTGTGGTGACAGCTTTGAGTTGCTCAAAACCCTCCTGGGAAGTCTCGGCCAACTCAACCACATTTTGACCTTTGGGATTTTGTTGGGGTTGAGAGGGAAATTTTCCCTTCTCTTGTTGAGACAACCCAATGGCATTGGTGATCTTGGTGAGTTGGGCCGAAATGTCCTTATTGAAGGTGGTTTGGCTTTGAATGAAGGCATGGACCACATCTTCTAAACTCCGTTTATGAGGTGGTTGGTAGCTGGAAGAACTAGATGGGCCTTGTCCGGAAAAATTCTGTGGGGGAGGGTTGGATTGGTATCCTTGTGGATTGGACCGTGGGTATTGGGAGCTTGAAGTTTGCCCCTGACCTTGATGTTGGGATTGGTACGGACCTTGCTTGGGAGGTGCAGGAGGTGTATATGTGTTTGAGCCATAAGGAATGGGGTTCTCATTCCTCCAACTGAAATTAGGGTGATCACGATACCCCGAATTGTAAGTGTTGGGATTTGGAGGAAATGATTGCCTTGGTTGGTTGAAGGCATTAACTTGGTCATGGTATGCCTCCTTAAGTGCCGGGATGCTCGGACACTCCGATGTGGAATGCTCGACACCACCACAAACAGAACAAACCTCCTCGGCTCTTGACACATGAGAGACATTTCGTCTCCTCTCCACCTCAAGGCTATCCACTTTCCTAGACAATTTGGAAATTTGGGAAAGTAGATCCTCACGGTCTTTTAAGTCATACATCCCCCCCCGTGGTGGTTGACTACTACCCGGCATTGTCCTAGGTATGTCATCCGGATCCTGAACACCCCAAGTTTGTGCCTTTTCAGCGAGGGTACCAAAATAGTCTAGGGCCTCATCGGGGTCTTTGTTCAAAAATTCACCATTGCACATCATATCTATGAATTGTCTATGGTTTGAGGTGATTCCTTCGTAGAAGAAAGTCACCAATTGCCATGAGTTAAAACCATGATGTGGTATGGAGTGAAGTAGATCCCTATAACGGTCCCAACATTGATAAAACTGCTCATTGGGTTTTTCAGAAAAGTTTTGGATTTCTTTTTTCAAAAAGGTGGTTCGATGAACCGGGAAAATTTTTTTTAAGAAAAAAGAAACAATGTTATCCCAAGATAGCATAGTCCGGGGTCCCATGGAATCAAGCCACACTCTTGCCTTCCCATCCATAGAGAAAGGGAATAATTTCATCCTGGCTATCTCTTCCAAATTGTGATTTGGGAGAAACGTTGCAACCATTTCCTCGTAAGACCTTATGTGGTTATACGGGTTTTCATTTTCAACCCCCCTGAATCTGGGGATTAATTGCAACATCCACGGTTTTAACACAAAAATGTGATGTTGGACAGGGAGACGGATGCATGATGGTGTGGTGCTGCGGGTCGGTTGAAGGTACTCTTGCATAGTTCTTGCCTCAAAATCAAGTGGGATGTTCCCTTCATTCCTTGGTGGGGGAAAATGCGCTTGTTGGTTGGGCATTCTAGGTGGTTGCACTCCCCCACCACCTCGCATATTTGGGTTGACACCCACATTGTCAAATTGATCGGGAGGGGGATAGTGTAATCTTGGGTCATGCTCCCTATGTTCGGGCATTCCCCCACCCCTTTGGTCATTTAGGTTTGCACCTACATTGTCAAAATTCCCACCCCCTTGCATGTTTTGGTTGACAGCTATATTTTCAACATTGTCACCCACATTCTCAGGTGGGTCTTGGTCGATGTTCATGTTGGGGCCTAAAGGTTGTCTAACTAATCGGTGATGGTCGTCCCTTCCCCACATGCAACAAAATATCTATACAAATGAAATTATCCACAAACAAGAAGATGTACACGACACAACGTACCTCAGCCCGTGATGAAGATCACGGGACTTACCTTCTTTGTTCGGAGATCACTTCCTTGATTTTACACTTGCCTTCCCCGGCAACGGCGCCAAAATGATTGTCACAAAAACGATACCTTTCCTAACCCCTAATTACTATCCCTCAATGTATGCAATGTATGGACGGTGGAGAAGAATTTCTTCCCCTAAGGATAGAGTCAAAAGAACGGGTAATGAGGAAAGGGAAATGGGACGATGTAAATATGGGAATGTATGCACAAAAATGCTCCCCAATCGCAAGGAGACTTTCGTGTGTTGTGAGTTACTTGGAAGAGTATTCCAAGGTCGTATCCACAGGGAAGGTAGTGAATCAAGATTGAAGTGATTTGGTGAAACACGGAAATGTAAAATCTTTTGTCTTGAGAGTTGATTGGTGAAGTGTGTGCTAATGAAAATGTAATGGTAAAAACAAGTGTTGGCAATTCCAAGAGATCACTCCAATGGGTATACCACCTCAACTCAAATCACTCCTCCGATTGAGCATGAATGAACACTTGAATCACGGAAAGCCGAGGATGACATCGGTGAGTATCTAAGCATAAACCGTGACTAGGCCTACGGTTTATCAAAGACTCATCGTATCATCCATCTTCTATCCGGTCAAAATGAACCATTTGACTCTAAAGGGAAAGAGGAGAAAGAGTTGAAATGGGATCCCCAAAGGAGATCCCTCTTGGTCTTGCCAACTAGAGAATTTAGCTACTCATACTAGGAATGGAAATGACTAGGTAATGGAAGTGCATTGCAAATCTATGAACTTCTAAAGCTACTAAGTGTAAGAATTTATGAACTAAAAGAACATGCATTTAAACCCATTACATAGATATGAAAGTGGAGCACTTGAAGCATTAATGGTGAAATATTAAATGAGCATTCAACTAACCAAACATGAAGGGAAAACAACATTCATGGCATTCATGGCATTCAATGAACTATTAAAATCCTTCCTCAAGATTACAAGACAAATGCAGTAGAAGAAAATGCAAAATCTCAACTTTCTCTCTCTAAAAACTACTGTTCATCATCTTCTCCGCCCAGAGCTTCTCTCTCTAAAAACTCTTCAATAATATGCTGAATGAATAATAATCCTCTTTTGTCTTCCTCCTTCCTGGTATATCCATCCTTGGAGAACTTTTCTTCTTTCTCCAAAATGTGCCTGGTCAATCTCTGCAACTCCCTTAGTCACTCCTTGCAGTAGAGCTAAGTCTGGAAGGGGGAAGTGCAGACTTTGCCAGCAGGTCCCCAGCAGTAGAGCTAAGTCTGAGGAAATTCATATCGGCCGAACTAGTCCAAATTCCCCGAGAGGCCAATCATCGGGCCGACGCCCTTGCCAAGCTGGCCACTACTGGCGGTAAAGACTTACTGAGGCAAACACCTGTCGAAGTCCTAGCACTGCCCAGCATACAGCCTAACGACGAACTAGCCGCAGAAGCTCAGGCTATGCCAGTTGAAGATGATGTTTCATGGATGGACCCCATCATATCCTTCTTACAGGACAGAGTGCTGCCAGATGACCCAAAAGAGGCCTCCAAGCTAAGAGCCAGAGCGGCAAGGTTCACACTAATCCAAGGTAACCTATACAAAAGAGGTTTGTTTTTTCCGTTAATGAAATGCGTGACAGGAACGGAAGTAAATTACATCCTAAGAGAAATCCACGAAGGCATGTGCGACAATCACATTGGTGCGAAGACATTAGCTAGCAAGGCCTTGCGGCAAGGTTACTTCTGGCCAACCATGTCCAAAGATGCCAAAGAGATAGTGAAGAGATGCCAAGCGTGTCAGGTTCACGGGAACTTGCCGCATTGCCCACCTGAACTCCTCACCCCAGTAATCAGCCCTTGGCCCTTTCAACAGTGGGGGTTGGACATCTTAGGAGTTGGACAATGCAAATTCGTTGTGGTCGCAGTAGACTACTTCACCAAGTGGGCAGAAGTCGAACCCCTAGCGAAGATCACAGCACAGAAGGTCAAGAATTTCGTTTGGAAGTCTATAATTTGCCGCTTCAGCGTCCCTAGAGCAGTGGTCTCCGACAACGGGAAGCAGTTCGACAATCCCATGTTCACGAATTTCTGTAGCGGATTGGGAATCAAAAACTTCTTTTCGGCACCAGCCCATCCGCAGTCTAATGGGCAAGCCGAGGTGACCATCCGAACTATCAAACTAGCGCTCAAGACCAGACTGGAGGCGTCTAAGTCCCAATGGGTAGACTACCTCCCCGCAGTGTTGTGGGCATACCGAACCACTACTCGAACGGCAACTGGGTAAACCCTTTTCAGCCTAGCATACGGGACGGAGGCCATGGCTCCCGTTGAGGTAGGAGTGTCCACCGCAAGAACCGAACTGTTCAATCCAACACACAATGAGAGGTCCCTGTTGGTCAACCTCGACCTCCTAGACGAAAAGAGAGACGAGGCCCTGCAACGAATCTCCTCCTACCAAAGGAGTACAACAAGATACTATAACAAGCAAGTAAGAAGGAGGGGCTTTAAGCCAGGAGATCTAGTGTTGAAAAAATTGCTCCCAGCCAGGAAGGACCCGGCCCATGGCAAGTTGGGACCAAACTGGGAAGGACCATACGTGGTAAAAAGGATTACCCGACCTGGAAACTACGAGCTACAAACGGAGGAAGGCAGAGACCTACAGCACTAATGGAACGCAGACCACTTGAAGTGGTATTACCAATAGAGTTCTCGCGAGAAGTGGAGGGTTATTGTAAAAAGACCAGATTTTATCAATGAGAAATACAAAAGTTTCCCAAAAAGTTCGCTCTACACAAGATCTACAGACTTTTCAGTCTAAGAGCTCGTAAGCTCAGGAACTACAGCTCAGGAACTACAGACTTTTCAGTCTAAGAGCTCGTAAGCTCAGGAACTTCAGACTTTTCAGTCTAAGAGCTCGTAAGCTCAAGAGCTCGAAAGATCAGGATCTACAGACTTTTCAGTCTAAGAGCTCGTAAGCTCAAGAGTTCGTAAGCTCAGGATCTATAGACTTTTCAGTCTAAGAGCTTGTAAGCTCAGGATCTACAGACTTTTCAGTCTAAGAGCTCGTAGGCTCAAGAGCTCGTAAGCTCAAGATCTACAGACTTTTCAGTCTAAGAGCTCGTAGGCTCCAGAGCTCGTAAGCTCAGGATCAACAGACTTTTCAGTCTAAAAGCTCGAAAGCTCAAGAGCTCGTAAGCTCATGACCAACAAACTTTTCAGTCTAAGAGCTCAAAAGCTCATGATCAACAGACTTTTCAGTCTAAAAGCTCGTAAGCTCAAGAGCTCGTAAGCTCAGAATCTACAGACTTTTCAGTCTAAGAGCTTGTCAGCTCAGCATTAGCAAAGACTTCTCAGCTTAAGAGCTCGTAAGCTCAGAACCAGCCTAAGACTTTGCCGCTTGAAAGGCAACAAACTCGGCAGCTCAACAACTCAAAGCAAACAGGCTTCCTAGCTCAACAAAAAGAAAATAACTGGAAGACAAAAGCCAGGAATTTCATTGCACTATGGGTAGAAGTCAACAGTTCAAAAGGAGCAACCACAAACAAGTACATAGAAGTTATACAAAAATCAGGGCCTCTAGTTTTGGCCTCCTACCCCTCCCAAAACCTCCCCCTCCATCGGGGTATCTCTCTCCTCCACTTTCTGCAGACAAACAGCCGCCACCCTAAGCCTGGCATTCTCCTCCTTCAGAACATCTCTCTCTCTCTCCACCTCTGCCAACTTCCTCTTTAGGACCTCCACCTCAGTATCTTCCAAGTCGGCTTCCTCCGGCTCATCAGCAAAGGAGGGCGGGCGCTGGATCCTGGTCGAACTTCCCCTTATCCCATAACGGACAAGGTTCTGGGGGGTAACAAGAGCAAAGTAAGAACGGGGAGAAGCTTTCTCGACCATCCTGACATGGAACGCCTCCAATGGAGTAAGAGCTGGAATACCTGCACAACACAAACAAGATCAGCAAGGTTGTTGCTGTTTAGACACAAATAACCTTAAAATAACAAAATGGCTACCTCTCTCCCGAAAGCTCGTCCAAGAACGAGGAACCCAAACATGCCAATCATCCCCTACAGCGGACTCCCAGGAGTCCCCAGAGACGAAAAAGAAGCGTGAGACCACCCCTCAGGGGAAGAAGGGATATCAGCAATCAATGGTGGATGGAAGTACCATTTAAAAGAAAGAGAGCTGAAGAAAGGTGAAAAATCGAAAGAGAGGTCAAGGAAATAGAAGAACTCGGAAACAGCAGGGAAGGTCTCAAAGCCTTGCATACGCCAGAAAATGAAGAAGCCAACCATGGTAGCCCACCCCTCGGGGGAAAGACGAGAGGGACACAGGCCATGATGAGATAGAATCCGGGCGAAAAATCCGGATGAAGGGGGAGTCGAAAGCCATACTCAAATGCGTCTACAAAAAAGGAGACCTCGCCCGGAATAGGCATACTGCAAGGTTCATCCGAAGTGGGAGCCCTAACCCTCAGATCCGCCGGAAGGTCGTATCGACCTTTCATACCAGCAGCTTTCGCGGCCGTAAGCCGGGAGGGAAGAAGAAAGATAGAACACCAATCGCCTTTGAGCGACTCACGGGTTCGCTGCTTGAAAAGTGGAGAAGAATCCATCACTACAAAGTTCAAGTACGAAGCAAAAAGTCTTTTTGAAAAGCAATGAAGCAAATGGGTATAAATAGTGCCCAAGGGTGACTGTTGGAGTCTTGCAGTTAAGATAGCATTAAATATTGGACCAACTCACGGAGAAGTTGGTAAGCCACCAGAGGGGCTTGCTTAAATCTGCATCGTATATTGTTCCAAAAAAAAAATATAAATATATATATATATATATATATATATATAGACTTGAAGCAGATACTGATTCTATAGTACTTATTTATAGAATTTATTACAAATGCATGACCACAAATTTAAATGTTAATGCATTATGTAAAAGTCCTACAGATAGTACTTTGTTGCTGCAAGCTAGTACTTCTAATTCAAATATTCAAATTCCTAAAACAATTTTATGGAAAGATGTAACTCTTCCAGAACATTGGATTGTTGAAAATGAAAATTTTGAAAAAGATTGTGAAGTTTCTACTTCTAATATAGAGCATATTCATCAACTTACTGATGACTCAGTAAGGATTTCATTTGGTGATACTGGATCACGTAGATCTAGTACATCATCCATTATTTTGAGATATATTGAATCATTTTTAAGTTGTTTTAATTCTTTACCCTCAGGTTTAAGAATAAACTTAAATGTTACAGATTGCCCTAAAGGATTTGTAGATAATCCTTCAATATTTGTAGTAAAAGGGTATAACAAATATATAAAAGGTAATCCTAAGATAACCTGATCTGTCATATCTTTTACTAAGATAAATGATGTTTTAAAACAAACATTATCTTGGCAAATATGTAATTGAAAAAATTAATCAATTTCAACAAAAAATTGAAGAAGAAGTTTGCTCTAACCTTCCTACAGCTTTCTGGCATAGGAAAAAACATAGTGTAAAACTTCCTTACATTAAAACTTGTGCTTTTAAGTCTTTTATCTCAACTTTTAATTTATTAACTTCACATTGGAGATCTTGTAAAGTAAGTTCTTTCTTCTTCTCTTTACTAAATCTTTCCATTGTTTTGTTAATACTAATTAATTGTTTTTCACTAGACAGTTGTTTATTATCTTTTTTAACAAACAAATCTTTGAGATTAGACAATATATCTACAGCTTGTGATTCTTATGCCTATTTCCATTTTTTGGGTTTATTCCTTCTTTGTTAATTTATTCTATTCTTCCTAATTGACTGTTCAAATTTCATATATTCATCATCTTCTTCCTTCCGCTTAACTTTTGGTATCAGAGCCATTTGACGACCTGGATAGCCAGTTATGAAATTACATTTGAACACTCTTATTTGTTTTAAATCTCTATTTCTTTCAATTCCATTAAATCAGTTATAAGTTTTTACTTAACCTGATCACCTAGCCTTTGTCTAAATCCAAGAGTGTGTAAGCCTCTTTGTCTTCCCGTTTGTAAGTCCAGGTGTGGCAGTCTAGGGAATTTTAGGCGAGAAACTGAGGGTTTTGAATGTTAGGGGGTATGCATCATGTGGTTAAAACTTATTTTTGATTTATAAAATTGAAGAAATTTTGATTTAATAATGAATAGATTGTTTAGATCTAATTCCACAATTAGCTCATCTAGATCTTCATCTAGTACTATGTCTAATATAGTAAATGAAGAAGATTTTGAATGTGAAATTAAACAATCTAATTGGATAGGATGGAATATACCTAAAGTCCCCAGAAGGGAAATTTACAAAACAAGTTGGATGCCAACTGCATTCAATGAAGAATTGCAAGTTAAAACTGTTGAACAAATTCATCCATTAAAAAATAATGAAGAAATTGTCAGACTTCTTAGTAAAGATGTGCTGAAAAGACACAGGTCTAAAGGATTTAAATTCATCCATTTAGGTCTTGTCCAAATTGCAATTAAACCTTTATTAACAAAAGGAAAAAATGCTGCTGTTTTGTTGACCCTAAGAGATGGTAGATTCATTGACTACCAACCAAGTCTTTTAGGAATTATGGAAACAGGCCTTCACCAAGGACCAGTATATTTCAATTGCTTCCCAGATTTTACTCTAAGTCTAACTTGTAAGAATACTTACAAAGCACTTACTTTGGGAATCAAATTGTTTGGTGATATTACTAGACTTGAAACAGATACTGATTCTATAGTACTTATTTATAGAATTTATTACAAATGCATGACCACAAATTTAAATGTTAATGTATTATGTAAAAGTCCTACAGATAGTACTTTATTGTTGCAAGCTAGTACTTCTAATTCAAATATTCAAATTCCTAAAACAATTTTATGGAAAGATGTAACTCTTCCAGAACATTGGATTGTTGAAAATGAAAATTTTGAAAAAGATTGTGAAGTTTCTACTTCTAATATAGAGCATATTCATCAACTTACTGATAGCTCAGTAAGGATTTCATTTGGTGATACTGGATCACGTAGATCTAGTACATCATCCATTCCTCCTAATTTGTTTAATAAACCTGTTCAGATCAATGAAGGCAGAAGATCTGAATCCTATTCTAGAATCTCCAAAAGAGATAAAGAAATTTCTGAAGAATTAGATAGAAAATTTAAAATGAAAGGAATTGATAATTCTTCACCCCAAATTAGTAGGCCTTATTATACGCCGTATAATAATACCTACTCTAGATTTAAAAAACAAGAAAGAAAAGAGAAAAAAGAAGATGATTTTACTCCATCTCCCACTCTAAGTCCTTCTAGGAGTGAACTAGAAAGTCATGCTGAAGAACCTATCAGTCATCAACTTCTAGTAATTAAAAGAGAGTCTAATTTTTGTTTTATGCCCAATATGTTTAAATTATTAAAAGAAATTGAATCTGAAGAAAATAAATCTAAGAAGAAAGATTTCTTTAAAAGATTTAATTCTCAACAGATCCAAGAAATAAAAATTCAATGGGTAAAAACAATGCATAAATTAGAATCTGAAATTCAATTCTTTGATTATGTTGACTCTTGCTGTAAAGATGTAAAAGTCATTACAAAACATAAATGGAAAACTGTTGACTCAGGAACTGTGTCCTTTAGTCATCCCCCAGCTGAGACTTTTACTTTTACACATGCTGATGCTGAACTTACTGCGTCTCCCTTTAAGATTCCCTGTAGTGAATCAGACAAAAGGACAGCCGAACAAAATAGTTTAGCAAAATTTGAAAAGAAAATTGTTGAACAAACCAATTTTACTAACCAAAGCCTAGTTACTATAGGAAAGCAGTTAGATAAAATTGAAACAAAAATTGATAAAATTGAATTATCTTCTACAGGTAAAAAATTAGAAAAACCCTTAGTTACTTTACCTGAAGATAGATCGAAATTAGCAATTACTGATACACTCAGAATTCAGAAAATTGACCAATTACTTAGGAAGTTAGGTGCCCAACCAGAAACATCATCAACCTCCCAAGTAACTGTTATTAATCAAACTTCAGATGCAGAAACCAGCACTGATGAAAGCTTTTTTGATCCTGAAATTAAAGAATTAGAAAAAGCCTTTGAAACTCAACAGATTAATAAGTTGACTTTTTCAAGCTTTAATCCAACCAGTACCACAAAAAACCGGTATCCCAGACCTACACCTTCTGATTTACAATTTGAAGAGAAAAATATTTCTAACCAATTTTCTGTTCAATCAAACAAACTCTATGAATGGAACATAGATGGTTTAAGTGAACAAGAAATTTTAAATAAAATTCATCACTTGTCTATGGTTATTAATAGTTATGTTACTAACCTTGATACTCCTGAACCTGATCTAGTTGATTTAGTCACCTCAGGATTCACAGGCGTCTTAAGAAGTTGGTGGGATAATTATCTTACCCAAGATTCTAGAGATGAGATTAGACATGCTGTTGTTCTAAATGATGATGGTATTCCAGTTTTTGATGAAAGAATTGGAAGAGCAAAACCTGATGGTCTTAATACCTTAATCTTTACTATAATTAAACATTTTGTTGGAACCCCTAGTAACATTGAAGCTAGGATCCATGACCAGCTTAGCAATCTTAAGTGTCCTACACTTAGTGATTTTAGATGGTATAAAGATGTTTTTGTCTCACGGGTAATGAACCGTTCAGACTGTAATAAATCATTTTGGAAAGAAAAATTTGTGAATGGTTTACCTAGTTTATTTGCCCATAAGATTAGAGAAGCCCTTGCCAAGGACACAGGAATCATAGAATATGACTCCCTGACTTATGGTCAATTGATCAGTACTATCCAAAAGGAAGGCCTTAGGATGTGTATTGATATGAAACTTAGTAAACAATTACAAAATGATAAGAATAAAGCTAAATATGAAATGAGAAATTTCTGTGAACAATATGGTCTCCCTCCAGTAGCACCATCCACTAGCCACAGAAAACATAAATCTCATAAGAAACATAAAGCTTATTCTAAATCTAAATCTCACTACGACCGTAGTAAGAAAAGATTTTCTAAACCTGATTTTTATAAAAAATCTAGCAGAAAACCTCACAGATCTTCTAAATCTAAAAAAGATTCTAAGAAGAAAATATCTGGTAAAGGTAAAGCCCAAGATGATGTCAAGTGTTTTAACTGTGGAAAACCAGGCCATATTAGTCCTGAATGTCCAGTTAAAAAACAAGTGAAATTGTTAAATTTAGCTGATAATGAAACAGAAGAAATTCTTAGAATTTTCAGATTAAGTAATCCTCCAGAAAAAGAAGAAAGTTCAGACTCCACTAGTAGTCCAGAAGATTCTTCAGATGATCACCCTAGTACAAATGATTCTACTGAACCTGACATCAAACTAGGATGTAAGGATAATTGTTGTAAAAACGTTAGGGTAATCACAAAGCAAGCTGAAGAAGAACAAATCCTAATAGATTTGATCAGCAAAATTGAAGATCCTGACCTTAAGATAAAATACATAAAAAATCTCAAAGATTTGTTTGTTAAAAAAGATAATAAACAACTGTCTAGTGAAAAACAATTAATTAGTATTAACAAAACAATGGAAAGATTTAGTAAAGAGAAGAAGAAAGAACTTACTTTACAAGATCTCCAATGTGAAGTTAATAAATTAAAAGTTGAGATAAAAGACTTAAAAGCACAAGATAAAATCTTTGCTGAAACTTTGAGTTTTTTATCCATGTCCAATACTAGTCCTCTTGAACCTACAGTTCAAGATAATAAACAATCTGATACTGAATCAGAATTATTAAACAGGACACTTTCCCAACGGATACCAGTAACCTCCCCTGTTTTGATGGAAACTTCTGGTGTAACAAAGCTGCCATCACCAGATGGGTGTTCACAAACAGATAATCAAATTAATTCTGTCAATAAAATTAATTTACAAAAGTGGTATTCTCAAGTACGAATAATCATCAATAATGATTTTATACTTGATACCATTGCGCTTATTGATACAGGAGCAGATGTAAATTGTATTCAAGAGGGAATTGTTCCCACTAAATTCTATGAAAAAACTCTTGAAAGATTAAGTTCTGCTAATGGCAGTAAAATGAATGTTGCTTACAAATTGCCTAAAGCTCATATTTGCCAAGATAATGTTTGTTTTAAAACATCATTTATCTTAGTAAAAGATATGACATATCAGGTTATCTTAGGATTACCTTTTATATATTTGTTATACCCTTTTACTACAAATATTGAAGGATTATCTACAAATCCTTTAGGGCAATCTGTAACATTTAAGTTTATTCTTAAACCTGAGGGTAAAGAATTAAAACAACTTAAAAATGATTCAATATATCTCAAAATAATTAATCAAAAAAAGAATCAAGTGAAATTTCTTCAAGAAGAAATAAATCACAAAAGAATTTCTAATCAATTAACTGATCCAATTTTAATTGAAAAAAATTAATCAATTTCAACAAAAAATTGAAGAAGAAGTTTGCTCTAACCTTCCTACAGCTTTCTGGCATAGGAAAAAACATAGTGTAAAACTTCCTTACATTAAAGGGTTTAGTGAAAAAGATATTCCCACTAAATCAAGACCAATTCAGATGAATAATGATTTAATGGAAACCTGTAAAAAGGAAATTTCTGAATTACTAAAAAATGGAATTATTAGCAAGTCAAAATCTCCTTGGTCTTGTCCAGCTTTCTATGTAATGAAAAATGCAGAATTAGAAAGAGGCACACCAAGACTTGTTATTAATTATAAGCCTTTAAATGCTGTTTTGGAATGGATTAGATATCCTATTCCAAATAAACAAGATTTGATTAAAAGATTAAAAAATTCTGTTATATTTTCAAAATTTGATTTGCAAAGTGGATACTGGCAAATACAGATATCAACTGAAGATAGGTATAAGACTGCATTCACAACACCTTTTGGTCATTATGAATGGAATGTTGTACCTTTTGGTTTGAAAAATGCACCCAGTGAATTTCAAAATATTATCAATGAGATTTTTAATCATTTAAGTCATTGTTCTATAACCTATATTGATGATATTCTCATCTTTAGCAGGTCTATAGAAGAACATTGGAAACATTTAAATGCATTTTTAGAGACGGTCAGACATAGTGGTCTAGTCATCTCTGCCAGAAAAATTAAATTGTTTCAAACTTCAGTTAGATTTCTTGGATATGATATCCATCAATCTACCATTATTCCTATCAGTCGAGCTATTCAGTTTGCTGATAAATTTCCTGACGAAATTCTTGATAAGACTCAACTTCAAAGATTTTTAGGTTCTCTGAATTATGTTTCTGACTTCTATCAGAATCTCAGATCAACCGTTAAGCCTCTGTATGACAGACTAAAAGGAAATCCTTCTCCTTGGACCTCTGAACATACATCTATTGTCCAGCAAGTCAAAAAGTACATTAAAACTTTGCCTTGTCTTGGTATTCCTTCAGTTGATTCTTTCAAAATTATTCAAACTGATGCCTCCGACATTGGATACGGTGGTATACTCCTTCAGCGAGAATCTCCTAATTCTCCTGAACAAATTGTTCGTTTTCATTCCGGTATTTGGAATAAAGCACAAGCTAATTATAGCACTATTAAAAAAAGAAATTTTAGCTATTGTCCTGTGTATCTCAAAATTCCAGGATGATATATTAAATCAAAAATTTCTTGTGCGTGTTGATTGCAAGTCTGCTAAATACGTACTTGAAAAAGATGTTCAAAATATTGCTAGTAAGCAAATTTTTGCCCGATGGCAAGCTATTTTAAGTATTTTCGATTTTGATATCGAATATATTAAAGACAGTAATAACTGCATACCTGATTTTCTAACCAGAGAATTCTTGCAGGAACCTCATGGCGGACAAAAAATCAATTAAATCGGGAGCTTCCTCTAAAAACCCGGGGAAGGATGATAAGAAGTTAATTTTGGGTCCTCCAAACCCAAAACCAATCACCCAAATTCCACCTGGCCCATCTAGTGCCTTAGCCCATTTATCAGGCCCAGCTAGTGCCGTCCAAATTGCAAACAGATTTCAGCCTCTTGGTAGACCAGTTAGTCACCATCTCAGGCCCACAATTGTCCCTGTTGCTACTTTCTCCCAAATGGCCCAACAAGCGCCACCAGATACTACCGTACTTGTTAATCCCTATTACCGTTATGGACCAACCCCAAAAGGCCCAAAAACAGAATATATTGACAAGCCCAATTTCCATAATGTTTTTGCTATTGAGCCTGCCCATGCTCACATTAATGATACCCAAATTCTACTTAAAGCTTATCTTGGAGAAGGATGGACTTTTGTCCCTCATGATCCGGAAAAGACTTTCGAATTTTACCAAGATATCCTATTTCTTACTGGATCCATTCATATCAAACCTATTCCTGATAAGAATGACCCCAGTAAAACCATTTACCATTCCCTTTTTATTAAAAAGATTTTATCTATTAAAGATTGGGGATCTCACCCTTCTTTACTCAGAGATCTCACAGGAACCCATAAGAAGTTCAATTACTTTGACTACATTGAGTCATGGACTATTCTTATGCTCTATCAGGATGAGTCATTAGCTCACTCCTGGTTCGTTCAATTTGATAAAGATTTCAAAAGCCAGATTCCTTCCTGGTTTGTAAGGTGGTGGCAAGTTCATGGCCCTATTCTTGAAATCTTTCCTACTGATCTTCAAGATCAGTATACTTACTTCTGCTCTGCCTATGTTCCTAGTAAACAGCAGTCCTTATTCTCTATTCCAAATTTGCTAACATTTGTTTGCAGGTACAGGATAGCTTGGATTTGCAGATGGCAATGGCAGATTATTTCCCACTATGTTGCCAGACAATTCTCTGTCAAATGGTGGCCCAGATTCAAATATGATACCATAATTGCTGATATTCAGAAGGACTTTTCAGTCAAGGTGCCAACTCCAGTAGTGGTCTCTACAGCCTTGCCTCCTTCTACTCCAGTTAAGAAGGCCTTGCCGACTCTAAGGATTTCCACAGAAGAGAAGCCTACAGAGTCTACAGGACCCTCCAAAGTGAAGCCGAAGAAGTCCTCCTCTAAGGACTCCAGTATGCCAATTAGGCCGTCAGCTGTTGAGCTCCTCAAAATGGCTCAGGATTTGATCCAGTAAGCTGCCAGCCAGAGTTCATCATCTACCAGCTCATCAGCCGGATCCGTTACTCCAGCTCTGGACCCATACCAGGATGCCCAGGATCCATATGAAGGGTATGATGACCTTGATGAAGCAGACATCACCACCCCGTGATGTCGTGATGCTTATTTTTATCTGTGACAGCTTCACTCACTACTCTCTTCTCACACAAGAGGGAAAAATTGTCTGTCACATGTAAGGATAAGATATCACCAGATTTACCCGGTGCTTTCCCCCTAGTAAAGTAACCGACAGATTTCAGACAGATTCTCAATCAGTATGCTTTTCCCCTAGTAAAAGCATACTACCCCTGCTTTTTCACCGAAAGGGGATTCCCTGACAGCCTTTGGGCCCTCTAGTCCCAATTGTCAAGACTTACCCTGAGTAAAAGCATTTTACTCCACCTTTCCAGCCGAAAGCAGAAGGTGAAAGCTGTTTACCCAGATTTGATTTCAAAAAGAAATGATTGCTTTCAAAATCCTTACGCCTATATAAGGATTTCAAGTTTCAGTTGTTTCTCAAGTCTTGTTAGACTAATACAAGCCTTGTAATACACTCTCCATACCATCTCTAAATTGTAAAGCCTCAAATGAAGAGCTTTTACTTCGATGCATGCAATTCAGATTTCTCAACAACCTTATCTCCACTAGCCCACTAGTGCTAGTGTTGTAAGTATTGCTTATTTGTAATTTCAAAATATATATTTGAAATTTGTTTATATCTACAGCTTGTGATTCTCATGCCTATTTCCATTCACAAAACTCTCTGTGAATTTGCTATGCCTTCAGAAGACTATTCTGTAATTATTGTCAAAAGAATGCCAGAGGAAGATTCCCCAAAATATTCCATTTTTTGGGTTTATTCCTTCTTTGTTAATTTATTCTATTCTTCCTAATTGACTGTTCAAATTTCATATATTCATCATCTTCTTCCTTCCGCTTAAATTTTGGAAGTTGAGTCTTATAAAGAATTTCGTCAGGAAATTTATCAGCAAACTGAATAGCTCGACTGATAGGAATAATGGTAGATTGATGGATATCATATCCAAGAAATCTAACTGAAGTTTGAAACAATTTAATTTTTCTGGCAGAGATGACTAGACCACTATGTCTGACCGTCTCTAAAAATGCATTTAAATGTTTCCAATTTTCTTCTATAGACCTGCTAAAGATGAGAATATCATCAATATAGGTTATAGAACAATGACTTAAATGATTAAAAATCTCATTGATAATATTTTGAAATTCACTGGGTGCATTTTTCAAACCAAAAGGTACAACATTCCATTCATAATGACCAAAAGGTGTTGTGAATACAGTCTTATACCTATCTTCAGGGGATATCTGTATTTGCCAGTATCCACTTTTCAAATCAAAATTTGAAAATATAACAGAATTTTTTAATCTTTTAATCAAATCTTGTTTATTTGGAATAGGATATCTGATCCATTCCAAAACAGCATTTAAAGGCTTATAATTAATAACAAGTCTTGGTGTGCCTCTTTCTAATTCTGCATTTTTCATTACATAGAAAGCTGGACAAGACCAAGGAGATTTTGACTTGCTAATAATTCCATTTTTTAGTAATTCAGAAATTTCCTTTTTACAGGTTTCCATTAAATCATTATTCATCTGAATTGGTCTTGATTTAGTGGGAATATCTTTTTCACTAAACCCTTTAATGTAAGGAAGTTTTACACTATGTTTTTTCCTCTGCCAGAAAGCTGTAGGAAGGTTAGAGCAAACTTCTTCTTCAATTTTTTGTTGAAATTGATTAATTTTTTTCAATTAAAATTGGATCAGTTAATTGATCAGAAATTCTTTTGTGATTTATTTCTTCTTGAAGAAATTTCACTTGATTCTTTTTTTGATTAATTATTTTGAGATATATTGAATCATTTTTAAGTTGTTTTAATTCTTTACCCTCAGGTTTAAGAATAAACTTAAATGTTACAGATTGCCCTAAAGGATTTGTAGATAATCCTTCAATATTTGTAGTAAAAGGGTATAACAAATATATAAAAGGTAATCCTAAGATAACCTGATCTGTCATATCTTTTACTAAGATAAATGATGTTTTAAAACAAACATTATCTTGGCAAATATGAGCTTTAGGCAATTTGTAAGCAACATTCATTTTACTGCCATTAGCAGAACTTAATCTTTCAAGAGTTTTTTCATAGAATTTAGTGGGAACAATTCCCTCTTGAATACAATTTACATCTGCTCCTGTATCAATAAGCGCAATGGTATCAAGTATAAAATCATTATTGATGATTATTCGTACTTGAGAATACCACTTTTGTAAATTAATTTTATTGACAGAATTAATTTGATTATATGTTTGTGAACACCCATCTGGTGATGGCAGCTTTGTTACACCAGAAGTTTCCATCAAAACAGGGGAGGTTACTGGTATCCGTTGAGAAAGTGTCATGTTTAATATATATATATATATATATATACACACACGCCCTGTAGCAGGTACACGCAGCAAACCCAAGCAAAGAAGCCCAGATCGCGAGCAATGATACTACTCCAAGCTCCAAGTAGGCCAAGGCCTCCCCGGAGTAGAGGGCAAGGGAATATAGCACAACAAGCAACCAACAAACACATCACCACAAAAAGAAAGAAGGGAAAGTTCCATTATAAGAAATGTGTGTTTACACCGGGAAAGAACAGCAAGAAAGGAAAATCAGCCATGAAAACCCGGAGTAACGTCGGGAGCCGGAGTAACGCTGCAGGAGGAGTAGCGTCGGGAGCCGGAGTAACGTCGGGAGCACCACCGCTTGAAGAAGCATCAAACCTTGGCTGAAATTGCTCAAGGTCCAAATTGGGGAATCTCTCCATCGCCTGGTCAGCGAAATTAAAGAACCCGTCAACAAAAGCCCTAGCCGCCTCCAGCCTCGTCTTCTCAAGATCTTTCCGCTGATCCTCCACGAGCTGACGTTCAGCAACCAAAGACCTATTCAGCTCAGAAACAGAAGCCCGGGACTCTTTCAGCTCATCTTCCAGAAGAGTACGGATAACAGCAGCGTTAAGCAAGTCCTCCTTCTCGGCCTCCCGCTCTTCCTTCAAACGAGCCAACTCATCCCTTAGAGAGACCTCAACTGAGGTACTAGCAATCAGTTGCCCAAAAGTCTGAGCCCGCTGTTCGAGGACCTGCTCCAACTCCCTCTCAGTGGCTAGGCCCCAGCTCAACAGCTCGGCTCCGTGCCGACGAGCGTCAAGTACGGCACCCCTCCTCTGGACATCGCTCCTCAGCATAAAAATCTCCCTCCCAAGAGCGCAGACATGTGTCGCCGACTGGAAACATAAAAGACGTTATAAGACACCAAGAAGTTTGAAATAGGAAAAACAGCACCAAGATATACCTCGAGCAGGGCATGAAGAGCATCACGGCTTCGGACTTGGAAAGGAAGATCTACAGAGCGGCGCAGGTCAGCTCGAGGAATCAAATCCATTAGAGCACGACTGCTCAAGCCCACGTCCTAAAGCAGACCGGCCTCAGGGTCAGCAATAGAAGACTGGAGGGCACTGGCCGAGCTTGGACCAGCTGCAGCAATTAGGGAAGTGCCTCGCCGAACCGGCCCTCCCACAGGGTCAAGCACCACAGTACCCGCAGTGGCTTCACTTGTGACCAACTCAGATGCCGACCTCGGGGCCCCGGGGGCAGAAACGGGAACATCGGATACCGAAGTGAGGACCTCGGCCGCAACAACAGGAGCCTCGGTGGCAGAAACAGGGACCTCACCAGAAGAACTATCCCCTTCCAACCTCGTCCTCTTTGCCGGGGGTCCTACGGCCCTATCCCGCCTTCTTTCATCCTCCCGCTCCATGATCATATGACGCTGAGTCACCAGGTAGGAAGGAACTACGCAAACAAGATCAAAAACTTAGCAAGGATTCGGGTAAAGGGAACCTCGGGGCGCACGATCACCTGACGCCAAGGGAACCCCGGAGTGCATCAGCTCAATATAGGAAAAGGGGAGGCGAGCACGCGCTTGGTCGACCCGAGCCAGCTCTGAAGCACCAAGGGGCGGGAGCTCTCCTGCATTAGAAACTGGCGATACCGTTAGTGCACGAGCACAAGCATCAACAAGAACGAAGGCAACAACTTACCTAAGTTTCTGCGGCGCCCCCAGGCGGTAGGAACTCTGACAGACCCCAGAAATTGGGAACCAAACTCCCAGCCATCTCCAGAAACGAAGAAATATCTCCTTATCCACCCATCAGGGGTCGGCGGGAGATCCCGGATAGGAATCTCTCCCCCTCGCCTAGGGACGAAGTGGTAGAACTCGGATACCTCCTCAGGGCGAAAAAAGTGAAGAAACTCCCTTAAATTAGCCCTGGCCTGAGGGAATATCCTTCCCCACGCCGCAGTAAAGTTCAGTAACACCGCCCAACCAGATGGAAGGAGCATGGCGGGGCAGAAGCTGAAAAAATGAAGGATGTCTCGTATCAAGCCAGGTAGGGGAAATCGAAGCCCTAATAAGAAGGGGGCCTCGAAGAAGCAAGCTTCACCAGTAACAGGGCTGCGGAACCTGCGCGAGCCAGCAGGGCGCACGACGACACCAGGGGGAAAGTCTAAGCGCCTAGCAAGGAGCTGAGCCTCGTCCATGTCGATTTCGCTAGCTTCAACATTGCCAAAAACTCACTCCATAACGTCAAATGGAGAAGAGGGAATGACCATGAATACAAGAATCGAAGTGGGTTTCGTAGAAGCAGCAGGGAAAGAAATGTATGTCGCAACAGAAAACAGGGGACTTCTTTTACGCTCAGTAAAGAGCAATCATTCCCCGGAGGCCTATTTATAAGCGCTACAGGACAGACCTTGTCACTGTCGCCGAAGGCAGTTAATGCACGTCCCTCGCAATTAATGAGGAAGACACGTGGCGTCGTGGGGGTTTCTTGGGAGCCACGATCGAGGGGTCACCAAACCCACTGACGGCGCACGTTCTAAAACGAACGAAATCGTCGGACTTCCAATACGGGAGAAGTGACAGGAAAGGACTAAGATAAGCCCTAAGGAGCTCAAACGACTCAAAAGGAAAGCGTGAAGGTCAGCTCGACTCAGGAAAAGCTTGGCTAAGAGTAAAAAAAAGAAAAAAAAAGTCTATAAAGAAACATTATAGGGCAACCATAGAAAGCGAAAAACCACGAGAGTTCTCATTTCAGCATTTAATGAAGTTGCAATGAAGCATTACACAGATAAACAACTTGAAAAATTACAAGGAAGATCAAAAACAAGAGGAGGGCCTCGCATCGACCTCAAGAAACGGTCTCTTCATCACCACCTGCTCCCTCACCAGTAGCTCCTGCCGAAGCACCTAGCTCCTCCGCCGCTGCCACCACAGGACCATGCATCTTCTCAGCATCAGGCGCCTCGCCCTCGTTGAGATCAGGGGTCTCGGCCTCCTCAGCCACCACGACCGCCTTCTTGAAGTCCAGCATTGGCACAAAGGGATCCAAGTCGAGGTCAGGATAAGCCTCCTCAAGTTGATCCTTAAGGTTTAGAAAACCCTTCACAAAGCCAGAGGCGCATTCTCTCTCGAGCTGCGAAATACGAGACCGCAAAGATGACAGCTCGGAATCTCTGGCCTTGAGCTCCGAATCCTTAGCTATCAGGTCGGCCTCTGTGGTCTTGAGCTTCTCATCCTTTGAGTCTATGAGCTTGACAAAGTCCTAAAGGCGGGCATCCATCTCATCATTAATCCTCTTCAGTTCAATGGCCTCCGAGGATAAAATCTTCACCTTCTCCTCAGCAGCCTCCTTGCTCACTAACAGGGCGGCTATGGACTCATTTGCCCTCGAAAGCTCCTCATTGTAGTGGAAGCCTAGCATCTTCACACAAGCGAGCGACTGAGAAGGAAAAGGGGTCAGACGAAAAAGAAAGATCCCTGAAGACCTCGGCATAAAGAAATATCGGAGAAGGAGAAGGGCAAGGATAGAAAGTACCTCTGCCATGCCCCGGATAGCGTGATCCACCTTCCTGTCAAAAGGAACCCGCATGGCTGCCCTGGGATCTGAAGTAGAAACAAGCTCGGACAAGGCGGCAACGGCGACCTCAGGGTCACGCAGGAAGCCGTCCCCCTGCTCCTTGGACGAAGAGCGAGTGGGATCCATCTTCCCACCTTCCTGAGGGACAGAGCGAGAAAGAGTTGTCGGAGCCTCGTGTCATCTTTTTGAAACTCTCTCAGTCGACGATTTGCCCCCGGGAACCTCAACAGAGAGCAAGGGGGGAGCCGCATCCTCATGGGGAAGGAGGACCTCTTCCTTCTGCTCAGAGGGGACAGGCGGGGGGTCGGATACCGACGTACCTTTGGGCAACAGTTGCGAGTCCTTCACCACCTTCCTTTTCTTCCTCAACTTCTCGGTATCCGAGAATAGCGCCATTATCAAATCTTGCTTCATGGGGGCAGATGGGGGAGCAGGGGGCGATGCAGGCGCTGAAGCTCGTTCAACAGGAGGCCCGAGCTCGTAGAAAGCTAGATTCTCGTCGGTCACCAAGTCGAAGAAAGATTGCAACCCTAAGGCCTCGACCCTAGCAACTCTAGCTGCCTCCTCGATCCCGAGGACGGGACGATAGTATGCAAACCAGAAGCTAAGTCAGTAAAAGAGGAACAGCAAAAAGAAAGAGATACAACCAAATTGAAAGAGCCTTACTTATGTTCCTTAGAGCTCCCCAAAACCTGGGAATAAGAGGGATGTCCCCTGGTTCCCCGGAAAGCTCCCAGGAGTCGCCTCTCACAAAGAAAAACTTGGGTTTCCATCCTTTGTTGGAAGAAGGAAGCCCGGTGATTAAGTTCCTCGCTTTAACCCTTTTTGCAAAGTAAAGGAAACCCGCGGAAGGGGAGGACTTAAGTTGAAAAAGATAGGCAAATTCATTAATGGAAGGCTGAGAGTCGTTCCCACTCTTCAACCAATGAACGAGAAATCCGATCAGGAGACCCCAGCCATTAAGGGAGAGCCGGGCAAGATAAATGTTATAAAAACCAAGAACGATCCGGATGAATGGGGAACCGCAGACCAGCGCGGAGAGCGGACTCGTAAAAACAGACCAGGCCAGGGATAGAAGAATTACACCTCTCGTGTGGCTCAGGAGAGTGTAAGAGAACGGAGTCAGGAAAACGATACTCCCGCCTCAGCTCATCTAAATCCTCATCGCTGAGACAACTGGGAGTCGCCGCTGCACAACAAGCCAGGTCGGCTTGATCCCGACGAACTCTTTTCCTAGGAGTTGGGGAAGGAGCCGGTTTGGATTTCCTAGTCTTTGACGCAACAAAAGAAACAGGAGGAAGGGATGAAAGAGGACGAACTTCTTCTATAAGGGCGGACCCAGAGGTAGAAACTCCAAGGGCGGACCCAGACGCAGCCCTATCAACAGAACTACCACTCTGAGAACCTGAGGTACTAACCTCGACCTCCTCGCCAACTTGGTCCTCGGAATCCGATTCAAAAGAGGAAACGACCCACTTCCCCATCAAGGGTCCAGGCTGTAAGCCGGAATGGAGGGAAGGCAAATGTAAAGCACAGTCCGTCAAAAATGGAGGACTCAGACACCAACCTCGAAGGAAGGACACCCTAAGCGAAGTAGGTTGCTCCACGAAACACGTGAGGGGGGAAAGGTCGTCGGAATGATTCCTAAAATAGCTAAACCTCCATATCAAGAAGCGAAACCCAAAACCCCACCAAGGAGGGTTGAAGGGATCCAGGTCGAGCAAGAATAAAGAAAGGAGGAAAGACGTACCTAGTTAAGGTGCTAGATGCAGAAAACAACCGGGAACGCAGAAACCCTAAGGTTTGCCTGAATTTTTGAAACGAAGCACCTTGAAAGCCCAAGGGAGGTGAGGGAAACGCAAAGAGATTCAAAAAACTCAAAGGCAACTCTAGCGAGGGGGTTTCCCCCACTTTTATACAAGGCATTTAGTGTCCCGATAAACGAGACGACAGGACGCGTCTCAGGAACCGTACCGTTGGATCCACCCGATGGTGACACGTGTAAGAAACCATCCCATCACAGCCGGCAAACACCAGATCAGCCCAAATCAGCGCAAAGCCGCCTGGCCATGCATCCCGCCACGTGCGGGGACTATGAAGAACTCATAAAAGACATTTCCTATCCCCAGGTCAGAGAAGGCGTCGTTCTCATGACCAGGGGCTGGGGGGCAACTAATGAGGATAGGTTTTTGGGTCTAGGCCGCCGTTATAACCGAACCCAAAAGATCCAGATAACACTGTGTGAGGACTTCGGAGCCCAAGAAAAATGGTCCCAACCGGCCCACATCGGGAGCAAGGGGTCCAAGAGATCGAAGAACCCACAGTCCGACCCTGATCCGATTCTTAGCCCATAACCCAAGTAAAGCCCCATTGTACCACGTGTTTCTGGGACAAAGAGAACCAACTCTGACTCCTCAGAGTTACCCCCTGCAAAAGCAGAGAGAGGTGGTGCTGGACGAACCCAGTGATCGTGGACACAGTACCGCCGGTAGACAGAGAGGCTTGCAGGGAAAGGACGAACGGTCCCCATAAGATCAAGAAAAGGAAGAACAAGAGCAAAAAATCCTAGGGAAGGATACCAAATAAATAGAACAGTAGAAACAGGGAAAGGGGATCGACTCCTGAGCCTTCTTCCCAGCCTTCTATCTAGCATTTTTGCCCCTGAACCCTGAAACATATGTAGAAGGATCCATTACGGCCCAACGCCTAGAATTTCCTTGTAATCGGTTGAGATCAATACATACCACCAAGGAGCAAGTGCCTCCATTACAGTGGATGTAGCCCAAGTCCTTCAGCTGGGGTGAACCACTTACATTTGATTGTCTGTCATCGCATAACTTACATTTTTCATAAAAGCCCATTCCATAAAACTCAATAGAGTCATATCAAGCAGGGCCTGGGAGATTAATTCCGAGGCATCATCACATATCAACTATCTCTAATTTCTTCAATTTATCAAGACTTATTCAATGTCTCATTTATTTTTAAAATATCTAAATGTCAAAATAGTTTTAATCCATATCTAACTAATTTATACTCATGTATTTATTATCAGGTTCATATCGTATGGATTCGTGTCAAACATATGTTGTATTTAGTTAGATTTGTGTCATGTTTGTTCGGGTTTTTATTAACCAATTTGTTTAAAGGATCTGACGAGTTCATCCATTTATTACAAAACTCGATAAGACAAAACCCAAATATACGAATTATTTATCCATTTTAGTGTTGTGATCGTAAATTGTGTGACCTGTATAAAAAATTACTCCCCATCGTTAAGATCCGTTTGGCAAACTGTCAAACTGTGACTAAATCAGCAATTTTTTTTTCCAAAAATCCCCAAATTACCCAAGTTTAACCCAACAAGAAAATACAAATATTTCATGCAGAGTTTGGTATGATATTCGTGTTTATGTCAAATGGGTTTTATTTGGTTTTTGTTAAAGGTTATAATGGTCATTTTATGATTTTTGTTAGATAAATTAGTTGACCGCTGCTAACAAGGGTGACAGTGTTATTTTTCATACATTAAGAGGGGCTATGTAATTTAGTGACAAACCTCAAACAGTCTAGGTGTAATTCTCCCAAATTGTTTTGTTCCGTGGACTCTTGGGCTGCATGGTCGGCAGCAAGTTGATCAATTGTGTTTTTAAATCATTTTGGGTCCACTGGCCTTTTACACCATAAATAAGTCGATAATTCTTAGAACGTCCGGTTTTAATGAATTCGGATTATAATCAGGTTATTTGTTATTTGAACCCAACTCTAGAAAATATAAACTCGATATGAGACAAATTTATATAATAAAGTAGCTTACAATTCAAATCTCAAAAGATAAATAAAATGACTTTTGCTATTTACGGTTGAGATCACTTTAAATTTTACTTTAAAGTTAATCTAACGGTTATATTAACACCCTAAATTTAATATGAAAAATAGGGTCTTAAGGGTGTGTTTGGAGTGACTTTTTAAAAGTAATTCTAGAAATTATTTCTCATAAATACTTTAAAAAAAAAAATAGTGTTTGAAATCGCCCCACCACTACCTGTACCACCACCACCACCAACGCCACTGTCGTCGCCGCCACCACCGCTATCGCCGCCGCCGCCGCCGCCACTATCACCACCACTACCGCCGCTACCACCACCATCGTCGTTGTCGCCGCCGCCGCCACCACCACCATCACCGCTGCCGCCACCACGGTCATTGCCACCCACCACAACCATCACCGTCTCTTACCACCACCACTGCCGCCCACCACCTCTCACTCCCACTACAAACCGATGCTTAAATTCTTTTATCTCTTCTTTATGTTTGTGATTTGATTTTGGATATAAATAAAAATATGTTTATTATTTACCATTTTTTATTACTATGTGCCTTCAGACACAGGCAATAACTAGTTCTTTTATACATGATCTTAAATAGATCCCCTATGAGTTGAATTAATTTTGAAGGATAAATTATACTTTAATCCTCTAAATTATAGATTCAATTTCACTTTATCTCTTAAATTATTTAGTTTTTTTACATTGTCTCTTCTACTAGTTTGATTATTTCACATTTTTTTAATTGCAAACATTTTTTATCTTTCTGAATAGAAATTGCTAACGTGTCGAAACAAAGTGAAAAAAATTACATAGTTTAGAAGGCCAAATGAAATAAATTTCATTAAATATGTAGCGGACGTTAATAATGAGACAATGGGACACTAATCACACAGTTGAGACTTGAGAGTACAATGTAAAAAATATGATAGTTAAAGGGGCAAAGTGAAAATGTATCATAGTTTAGGGGTCAAAGTGTAATTTTCTCAATCAAAACTTAAATATGTTAAAGCCCAATACAATACAACTCAGTTCCGGTCGTACCTATAAATATGGTGCCTTGATTCAGTACTTGCAGCATTGTCTCCTGACCAATCTTTCATCATCTGAGAGCTTTGCTTTGCTTTTTTTTTTTTCCAAGGGCTATAGTTCAAGCCCAAACTCCCTCCTCCTGAACTTCTCAATGTACCTATCATCTTTTCTTGAGTTTTAGGGGTGTAGGCACTCGCAAAATTTTTACTGATTATCTTTATACAGCTTTGAAACATGCTAGATTTGACACGTTTAGAGATGCCGAAGGGATTGAGAGGGGAGAAATTATCAAGTCAGAATTGTAGAAAGCAATCAAACAGTCGAGGATGTCGATAATTGTCTTCTCCAAATATTTCATGTCTTCTGAGTCATGTCTTTATGAGGTTGAGATGATTCTCGAACATAGTAAGAAGTCTGAACATGCCATTTTGCTGGTGTTTTATGATGTGGATCCTTTTGAGGTTAAAAAACAAGCGATAGGTCTAGCATAAGCAGAAGGGTTTTGGAGGCATGAAACCCAAGAAAGACAAAGACAATGGAAAGACAAAGCTGAAGGATGGAGCATAGCACTTAAAGAAGAAGGTATTCGACCACGGATCTTATACATATGTGGAAATGTCAATAGTCTCCAAATTGGATCTAATGTTCTACCCTAAACTGATATCACCACAGACCGGCCTCAGTGCCTCACTCATTTGGGTCCGACCCATTGGATAGGGTCCTGATACATCCGAATCATCTCAAGTCAGGGTTCAGTAGAATTGGTAGAGTTCAACTTACATGGGTCGTACAATCAAAATCCTACCATCTAAATTTGAGTTATATTATATTCGTGCTAATTGAGAATCATATCAACACATTTTAAATTTGTCGACCTAATTGGTGACAATAATGCACATGATCGTGAAATTTTTATGGTGCGTCTGCTATGGACTTAACTATACTTTACCACTTTAAATGTCCAACCTTAAGAGCATCAAATATAATTCGAGTATGATTACAAGAAATTTCGATTGTCTTCTTACTATTGTCATATTACGACACCATCCTAAAAGTTTAGTCACACTAAGTGGCTACCTACGCCAGGGATTATATAAGTAAGTATCAGATTGTACATCACCAGTTAGATACAGAAAATTTCGTAACCAAATCATTTTTTAGGATTTGATTCTAAAGTTTGAAGATGCCTACGATCTCTTTTTTGGACTTTTCAAAAGGAATAAACTTTTTACTAATAAGGAAAGAGAATAAAAAATGATTTCTTTCACAGATAACGAAAAGGGAAAGTCAAAAGTGGAGATAAAAAGTCAAGAAATGAATTTATGTCCACATTTGGTATCCGTATATGTATTTCTTACGTTCAAAGATATCAAAAAAATATAGGGTCAATAATATTTTGCCCTCGGAAAGATATTAAAATTTTAATTTATACCTTAAAAAATTAAAATTTTTACATTGCACCCCTAATCAGATATAAAGATATCAATGTGGTCCAAAATCAAACGCCTGTTACATTTTTCAATAAATTCTCTTCTGTATTTGGTATATTATCTTATCCATACATCAAAATTTTGTGCTCAAAATAGATCGCATTGCTACATTTTTTATTTAATTGATGGTACAATTTGAGAATTTTAACTTTTAAGGGTGAGAATTGAGAAATTAAATATTTTTTTAATGTGTAAAGTATCGTTTTTCCAAAAAATTATTTGTCTTTCAACCGGCCTTTTTAGAAGACAAAAGAATTTTTTTTTTGAAACAAGTGGCATGAAAATTTTGTTATTTTAAAGAACTTTTTACTAATAAGGAAAGAGAATAAAAAATGATTTCTTTCGGAGACAACGAAAAGGGAAAGTCAAGAGTGGAGAATAAAAGTCAATAAATGGATTCATGTCCACATTTGGTATCCGATATTTTCTGATATTCAACCATATCAAAAAAAGTTAGGGTAAATTTTATTGACACCCTTAGATTTAAGTAATATTTCACTGATATTCTTTTTAATTTTTGAAATATTATTGTATGCCCCTGTTAGTTTTTGTTACTAAATAGGATATGTAATTTTACTAAATTACCCTCACTACAACTCTCATTTTACTTAATTACCAGTACTCAAATTAATAAAGAAATAATCTATAATTTTATCAAATTAACATCAAATTGACCTTTAATTTTGTTTGATTAATATTCAATTTTATAAAATTAATATTTAATTTTCTAAAATTAACACTGAATAAATATTTAATTTCATCAAATTAGTACTAAATTAACATTAAATTTTATCAAATTAACACTAAATTTTTCCAAATTAACATTCGTATTCATTAAATTAGCATTCAATCCATCCAATTAACATTCAATTTTATTAACTATAATGCCAAATTAATATTTAATTTCACGAAATTAACACCAAATTAATATTAAATTTTATCAAAATCAAATTAAACTTCATTACACAAAATTAACTATCAATTTTATCAAATTAACATTAAATTTTATCAAATTAATACAAGATTTTATCAAATTAACGTGAAATTGATCTTAAATTTTATAAAATTATCATTTTATTTCAACAAACTAATATTCAATCTCATCAAATCGATATTCAACCACTCTCACACAAAATATGCTAGAGAATGCAATAGGGTATATGAAACAAATAGTTAATTAACAACACGAGAAAAACGCAATCACAATCACGATCACAATGACAATACGCTTTATGTGGAAGCCCTAAATAAGGAAGGATAATACCACGGGGCCATTTTCGAGCCAATCTACTTTGATCAATATGTCATGATGGTTTATTATCCCAAGATTATATCTAAGAATAGTGAGATTATACAACAACAATGGAGAAATAAAATGTCAGCTCAAGAGACTTTTAGCTCCTTTCACCACAAGAACACCCACACCCAACCCCAAGCTGGAGAGGACCTGATCCCTTGAATCCCGTAACATGCGGACTGGTGGACCATTGAAGAAGAAAATAACCCAGCTCATTACCCTAATCTCATTTTGCACCCTAAAAATTTAAGATTTTCTACTTTATACCCTCAAAGATTGGATTTCTTATAATGTACTCTCAAAACATATTAAAAGTGTTATAATATGACTCTTTCTTTAGCTTCTGTTGTTTATTTTGTAAAAAATTACCTTATTGACATTAACGGAATGAGTAACGAAAATTAACGGAATGACCTCATTATAACACTTTTAATCTATACTACTAATAAAAATACCTTAAAATTAAAAACTTTTGAATCTTTATTTTACCATGATAAATGAATTCAAAGATCACTCTATTTTTTCACAATTAAATATCTAAATTATCATCATATCCTTATGTATTTAAATCTCCAAATTATCTATAGCATCTCTTTTAATTATCTATTCTCCATGTAGAAATATCAGTTTCTATAAAACTTTTTGATTGGTTATACTACCCTTAGAAAAAATATACATCATTGTGTTTCAATAAAGTGTTTAAAAAACCTTCAAAAACTCCATCAATCTAATATTACTCATCTCATATGAAAAAAATAATATTATGCCTACATGTGTGTATTTTATTTTTCATCGAAAAGTTTTCGCCTTTCATTTCTAGGATAAAAAATAAGCATATATATAGTTTTTTTTAAATCAATTTATATTACATCAGTGTAATTCTTTAGTCACAATAAATTTTTTAAATTGTACTAAGATTTTACATAAAAATAGACATTGTAGTGTATTTTTAAGTAAAACTTGAATTTTTAAAATTTTTTAAATCTTATCTCAATTGACCTAACTAATTCTTAATTACATTAAAATTCCAATATGATTAGTATATTGACAAATACTTTTATTTTATTTAAGGAATTATAAGTGGAATCCTAATCAAATGAATTTCAAAAAATTTAATTTCTCAAACATCACTAAAAAATCAATCTCAATCACAAAATTCTAAAAAAAAATAGAATTTTAACTATTTTTCTATTTTTTTTATAGTTAGAATAAAGAATTTTGGGAATATACAAAGTTTTCATAATCTTATAATAAAATATAAGTAATAAAAAATTAAGTTTGGTAAATTTAAGATGATATTTAATTCAGATATACATATACCTAATATATTTTATTAATTTTTGTGTATGAAAATAATTCACGTGCAATGCGTGTGGTGCATTGCTAATATATTAAAAATATAATGTGATAAATCTAATCTTTTAAGATGCAAGATGAAATTAACTCAAAATTTTAATTATGAAGTTGGTTTAGAGAGAGAGAAAAGAGAGAGGACTTTGTGAGGGTTAAAGAGTCCAAAGCGTTACGTCGGCTTGAAAACATACCAATGGCTTATGTTGACGAGCGAACAAGTGGGTGACAAAAGCTTTGTAGGATTTTCTGAAATTGAGGTTGATGTGTATCCCAGGTCCACCACATCCCAAAAGGATATGCCTTATTTGGTAGCTATTCGGCCACTGATCTTATACATCTGTGGCAATTTCAATAGTCCCCAAATTGGATGTAATGTTCTACCCTAAACCAACATCACCACAGACCAGTCTCGGTCGTCTGGGTCCGACCCATTGGATAGGGTCCCGATACATCCGAATCCTCTCAAGTTAGGGTTTGGTGGAATTAGGGATGTCAATGGACCGAAGCGGGGGCGGGGGGTATAATCTCCATCCCCGTACCCGCTTAAAAAAATTTCGTCCATCCCCGGTCCACCTCCGTTAACGGGTATAATTTTCATCCCCATCCCCATCCGCGGATAAATTTCTAATCCCCGCCCCCATCCCCGCTTCCCCCGTACCCGCCCAACCCAAAGCCCAGGCAACCAACATAATCCAAAATTCTAAATAAAAAGCCCAAGAGTTCCAATACTCTTCTATAGTATTGAAATCTCAGTTAGCTATAATTTGACAATTCACAACCATATAACAGAGATGAGCATTCAAACTGTGGCAGTAAGATATATGAAGTATGAGGAAAAAAATGAGAATTTGTACAAGGATGCACAAGGTACTAAATTTAGAATCATATACTGGGAATCAAAAACTCTTTAACTGGGAGTATTTGTACAAGGATGCTTTAACTGGGAGTATATATATATATAACGGGTATAGTGGGGACGGGGGCGGGGGTAAAGGTAAGTCTATCCCCGCCTTCATCCCCGTACGGGTTTATACGGGTATCCCCGTATACGTCCACCGTTCAATACGTATAGTCCATCCCCGGTCCAAACGGAGCAGGTTTGGACGAATACCCATTTTTTCCCGGTCCACTGCCATCCCTAGGTGAAATTGGTAGAGTTCAACCTACATGGACCGCACAATCAAAATCGTATGATTCAAAGTTGAGTTGTATTGTATTCGTACTAGTTGAAGATCATGTGAACACATTTTAATATTAATTCGACCTAATAGGTGATAAGTGGCTACCTACTCCAGGGAGATATCTAGGGTCCTTTCAAAACGAATAAACTTTTTAATTTTAAGGAAAGGGAATAAAAAATGATTTCTTTCATAGACAACGAAAAGAGCAAGTCAAAAGTGGAGAAAAAAAGTCAAGAAATGGATTCATGCCCCATTTGGTATATGTATTTTTTTGACATTCAACCATATCAAAAAAAAATTAGGGTCAATAATATTTTGCACTCGGAAAGATTCTTAAATTTTTAATTTACACCTTAAAAAATTAAAATTCTTACATTGCACCCCTAATTAGAAAAAAGGTATCAATGTGGTTCAAAATAAATGTCTATTACCTTTTTCAATAAATTTTCGTCTGCATTTGGTATATTATCTTGTTCATACACACAATTATTTGCATAATACTCAATTTTAGATACTTTTCATGAAAATTTTGTGCTCAATTCTATCAAAATAGATGACATTGCTTTTTTTTTATTTAATTGATGGTATAATTTGAGAATTTTAATCTTTAAGGGTAAGAATTGAGAATTTAAATATCTTTCAGTGTGTGAAATGTCGTTTTTTTCCAAAAAATCATTAGTCTTTCAACGTGCCTTAGAAGAAAAAAGAAATTTTTTTTTGCAAACAAGTGGCATGAAAGCTTTGTTTTTTTAAAGATATTAAAAGGTTACTTTGTTTCAACAAGTGGTAGAAAATACTTTTTTCTTTTTGCTGCATATATTGGCCCACCAACTTGGATTACAGGTAAGGCATATCCATGAACTTGGATCATTGTTCTTCCATGCAAACAAAATCGACTCTCGTTTATTTATTTATTTTGGGATACAAATTAAAAACTAAACATTCATGCAATAAATAATAATTTATTTATTTTGGGATACCCATTGATTTTTTTCAAGTTTAAGCTTTTACGGTGTTGAGTCACATTAAGATTTTATTTTTTGTCCACAAAATAAGCCAAACTCAAGCAAATAGTCTAGAAGTTGAGCTGAGATTGTACGATAGTCAACTTGAGCCACTCCTCATGTCGATTAACCCGGACTTTATGCACTAAACCTGGTCTAGAGATTGAATAGCATGCTTGAATTGATTGTGTATATGTTTATGGAACCCAGCAAAGTGTGAATGGTCCCCTTGGGTACACCACTAGTCTCATAAAATAACCACGTCGGCCATTTGCATAACTGCTTAAGCATTTTATAATACAAAAGGGACATGCAAAAGTCTGCTTAATCATTTTATAGTTCAAAAATAGTACTTGAAACTTGAAAATCAACTCCTCCTTTATATAATAGCCAATCCATGGAAATTCTATGCATCCCCATCCCTCCCTGTCTTCCTTTATCTTTCTTTTTTTTCTTGTCATCCTACCATTTGAAAAGTCAGATATAAGATTATATTAGGTTGATAGAAAAATTATGAAAAGTTAGGGTGGTAAAACAATTTTTTTTTTTTTTTAAAAAAATCAATTTTTAGCTAATTTAAAAAATAAAATAAAATAAATGAGTGGTAGTTAATTAGTTGGGTGAAGAGATAGTTACATGGGAGATGTATTAGAAAATAATTAGTCAAAATCATGTGGTAATTAAATAATCAAAAATTCTAAGAAAAAAGGAAAGTTAGAGAAAATGCCTCTCAAGCCACCTTCCACCTTATTTGATTAATTTGAACATATAATATTGATTTATAATAGAAAACAACAGTAAAAATATATATGAAAAAATCATGACAATTAATCTTTCTTGTTAACCTCATGGCAACACTTCCACCTACCCTTTATCTACGCAGTAGATGGTTTGTAATCCTTATGTATTGGTTGTATTGTAAAACACAATCAAATATTTGAAACTCTTAACAATGTCAAGTTTATGCAAAAGTAAATATGCGTAGACTTTTAACACACAGATCTTTATTATTTTTTAGATGTACAACAAGATAAGGATGAGAAATTCGGCCGGTACCCCACTGAAACACCCTACTCAGTAGTATCAAACTGTTCTGAGTTGAGCTTAATTTTGACCAGTTAGAACTTGTCTATGTTAAACAATTATCTATTCCAAAGCACGTAAAAATATTTTCAATAATTAGAGTGGCGACGAGATTCGACTACAACGCCTCTTGTTCTGATATCATATTAAACAATCATCTACTCCAAAAGTTTAAACTCTTAAAAATGGTGTAATTTAAGTATTTATACTTCAACTGTCCTTACTAAAAAATGCACTAATAAAATTTTTAAACCCCACTAGCGGTCAAGTTGGCCAACATAATGTGTTTTCATCTCGATATTAATTCATTTATCATATTACATATGAAAATTCTTTTTTTAAGTTGTAAAAATAGCAGAGTAGTATCCTTAGATTAATCGTAAGGCGTTTGATTGCTAAGCCAAATATTATGGGTTTGAAGAGTATATTTTGTCGAAAATTGAAACTTAATCTAGTTGAGGCCATAGCAGCAACAACAGCTGCCAAATTGGTCATTGATTCAGGTTATACGAAAGTTATATTGAAAGGGGGTTCGAAAGTTGTAACCGATGCTTTGAAGTGTGGGACGTCGAACTTGTTTGTTGTTAGTATGTTCACCGACCAACTCCGGAGCACTGCGAATGGTTTTGAGGAATATTCAATCTCTTGGACTCAAAGAAAAGGAAACGAAGTGGCAAATTATCTTGCTAAACATGCGAAAAATTGTATTACTCCTTATCTTTGGGAAGAAGAGTGTCATCCCTTTGTAATTTCCCTCATTCAGCATGATATAGTCAGTTTATGATCAATAAAAATATACCGTTTCTATAAAAAAAAAAAAAGTATATTTTGTCGAAGTATAAAAATACTTAAAAGTTGCACTATTTCTAATAATTTAAACTTTTAAATGAGATAATAATTAGCATGTTTTTGTGTCTTAACTCTTAAATTCGAACTCCTTCAAAATAAATCAAACCTAAACATATAATTTAAAAGCCGAGTTGTTCTAATCAATAATAGTTAATTCATACCGACCTTAAATATACTAAAATTCAAAATGCTCGGTTCGCTTAACACTGTTAGCTTAGCTCCTTACCCTATACCTGGTCTAGAGATTGAATAGCATGCTTAAATTGATTGCAATATATACTCAGCATGCGGCACAGTATGAATAGTGCCAATGGTGGTCCCCTATGCGAACAATGCAACTGGAATCTTGATAAACAAAACAACTTGTCCAAAGCAAGCCCACCACCCCATACCACTAGCCTCACAAAATAGACATTTCAGCCATGTGCAACAAACTATAGTGCCTAGTTAAGTTTAATCCCGAGAGGTGTTTCAGTCGCGATCAAGGATCTTATGATCTCACCGGTGAAAATTTAACGGAGTGGTCGTTTCTTGCCCCCACCCCTGTTTTAAACCAGCTAAAAAAAAAAAGAAACTACAGTGCAACAGTCTGTTTAATCATTTTATACAGTAAAAATTAGATGAAACGTTCAAGTTGAGTGGTCAATCCTGGCAAGCAGATTAAAGACAGTTTATGCAAGCCTGTCAGTATGTCCACTTCCTGTGGGAACACCCGGGTTCGGTTTAGTTCTTATCTGATCATTGAACAGTGCATATAATCATTTGAATTTCCATCTCAGAAGATCATGATTTCATTACCCATCTTTGTTTGCCAAATACAACGCCAGGTTTCGATTTACAGATGGAGAAGACATGCTTCCTCTGTGCTGTTGCAGTGTTGCTGCTTAGCGTTTCGATGGTTTGCCTGGCTGAGACAGTAACGAACTTAACTGTGGATCAATCTGCACTTCTGGCATTCAAAACCCATATCACTTTCAACTCTGAAGGTGCATTGGCGGATAGTTGGTCCACTAATACCTCTGTCTGCAACTGGGTAGGGGTCTTTTGCGCTACCGGAAGAGTCTCGGCCTTGAATCTCTCTGACATGGGTCTCAGTGGCACCATAGCTCCACATCTTGGAAACTTATCGTTTCTTACTACACTGGACCTTAGTTCCAACAGTTTCCATGGCTACATACCGAACGAGTTGGCTCATTTGAATCAGTTGCAAGAAATCCATTTGGAATTCAACAACATCAGTGGAGAGGTACCATCATGGTTTGGGATTTTACCCGAACTTCAGCACCTGGTGCTGTATAATAATAGCTTCGAAGGTATTATTCCGCCTTCTCTATGCAACATCTCAAAGCTGGAGACATTGGATTTGAAGTACAATTATCTGCATGGAAATATTCCAGAAGGGGTTGGTAATCTTTCCAACCTGAAATTATTTGACTTGAAATTTAACCAGCTTACGGGTTCTATACCATCTGGCATCTTCAACATATCTTCATTGCAAGTATTAGATCTCACAGCTAATAGCCTATCTGGTGGTCTCCAAATGGATATGTGTGATCATCTTCCTAGACTCGAAGCACTTCGCCTGTCATTGAATCAGCTCGACGGGCCAATTCCACCCGGTTTATACAAGTGTAGGGAGCTCCAATATCTGTCACTGTCCTACAATGGCTTTAATAGCGGCATACCTAGAGAAACTGGCAACGTGACTATGCTCAAGTCCTTATTTCTTGGATTTAACGCCCTGAGAGGTATGATATTACTTTCTGCATTTAATGCAATTCTTTTCTTTTGATGTATGGTATGTTCTTTTTCATTGAAACAATTGTGGCTATAACTCTGAAAATTGATGTACTTACATGTTCTTCTTTGCTAGAGATTTGGTGTGATGTCAGCTTATATTCAATACAGGCACATTAATATAATATGGTTTGACAGTATTTTGACAACTTAGCAGGTACTATTCCAAAAGAGATAGGTAATCTTGAACATCTGGAAGAATTAAGCATACCGAGTGCCTCCCTAACAGGGTCCATTCCATCTGATATATTCAACCTGTCTTCTTTGAGAAAGATTGATTTCACAAACAACAGCCTATCTGGAAGCCTTCCGATGAACATTCGGTATCATCTACCTGTTCTTGAAGAGATAGATCTGTCTTACAATCAGCTCAGTGGCGAAATCCCGTCTGCATTATGGGAAAGCAGAGGGCTTTATCTCTTGGATTTGTCAGATAATAAATTGACAGGTACCTTATCTAAACAAGTTGGGAACCTCACTCAGCTCAAAGGTCTAAATCTAGGTGGTAACAACCTGACAGGTACCTCTTGTTATTTGTCGCCTTTGTTTTCCGTTGTCAATTTACTTCTTAAGCATAATCAATCAGCATTGGGCAGAGCCAAAATATTAATTGATTTATTACAAACATGGTGCTTAGTCTATATTAGAAAAACCAATCAACCAATCTAATCTATTCGAAGATATAATCTATATAACACTCAGATGTCGAATATCAAAATCTAATTGAATAGAACAAATTTAATTGAAACAATCAAAAAGAAATTCCATTCATCACAAAAAGCACAAAATTGAATTTCAAGAAGTCAATCAAAACAACTTAATCCATCAGTAGCTAAATTTAGAATTCAAATTATAGAAACCCAATTCCGAATAATATCCGTAAAAACCATAACAAATTGAGCAAATTCAGGTCTTCCATATAGTGTGTGCATGTGCTCCCTCATCCTTTGAATTTTCAGCTTATTCAAAGGCAAATCCGTGATGCTTACATCCAAATTTTAATTTAAATATCTGATACAATCCATGAGATGTTCAAGAAAACACAAATTCAAAGACGTAAAAAATAATGGACTTGGCTTGTCATCAAGATAAAGATCCATATAAAACCTTGCATTATTGTATTTTGAGCCTTATTTTAAGTTAGTTTGAGTCAATTTACTAGTATTAATATTTTATGTCATTTTAATAGTTTTTAAACTCAAGGGTATTTTTGTAATTTCTAGATTTTTTGGAATGAGTCATAGTCTTTTGGGTCAAACTCTAGTATTGGATATGCTAGAATTTAGAGTCCTAGTTCATGTGTTTTTTTAGTTTTCTAGTTTTTAGTGATCTAGAGGTTTTGGAACTTTGGAATTCTAATATGTTGGGATTAGGAGTATTTATAACACTATATATGTTTAGTGATATTTTTAATAAAGGAAAATTCTACATAATCCAAATGAGACTCAAAAGTTAAAACTCAATGCATATCATCAATTGGAAGAGTGTGGGATGAGTGGGTCCACTGAAAAAATTGATGGAACCCACTCATCCAAGGGATGATATGTATTTGGATTGCAACTTTTTGGGTTTCATTTGAATTTTGTAGCATTGCTCTTTAATAAAATATAGAGAGACATTTCAAAAATTTCAGCCATTATATGCTTCTTGAATTATGTGATGCAATTGTAACCCTTAGGTGTGATGCCTAAAGAACCCTAGTAATGATTTCTAGCCAATATTATTGTTCACGGGTATTATTCACAGCCCCTTGAAAAACCCCAATTTTGATTTCGCATAGTTATTCTACATCAATATCAGGTATGAATTACCTGACAAGTAATGCAATGGTGTTTATATTTGTTGCAGGTTCATTACCTGAGGAGATTGGTACCCTTAATCTGACACGATTAAACATAGCAGAGAACAGCCTCACTGGTTTCATTCCATTGAGAATCTTCAATATGTCAGCCTTGAGAATGCTCGGCCTGAGTTTCAATCAATTCTCAGGGCGTCTCCCATCAAGTATGGGGCTTTGGCTTCCCAATCTTGACAGGCTTTATCTAGGCAACAATAAACTCAATGGAATAATCCCAAGCTCCATCTCAAATTTTTCCAAGCTTACCATCCTAGACCTGAACAGTAACTCATTCTCTGGCACTGTACCCAATTCACTTGGTAATTTAAGACTCCTGGAGCAGCTTTTCCTTGGAGGAAATAATTTGACGAGGGAATTTTCTACTCCAGAATTGAGTTTTTTCTCTTATTTAGCCAATTGCAGAAATCTGAGGCACTTGCAAATAGCATTAAATCAACTGAATGGCATCCTCCCGAGATCTATAGGAAATCTGTCTACTTCTCTTGAAAATTTCGAAGCATTTGGATGCAAAATTAAGGGCGACATCCCCAGTGAAATTGGAAACTTGATCAGCTTGCATACCATAAGCTTAGATGACAACGATTTGACAGGATCTATCCCAACAGCACTCGGAAGATTGGACAGTCTCCAACGTTTATACCTTGAAAACAATCGACTACAAGGATACATCCCCACTGATCTTTGTCAGTTGAAGAACTTGGGAGACCTGTATCTAAATGAAAATATGCTCCATGGACCCATACCAAATTGCTTGGGTGATCTAAAATCCCTGCGTGGTGTCTACTTACATTCCAACAGATTGAATTCCACTATACCCTTGAATTTGTGGAGCCTTAGAGATCTCTTGGGTCTAAATCTATCTTTAAATTCTATAAGTGGCCATCTACCGTCAGATATTGCAAATTTGAGGGCGATAACACAGATAGACTTGTCATGGAATCAGTTGTCAGGTGACATCCCAAGCACCATAGGAGGTGCCCAGACACTGGTTTCTATCTCCTTGGCGCATAATAATATTCAAGGACCTATTCCTCGATCTTTGGGATCCTTAACAAGCTTGCAAACTTTAGATCTCTCCAATAACAATTTATCTGGAGCAATTCCCAAGTCCTTGGAGGAACTCAGGTATCTCCAATACCTAAACTTGTCTTTCAATAGACTGCAAGGAGAAATTCCCACGGGAGGAAGTTTTGTAAACTTCACAGCTCAATCTTTTATGCAAAATGATGCGTTATGTGGTGCACCTCGATTGCAAGTCCTACCATGTAAAACCAGAACTCCGCAGCGATCAAGGCCCAAAATTGTGTCTCTACTGCGATATATTTTACCGCCCATGATCACATTAGCTATCCTTGTACCTGCCCTTTTATATGTGTTGATAAGATGGCGAAAACAAAACATGAATATACCAGACCATGCAGATTCATTACCTTTTGCGTGGAGAAGGATTTCATACTACGAACTTCTACAGGCAACACATGCATTTAGTGACGACAACCTTCTCGGTACAGGGGGTTTTGGTTCAGTATATAGAGGAACGATTTCAGGTGAAGTTAGTATTGCAGTAAAAGTCTTCAATTTGCAGATAGAAGGAGCATTCAAGAGTTTTGACGTGGAATGTGAAGTAATGCGAAACATTCGACATAGGAATCTTGTTGGAATAATCAGTAGTTGTTCTAACATGGATTTCAAAGCCTTGGTACTAGACTACATGCCTAACGGGAGCCTTGAGAAATGGCTGTACTCTCATAACTATTGTTTGGATATCCTACAGCGGCTAAACATAATGATTGATGTTGCATCAGCCTTGGAATATCTACATCATGGTCATACAACACCTGTAGTTCACTGTGATTTGAAGCCCAGCAATGTCCTACTGGATCAAGATATGATTGCACACGTTGGAGATTTTGGTATTTCCAAACTCTTTGGTGAAGGAGAGTTCATAGCACAGACAACGACCTTAGCAACAGTCGGATATATGGCACCAGGTGATTATCCACACTTTATAATTCAAGGGACAGAACTCTGTACCTATCGAAAGTTACGACCCAAATCGGGTTCAAGAAAATTAAGTTATGACTCAATGAGGTTCAAGAAAGTTGGGATCAATCCCTATCGATCCAATTGAGTTGTAACTTGATGTGTTTGAGTGTAATCTCACCCTATTTAGTCCTAACTTGAGATAAAATATATTTTTGCCACTGTAGCCTTTTCCAAAATTTAAGTTGTTGGGTTTTAGTTATTTTGTATTTGTCTAATATGGTTGTTGGGTTTACTTTCATTGATTGATATTATGTTGACAACTGATGTCATGCATAGAGTATGGAATGGAAGGAATTATATCTACAAAGGGCGACGTCTACAGTTATGGCATTCTGTTGATGGAAACATTCACAAGGAAGAAGCCAACAGATGATATGTTTGCTGGAGAATTAAGCTTGAAGAAATGGGTGAACAAAGCATTACCTGGTTCGGTAATGGAAGTTGTGGACACTAATCTGATTGGAAGAGAGGATGAACATTATTCTGTGAAGGAGCATTGTGTGTCATCACTGTTAAATTTGGCCATGGATTGTTCGAGTGATTCACCTGATGAGAGGATCAACATGGAGGATGTCATGCCAAGACTCAGGAAAATTAAAGTCAAGTTTCTAGAAACAACCATGTAGTAATGGTTCTTCCATTCTAACAGGTCTTCCATTCTAGAGGTACTTGTGATGTCTCATTATTAGTATAGCTTGTAAAATGAACAGCCATGTAGTAATGGTTCAAAAAAATTTCTTCAGATAAATAAATTCGAGGAGGTGCTGATATTGATGGTAAGATCATGTCTGTTGGCGAAACTAGGAGAGTTTGATTATCTGAGACCCCATATACATATTTGGATTCAGTCCAGACCCACCCTGAAAAAAGAAAGTTAATAGCATTGATACTGTTTCCAAAACATGAAAACCATTTTAAATCAATAATAAATTTATTAAATAAAAGAATTATTAATCAATATTTAAATTTTTTGATTTATTATTAGTTTAATTTTTGTCTACTTATCGTTAATTTTTGACCCTTTTACCCTCAATTTCCAGCTCTATCCCTGATCACATCGAATTTTAATATCTTTATTTATTCGTAAATAAAGTAACTTCCAAATATTTTTTGAGCTAAAATTTTGAAAATAAGAAATGACCAGTGCATTCAAATATTTTGAATGCCACACATTAAGCTCGAAGCCGATGTAAAAAGAAATAGGATATTCAATTGATAACTTCAAAGTTTATTACATTTACCAGTAGAACTGGGGGAAATCTCACAAATTGTAAGAGGGACAAGTTGAACATAGAATTTGAATATTGAAAATACAGTTGGACAGACCAACTTTATTACTGTAGATGAAGTTTATAATGAAGCTTTCGTAGATTTATTTTGCATGAGGAAGGAGACGAACAGGGAGGCCATTCATTGGAACAGGCGATGCATGGTATACTATCTTTTCATTAGGTATTGCCTTCTCCATCTTGAAATTCCTGACCACGTTATGCATGAAAACCAGCACCTCCAGTCTAGCATACTCTTTCCCAGGGCACATCCGAGGTCCTCCCCCAAAGGGCACAAAAGTGAATGGGACTGGCCCACTTCCTTCAAACCTTGAAGGATCAAACTTTTCTGGCTCAGGAAAATATTTAGGATTTTTGTGTGATGTATGCACAGTCCAGAATGTCTGCAAGAAAAATTGTTGCAAGTGTTATATAATTTTATGGATTAATGACATTTTGCTCTCTAAAAGGTTTCAAAATTTTTATTTTGCTCCATCAAAGATAAGAAATCCCACATTGATCCTTAAATTTCTCAAAAGTATGGCGATTGGCGCCATGCGCCAACCATTAGACGACATTGACCAATGCTATTGTCGAAAGAAATTTCTGTTTCCAATATAAAAATTTTAATTGTTGATGAGATAAAGTGAAAATTTTAAAATCTTTCGGGAAGCAAATTATTATTTAATTTTTAAGTTATAATTCCGAAGTATCCGATGTGTCATACCTTCCATCCCTTTGGAATGGTAAAACCTGCATATGTAAAGTCAGTTATAGCCTCTCTAAAGGCTCCTTGAGCAGGTGGTGATAGTCTCAGTGCTTCACACGCCACATTCCAAGAATACTTCATCTTTTGAATATCTTGCCAAGTTAACAACTCATCTGGACCTTTGGATTTGGCAATCTCCATTTGTTCTGTTAGAAAAAGGCCAAATCAATTTAAAAATAACCAATTGTTAGTGGTATTGAACCATAAACCTAGTATAGACTTATGATCAAGAAGAAACTAAATCGAGTTTTGAAGTATTTATTACCTTTATAAACCTCAGTGTAAATATGGGGAAGCTCTGCAAGATACTTCAAAACGAATGTGACTGCAGTACTGGTGGTTTCATAGCTTGCAACAAGTAACCCTATGATGTTATTAGAAATTTCCATTTCATTCATGAACTGGCCATGTTCATCTGTTATGAGTAGCATACGAGACAATAGATCCCGATCTGATGTCTCTTTGCTGTCCATTAGTTCATTTCTTCTCGCCCTGATGATCTTTAGAAGCTCTTCGCGAACCATTTTTCCCCCTTTGATAGCACGATTATAGGCCGTGCCAGGTAAGTCTATAGGTACTGAGAACATCCCGGAAGTAACAAGAGTAAAGGGATCTGCCAATCTTTTCACATGGTCAGGATCTTCCACACTCATAAACAATTTGCAGGCTAGTGCAAAAGTGTACTTCTTTGACAAAGGGAAAACCTTAACTTCTTCACAAGGAGCCCATTCGGTCTCAACGTGTTCACGTGCCATGGCGTCCATGAGTGGTATGTACTGTTTAAGGGCTTCAGGCTTAAGAATTTCATGAAGAAAACTACGCTGTAGAGCTCCAACTTCCTTCACAGAATTGTCAGCATACTCTGGGAATAGCAAAGCTTTTTTCATGGATTGTGGCCACCACGAAGTGAGAAGTTTGCTGTCATTCATGAACAAAAACTTGTTCCCTGGCGCTCCACAAAACACTGCCAATTTCTCTCCCAACAAAGATGTTTGAAACACTTCAGGCGAGTATTTGTTCATCCTCTCATACACAAATTTTTGAGGCCCTTGTAGAACAAACTCCATATTTTCCCCAACCATTGGCCATCCACTCGAACCTGGTGGAAGGTTTAAGCCAGTCGAATTCCGTTTTCGATTTAGGAAGAGGAGAGAGAGGGATACAGAGAGCACTACAAAAGGCAGCAGATATGCAAAGAAGGCCTCCATGCTTTTTCTCCCAAAGAATAGAGAAGAGAAGAAATATGAATGTGTTAATGCCTATAACAGTGTTGGTAGAACCTATATATAGGAAACAAAAGGCTTCATGGCCACCAATATGTATTGCCTGTGGCAGTGAGAGAGAGAGACTATCTGATAAAACAAAACATAGTATATCTCTAATCGGAATGAAAGAGGTTGAAATTCTTATATGTGATTTTAGTATTTACCATAGTAGATAATGACAAAATTTGGCATTTGTACCACTAATAAAACATCAACTTTGTAATATTCTTCCTTGTATACCCATTTGCGTCTTATTACGTATGTGAATTTGATATAGAGAGATTAATACAAAAAATTGGATCACATTTAAGTTCCTCAATCAGAATGTTGCCCATGTACAAGCAATAGTCGGCCCAAGTTCAAAATTTTGAGAATGTAACTTGTTAAACAACCATCTACTATAAAAGTTTAAACTATTAAAGATAGTATAATTTAAATATTTTTAATTCAACACACCTCTTGTGGGAGCTGCAATTTGAGCCTAGCACGTGTGAATTTTTTAATATTCAAGTGACGGAGATATTCGAACACAAAGCCTCATGCTCTAATATTGTGTTAAAAAACTATCTACACAAAAAATTTAAATATTGTAGATGGTGCATATTTAAGCTTCAACATAAGTTACAACTGAAAAGACTCAAAATTATAACTAAAAAAAATTGTTATTGATCATAACTTGGTGATCATCACCAAAAATAAATCTTTTAAAAATCAAGTTTTTTTTTTTTTTAAAACCACCCAGTGTGGGTGGGGGGTTTGGCAGGACCCCTACTTGTATATATAACTAAAACGAAAAATGTACAAGGGAGGAGGACATAGAGCTAAGCCTCCAGAAGTGGAAGAAAGTCAAAACAAAAGTTTGGTGATGACTCATCACCAAAAGCATGAAAAATAAAACATCAATTAAAAAAAAATAAAAACTCAACGACGAACGTGAGGAGTCTGTCGAGCGTCCAAGGCGAGGATGCCAGCAATCCCAGAAGGAAGGGATGACGAATCAAGGAATCGCTGATTGAGCTGCTGAGAGTAAGCCCAATTAGCCATGAAGTCTGCAGCCTGATTCACCTCCCGCACGACGTGGCAGACGCGAGCAAAGAGAGAAGCACACAGAAGCCGAATCCGAGCAAGTAGGTAAGCATAAACCCAGCACCCAGTACCCTGAGACGAAACCCAAGAAACCACTGTAGCTGAATCTGACTCTACTACCACCTTTGAAGCTCCCAAATCTGCGGCCAACTCCAACCCAGTACAAACAGCCTGCAACTCCGCATACAGAATAGGCTGATGCCCCAGAAACAAGCCAAAAGCCCTAAGTACCCGACCCTGATGGTCCCGAATAACACCCCCTGCCGCAGACAGTCCCGGATTGCCTTTAGAACAGCTGTCAACACTGATCTTCAGGCAACCTGCTACAGGACGAGTCCAAGCAACCAAGCGAAGAGGTCGAGGCCGAGGAACCAAGACCCTAAGAGAACCTACAAACTCCACAGACTCATCCCGACGCAACTGACTCGGAGCAAACCCAAAAGCAAGCCCAACCAACTGCATATTGGTCATAACCCTCTGAATCACAACGGGCACCTGAAAAACCTGACCATCGAATCTATAAGCATTACGGGCCTTCCATAAGTGCCACAGAATGAAGCACGGCAGCAGTACCCGCACGTGACCTGCAGAAGGAGCACAACACCGCCAATGAAGCATCAAAGCATAAGGAGACTGAAACGACCGACATCTGATAAAAGTGACCCCACACCTGAACTGCAAGCGGACAATCCAGAAAAAGATGCCTAAGAGTCTCAACAGCCCCACCACACACACACCGGGATACTACATGGAAACCCCGTCTCTCTAAGCCATCATCTGTGGCCAGAAAACCATGAAACAACTGCCACATAAAGAAAGAGATCTGAGTCGGAATATGCCTCTGCCAGACACAAGAAAACCTAGGCCGAACTGTAGCCACACCCCGAATATCAGCCCAAGCAGTCCTCAATGAAAAATTCTCATCCAAAGACAACCTCCACCTCATCTGATCAATCCCCTGCTCTGGAATCGGAATCTGCACAATCTTAATGCCAAAGGGTAATCCTCCAACCAACAATCATACCAGAAGCTGACCTCGCCAGACCTTACTAACCATCTGATCCTCGGCTCAGCCACGGATCAAATCCCACACAACCGCCTCCAAAGAGGTGAAGCTGGGTAACGAAACTCAATAAGTCCAAGATGGGCGGATCTACAGTACTTGGCCCTCATAAAAGTGGACCAAAGTGACTGTTGAGCCCGAAAACTCCACCAGAGCTTCACCTCACAAGCCTCGGCTACGTCAGAAATACCTCAGCCCAGTGACACCAGTGAATCCTCCGATGAGTAACTGTATCACCCCACAAGAAACGTGTGAACAACCTCTCTAACTGGTGAAAAACATCCGCAGGAGGCCTCAGCACGTTAAAAATCAAGTTGCACCTTTTAAATGTAAATTTATAAGTAATTGATTGAGGTTATTCATTATCGATCACGATGTTATAATCGATCATAAAAAATTATAATTTATTCTTTAGAAGATATAACTTGACTCTTAACAATAGTATTTTTTTGGTACAATACTGAAAAAACTTCTCGGTACCATATATCATTTTCACAAGTTCACGAGTTTTTTTTTTTTTAGGTATGCCATAAGTTTAGGTGTTTGACTATAGGGAAATGTGAAGTTTCTGCACTATTTATATCTTTTTATAAATTAGATTTTGATTATGTTTGCATACACATAGCATGCATATTGATAAATAGTTACTAATGGTGTTATATATTCTTGCCATCAAAAATTGAGCACAGATCTATGCAATAGTACATATGTGTTCTTATATTGTTGAAAATAGTGTAACGTACAATTCCTCATATATCATATACTTGCAATAATTATGTACTTGAAGACACTCTATAATATAAAAAATTAAGCATTAATCATATAAATATATATATTTTTTAAATAATAATTTATATTTTCTCTTTTTTTTGTTAATTTTTCAATTTAAATTTAAAGTGAACAGAGAGCAAATAAGAGAGATAGGGAAGAGGAAAGAGAGAAGAGAGAGGCACTGTGAATTAATGAGGTAGGTTAACATTAGGGGCTGTGTAGAGAATATGATTTTTTTAGCAAGGAAAAAAATTGAGATAAATTTTGTACCATTGGATCAATCTTGACCATTTTTGTATTTTTATATGTTGAGAATTCAATTTCCTAGTTGTAACTTTAGATAAATTATAATTATAGAAATGACTCTCATATGCGCGTTGTGTTCTCCAATGAGCAACTCTTCTCAATGTATATATATTTATGGGAGTGTGTGGGTATGTATGTATATACCATGTAAGTTTATATTTTTCAATCATTTTGCGACATTTCGTTGAAATGGCGTTTTTGTGTCATTGCTTGGTCATGTTGTTTTTGCTTCTGTTGATGTTATAAAAATTTCGTATTTTCTGACGTTTTGGTGTCAAATGGGTTTGGAGTTTCTTGATTGTTCCCTTTTGAAGGTTCTTATAATTCAAGTCGGTTCATGAACGCGGTGATTTGCATCTCTTTACCATCAAGGGCTTTGGTTCACCTCTCGATTATATCAGTGAGTTATTGAAACGATCTTTAGATGAAGTGACTTCCATCACCATGATAGGAATAGTCATATCGGAGGTGGACGAATAATCTCTCCACTTCTGCTTAGGAGAAGTTCTGGAGTAAGATTTAGTCCATGAGTTCATGTTGGAGTATATGTTGAATAAAGAATCGTCTGTTTTTTTCCTCCAAATCAATGGAAGAATGGACATGTTGTTTCTTTTTGGGTGAAAAAACTCTTTTTTTCATTGTTTGGAGTGGTGCTCCATTGGTGGTAAAAGTTGAGATTTGTCTACCTTTGTTCTAGCACAAGTTATTGGGATTGACTTCTTAACCACATCTGCCGACTTGCCTATGGGACGAATCAGGATGCCTTTGGTTACCATTATTGTTCGGCTTGCTGGATTTTTTGACTAGAGAGATAAAAGGAAGATAGTGTCCCATCGGGTGTGCCATAAATTTGTGGCGACAAATTTTGCATGTAAGATTATACAAAAAATAATGTCAAATTACAATCATTTGATTATTTGACTTTTGAATAGAAAAATAATATTGACTCTCTTTGACGTACTTTCCATGGGCACAATCCTTTGATTCTTGATAAATTTAGTAAAGACCAGGGCCGAATCGAAGTAGTCGATCTTTGATTTGGTGGTGACTTTGATGAATTTGATTGTGACTTGATGGATTTGGTGAAGACGAGGGTTGGATCAGCCTGATTCTCGATCTTCAATTTAATGGTGATTTTGATGTATTTGATGAAGATGAGAGTCGAGTTGGCGTAATTCTCGATCATTGATTTAGTGCTGACTTTGGTGTATTTGATGAAAATGAGGACTGGATCAACATGATTTTCAATCTTTGATTTGATGATGCTTTGATGAATTTAGTGAAAAAAAGAGTTGGATTAGTGTGATTCTCAATTTTCGATTTAGTGTTGACTTTGGTGGATTATCTCTCCGTTCTTTGTGTTAATCAGCTTGAAAATGATTTGAATTTCTTGAAGAAGGACATTGGTGGTGTGCTCTCTCTTTAGAGATGGACTTCGAAGACTTCAGTTGAAGGTACACTTTGGCAGAGCTTCGTTACTAACCTTCCTTTCTCCTTTTGATATGGACTCGGGCAAAATTTTCTTAATCTTGCTTATTCATTGGCTTCGCCTCCTTAGCTTTCTTATTCATTTTCTTGGCCTTCCCTTAGGCCTCTTATTTATGGAAAATGCTATTTGGACCTAAAAATCTGACATAAAAATCTGACATAATGATGTGGCTTCATAGGAATCATTGGATCAACACCAAGTTCCAATGTTTGATGGGGTCTACAGTGAATCCAAAGGTCACAGTGAATTAGGTCAGATTTTTATGTCAGATTTTTAGGTCCCAATAGCATTGCTCCTTATTTATAGAGCTGAGAGTTTGTTATCCATATAAAGGTATTTTACTTGAATACCCCTATATGGGCTTAGGTAATGGACTATGAATGTTTATTTAAATGAAAATTTTGAAAGCCGGTCTCCCTTTGTGGACTTATTTGGTAATAAGCCCATCAATGAAACTTGTTTAATATTAAATCCGTTTTGATCTTCATTGTCCAAAATACTCTCAGTAGTTATATTTAATTAAAATAAATTTGAAAACTAATAACTCCTAAATTTTAAGAATTTGACTAACATTAAAATTCTCTTTCTCATATCTATTTCTATATATGTGTGTGTGTGTAGTACCATTTAAACACAAAAAAATAGCAACATTCAAAAATAAAAAATATTAATATTTAATATTAATATTTAAAAAAAAAAACAGTAGTAACATAATCAACGCTTATAAAAAAAATAGTAACATGCTCAACAAAAAATAGTAACATGTAAAAAAATAGTAACACTAATCGATAGAACCCTTGAAGTCTTCCTCAGCTGCACAAGTAATAGCTTTGATAGCATCAACAAGTCTTTCTTCTTCAAGACATCAGAGAGCTCAGTCTTTTCGTGTTAAATGCAACAGACAATTCAGAAATCCTATATCAAAAAAAAAAAAAAATTTCAGAAATCCTAAGTGAAAGAGACTTGTTCTCATCAGTCATCTTCTCCACTTGTGAAGAGAGATTAGAAACAGAACTCTCAGAGGCAAAGAGCTTCAACTCCACCTCCTTCCTACCATCCAAAAATTGATTCATCTCCTCGATAATCTAGCTCAAGCTCTACTGGAGGTCCCATTTCTCCTTCAATTCCTGAAGGACCCTCTCTTGGGAAAGCCAACATGCTATTCTGCAGCTTCTCCATCTTCTCCACCAGGCAAAGGAACTCCTTCTCACATGACTTCTTCTCATGTAAAGTTGTATAAGAAACACTCAAGGCAAGAATGGCTAGCTGCATAAACAAAAGCAAATTATTCAAAGTGGAAATAGTGAGGAATAGAAAGTAACAGCAAGAAGCCAAGAGATGTTTCACCTTCTCGATGGTCTCTTGGAGAGCAGCCACAACCCGGTCAGGCCCCATTGAGAAGGTAACTTGGATCTCGCTATTATCAACAAACTCAAGGAGATGAAGTTTGGCTTCCTCTTCATTGTCCCACATTGAAGGCCTAAACCCCGTAGGGGTTGGTGCCTCCCCTTTATTAGTAGACTAGCACTCAGGGAGCTTCTCATTCCCTTTGACCTTCGAAGGAATAGGGGAAGAACTGGGGAGCAAGAGAGGGATTTTATGTATAGGAGGCCCCTCTTTGTATGTGCTTGAAAGGTCCAGAACAACCTCCCCAACAATCTTGGTTCTCGAGGAATCAACTGGAAGCACTGGAGGAGTACCAAATGGAGTCTTGGAGCTCGGCATGATCATGGTAGGTGTAGGACAACTGGAAATAGCTATCTTCAGCTTTGGAGAAAACAACCTGGGCTTCTTGAGACGTGAAGATCTGTTTACCGGATCTCTGGATGCCTTAATCTCTTTCAGAAGTTTCTTACCAACAACCTTAGGAGCTATTTTTGCAAGATACAAAAATTAGAACCCAGAAGAAAGAGAAAAAAGGGAGGTCAAAGCACGACTCACTGTTCGATGGAGAAGGACTAGGTGTAAATGTAGGGATGTCAATGGACCGAAACGGGGGCGGGGGGTATAGTCTTCATCCTCATACCCGTTTAAAAAATCTTCGTCCATCCCCGGTCCACCCCCGTTAACGGGTATAATTTTCATCCCCATCCCCGTCCACGGATAAATTTTTAATCCCCGTCCCCGTCCCCGCTTCTCCCGTCCCCACCCAAGCCCAAGCCCAAGCCCTATTATTATAAATTTTTCATCATAAGGAGGTCATGCACAAGAAAAGCTTAATGTTTATAGTATTTCACCACTGTTGAAAATCAGTACATGATAGTAAGACCTATTAATTTGAAAATCAGCTACTTTATATTCACTTATATTTTCAATAAGCTTATATGATTGAAAATCAGCTACTTATGTTCACGGCTCAGTACCAAAACAATAAGACCTATTATTTTCCTTTGGTCTTTATAGCACTTTCCATGAGTAATTTTTAGTCAAGTTTCTGAAGGCATCTTGAAATTACAATGTGATGCAACATAAGGGACATACTTAGTGATCAGAATGAACACCAATGTTCTCTTGCTCTTACAAATGACGTCTGAGATCAAAAGAACATTATATAAAGGTATATAATATACTAACTAACTATATGCTTACAAATGACAACTGGACAATATAATATACTAACTATATGCTTGGAAGTGTGAACTAGTTAAAAAAGTCCAATTATATAATGGTATATAATATAATTAAGAAAATGGTATATAATATAATTGAAGCAATTTTCACCCAAAAAATCCCAAGATGACAAGAAAGGAGCAATTATACAAAGTTAAAAAAGTTCCTTTCTTTTCCCCCTACGATTAGGTGTTAGAGATTCCTAAATTAACAAATTTCTACTTGAACATTTCAAGCAAACCAATAAATCAGGATTGAAGCAAACCAAAGACATAATTTAAACAAACAATATAGGCGTATATAGATATATAGAGAAACTACACACAGACGTATACATATAGGCGTATATAGATATATACTATATCTAGCTTTTCAATGGCTTTGAAGAGCAAATCTCCGAATAATCGCAATGCTTGTTCTCTGAGCTGTTTCACTTTCTCCCTCTTCTCACAAAGACGGTAACCAAGAGCTTTGAATGAAGCAATTCATAAATATGTGTAGATATACATATACATATAGAAAGAGAATGGAAAGTGGGGGGGGGGGGGGAGCGAGATTGTCATACAAAGAGTCAGAGAGGAGAGAGAGAGAGAGAACCTGTGTGATGCTTGTTGTGGTGCCTGGCTTGTGGCTTCGAAGATGAGACAGCGAGAGAGGCGAGAGTCTCTGATCGTGTATTCGTGTGTGTGTGTGTGTGTGTGTGAGAGAGAGAGAGAGGGGGGGCGGCGCTGATAGAGAAAGAGGAGTAAGTTAGGGTTTAATGGGTATATATATTTATATTTATATAAATATATATATTTAACTGGGATAGCAGGTACGGGGAGTGGAGGGGAGGGGAGGGGCGGGGGTAAGGGTAAGTCCATCCCCACCTTCATCCCCGCACGGGTTTATACGGGTATCCCCGTATACGTCCACCGTCCAATACGTATAGTCCATCCCCGGTCCAAACGGGACGGATTTGGACGAATACCCGTTTTTCTCCGGTCAACTGCCATCCTTATGTAAATGGCAGCTCTGGGGGTAGGGCCCAATTGGCACTCGGACAATGCTTGGTTAGTAACTAAGTCGGGGCAGGCTCTTGGTATGATAAGCCAAAGCCCTCTCAATCCGAACCTTGAGCTCAGTAGGAAGAGGACTAGGCTTGTCTGGACCAAGAAAAGCACGTCAATATAAATCCACAAAAAAAAAAGGCCAAAAGAAAGAACCAAACAACTTATGAAGAGAAGGAGGAGGTGATCCCCAAAGTCAAGGGACCAAAAGTGGTCTTCTAGTAAGGGGATCAGAAGGACCAAACTCCCAATCAGGCCTAGACACAAAGAAAAAATTGTCCTTCCATTTCTTCATGCCGGAGGAATAGCAAAAAATGAGCTTGATTTTCTCCCTTTTCAAAAGATAGAACCACCTTTTGTTCTACCCAGAGAAGGGTGTGAGCTTGTAGTAGTATCGGAGCTCTGCTATAGTTGGACGAGCACCAACACCATTGGTTCTTGCCCAAAGAAGCCGATGCCAATCAAAAACCCCCCAACTGTGTGGAATTAACTGAGAAAGGGCAAGGTTCAGGTAGTTGAGGGTTTCTCTAATGTATTGTAGTATAGGGAATCAAAGGCCACACTTGAACATCGATTCATAAAAATAGACTTCGTTGCCTACAAAAAGAGTCTGCAATTTCTTCTAGAAAGGGGAGACGAAGGCGAATAGAATGAGGAATCTAATAGAGTTCCCTAATCTTGTCTAGTGCCTTATCATCAAGAGAGCTTTGGAATAGTTTTTCCCCCACCTCTAGTTTTTCCCCCACAATCTCCAAGATGGAATTTGGTTCTTCGTTGGCCCTATCAGCCTTGGCAACAAGAGACGCGATGCTCCCTGAGAGAGTTCGCCTTTGAATCACCTATTGTTGAAGAACAGTTGTGAAGAATGTACAAATTAGGTGGGGGGAAGACAGGTAGAACTATGGGAAAGAAAAGTTAAGCAAGAATCAAAGACGGATTCGAGCCGAAGTTGAGAAAATTGATCGATGAAAAGGTCTAAGTGATCAAGATCAAAACCCTTCCACTTGAGAAAACAAAAATGGTAGAAATAAAATTAAAAGGTATGACTCCAACCTAAATACTCCAGCTTGAAGAGTCCAAGAAAATCAAGAAAAAATCAAGAAGATCAAGATTGAGGAAGAGAAATGTACCCGGGCTCTCGGATGAGTTCTTGAGATGTGTTGGACTTTGACAATGAAACCTGTTTAAATTTTAGCTACACAACGGCTCTTTGGCAGTTACATCCATACGAGCCATGATGTTGTTTCCTGAGGCACCAACTGACGAAAATATTAAATGCGGACCAAGTACAAGTCATGCCAAGATAAACTGGGGGCAACTGATAAAGCTGAAAAATGCACGTGCTCGTAATACCGAGCTTAATAGCTCGAATCAGTTCCAGTTCGATAACCACCCCGATAGCCCTAGAGCTCGGTAGAGTCCTGCCTCTTAAGGACTTTGATTAGTTCAACTCAATCTTCACTTCCACTTAGTCAACAAGACTGAGTCAAGTAAGTGGAGTAACCAACTTAACTAAGTAGGCAAAGCAAGATCTGCTAACAACCTATAACAGGGAAGGCCATGCAGGAGATCAAGGTAAGTGAATCAAGCACATACAAAAGCTTCTTCTGATCCCTTAAATATCTTCGTCTGACTTTATTATCAGAGGGTCAATCTTCGAAACTTCTCCAGTCTTTGACTTGTCTTTGTAGGTTACTAGAAAACAACAAGTCTAGCTCGCTGTTGGATATGAAGCTTGGTGAACATTCTAAACTAATATATTAGTTTATTTAAATATCTCACTGTGCACTTCCTCTTTTAAGAAGTTGTGTCTAGTGTGTGTTCAAAAAAAAAAACTAATATATTCACAAACTTTTGATACTCCTTGACTTTCCCTTTCCTATATCATCCTTCAAAAATTCAGTCAATTATCCATCAAATCTTGTCACTCCTTGCTTCTCTATATATCTATGCAAAGAAGATTCATGCCATACCTCACTAACACTAACCCAAGGGCAAAGCAGAAAGAGATGCTCTCTTCATTATTATACAAATTTTGAGATATATATATTTTCAATAATGCAATGCTGACCAAAATTAGGGACTAAATAAATAGCTCAAATAACATAGCAGTTGCAAATATGACAAGATTAACTGTCATATCAGCAAAATCTTTTTGTCTTCTCTAAATCAAGGACAGATGGGACAAAATTTTTTTGTCTTCTCCACTTTCCTAACAAGCTCAGACAAAAAAAAACAGAGAAAATAAATGATATGACAATTAGTTTTGTCATATCAGCAACTGTCATATCATTTGGTCTCTAAGTTTCATCAGTATAGCATTATTAATATATGTTTTAAAATCAATTATTTCAGAGTTGATTAATGAGTTTTATGATTTATCTTTTGAAAACTTTTGTTAAAAAAATTAAGCTCTGATTTTAATTTGACTCGAATACTCATAATAAAATCTAACTGGAAATTCAAACACGAACTCGACTAATTAGAATGGAACTGAACTCCACCAAAAAACCCATGCTCCTCCGAACTCCTCGGCAGGAACATTCTCGCGATTGATCCTCAGAAATTTATTTAGTCAACCGAGACTTACCAAATTGACGTTATAATCCTTCGATACATTGCTTCTACGATACGACATGACATTCCCATCCAAGGATGTCAAAATAACTGTAAATTGAAACCAGTAAATTTCCCCCAACTCATCTGGGAATACCAATTTGGTTGATCGGTGTCAATGGATTCTTCTTCTTCTGCATCTTCTTCTTATGCAGGACACACTCTCTCCTACTTTGATTATCTCAATCTCCTCCTCCTTCGACCCATTCTCGCCATCACCTTCGTTTTCTCCTTACTTCTCCTAGGTCTCTCTCTCTCTCTCTTGCGCGCGCTCTATTATGATGTGAGTTGTTGAGATTTGTTCCTAATAAGAGGCTTTGATGGGTTTTTTTCAGGCTGGTTTTTGGCGTGGAAGCTAGTTCTAGTTCACGTTCCTCTGGTACAAGAAATCTTTGGTTTGAGGAAAAAACCTGTAAAGCCAAAACCCGAGACAAGGCGGCGGCTTACTCGGTTTTACAACAGCGTCAATGCCCAAAATTCGACTTCTTTATGGTAATTCCCTCCCCTTCACACCCTTTCCATCAATTAGGGATAATTCGCATGTGATCGGTCTATAGGTGTATAAAGTTTGACGATTTGGTTTCCTTGCCTCTAATTTTCTGCTAGATTGATGGGTTTGATACAAAATTTATGGATTTTGACAGAAATTTAATCCATGTATATATTTTTTTTAACTTATATATAGGCAGCGATGGTATTAGTTACTTGTCTGTTAATATAGTTCTCAATTGTAGACACATTCAGAGGACTGTTGGATTCGTGTCCAATACTCTCCCAACCGTGTTGTTGCTACATAAGTGTTCCCGGTATGAATACAGTCCCTTTAGAGATCTCTGTGCTTCTTAGTTTATCTGTGATGTATGATACTTCTTACATACGATCAAGATGCAATCCATAGGGGAAAGTTGGCATGAACAATTAAAGACAATTTGGCTCCAAACCTGCTTAAGGAATACAAGTTTCAACTCTTCAAAAAAAAAAAAACTTCTGCAGATTTGATTCAGGATCTGGTATTGGGAGTGAGTACCAAAGACTAATTAATGCTTCACAAAAGGAATAAAATATGCTTTGTGTACCCTTAAAAATTAAAAAGTATATACTCTTCCTGTGAAAGCTTGAATTGAAAGTCAAAATGTCATATAAATCACATTCTGAAGAAGTCATGTTATATAAATTGCTATTGGGATTAGTTTATTTGATGGTGAAAACTTTTGCATTTCTGAGATCTTGTAAATGATGATTATAGGCTCAGTATTTTTATTTTCATGCAATGATGCATTTTAAATTTTGGTCACCAGGGGTTGTTATTTCTTTTGAAAAGAAACTTGGAGGCAGCAACAAACCATGTTATATGTTGTTTGTTAGACAGTTAAATGTGAAATTCTAATTTGTCCCTGATCTATGCATGTCTGACTTTTTTCTCAATTTGAACAAAATTGAAATTTTGAAAACCCCTTTTTAGAATTAGGAAGCTGTTTTTTAATGGTTGAACTTGAAAAAATGTAATGGTTCAAAAAACAGAAACCCATTCAGTGTGGGTTTTTTGAAGGGGGAAAAAGGCAACCCATTGTACAACTGAAATTGCGGGGTTTGGGAATGGTGAGATGTACGCAAGCTTATTCCGCATACTGGGAGATTTTTTCCATATATTTTTTAAATTCCTTCTAAGGTTATTTCCAACAAATGCAAAAATGTGGTTGTCATCTTGTTGAAAGAAATCCATGAAGATTTCCTCAAAAGATATAGGGCCTGTTTGGTTTGCATCTCATAAAATAGTATCCGAAAAATAGTTTTTAGAAAGAGTTTTAGAGAAGTGTGTTTTGGTATTTTCTAAGACGAAATTATTTGAGCACTAGATAGTTGATTTGTATTGATAGATTTTTCAACTTGAAGTCTTTATCACATTTTTATGAATACACATAATTTATATTATAACATCATAAAAGGAGGAAGTCTTGGCAACTTAGGACCATTGAAGTGCTTACATCCTTGAAAGAATAATATACTCATATTGGGCATTAACAAATGATGTTTAGCTACGATGGCATCCTTTATGGACTTTGATGTCAAATACCAAGCAACTAGTATCGATATCAACAGTTTTTTGCTTGTTATCGCTTTTCTTCGAAATTCTTTGAAATTCGGTTCTTTAATAATTTTCTGCAAAATCAGGGAAGAAGGTGCTCATTGATCTGGCTGGTACAGTGTTGAAGATGGTAAGAAGCCCCCAAGGAGGGGGAAATATATTACAAATAGATATAGGGAAATTTTGGCTCAAATTCAAGGCAAAGTATGTGAGGAAGCTGGTATTCTAAAGTTATTTGGATTCTTTCTTAAGTTTTAAATAAATTAGAAGTTGTTAGACCAAGGCTAGGATATCAACGCACCTAAATTGGAAGGGGCATTTTGGTTATTTCCTTATGGGGCTGAGAATGACTTTCTATAGTGAACTTTTTTGCACCAGGAGCTTAGTTATGCATTGTATGGCAACTTCGCATGTGTAATATTTCATGCTGAAATGGTGTTTCGTCCTCATTGACTTGATGTTCCTTCGTTTTTGTCGCATCTTTCAAGATTGGGCCACTAATTTAACCAATTATAACATCTTAATTTTGATCTACCTTAACTCCATACTTGGATGTCACATTCACATGGGTGATATATATTATTCATGCAGAATTCATACTTCACGCACTAACTATGGTGTTCCATCATCCGCGACAAGATAATCCTTAATATTGGTCACCTCTTTCATGTATCAGCCACCAGTTTAACCAAATAGAACTTCCTAAATTCAACCAACCTTAACTTTAACCTCAGATATCCCATTCGCATTCGCAATGGTTATATATGCTTTTCATGTTCCACGCACTTATTATTGCATCCCAATACTCTGCGATACAATGATCCTTTGAATCTGTCACATCTTTCATGTTTCAACTATCAGTTTAACCAATTAGAGTGTCTTAACTTAGACCATCTTAAATTCGTGCTTGGATGTTGGGTGCAGTTGCAACGTAGCGCTATCGGGTAATGCCCTAGTATTCATGTGAATATTCTTTGGATTCATGTCCCTATCCTTAGCGACACGATAATTCTTAGTATTTGTTACCTATTTCGCGTTTCTACCCCTAGTTTAACTAAATAGAATTTTGTAATTTTGATCAATCTTAATTTCATACTCAGGTGTGGCATTTGCATAGGTGATACATGTTCTTCACATGGAATGTCATGCTCCATGCACTTATTATGGTGTCCCTATACTCTACGACACGAGAATTCTTCACATTTGTCACATCTGAAATTAGACCACTAGTTTTACTAATTAGACCTCTCAAACTTTGACCTAACTTAACTTTGTATTCAAATATATAATTCATAAAGGTACTATATGTATTTTATGCGGGATTTCATTCTCCACACATTGATTATGGTATTTTATCCTCCGCGACATGATAATCCTTAGTATTTGTCATTGCCTTCAGGTTTCGGCTACTAGTTTAACCAAATAGAGCTTCATAAATTTAACCAACCTCAATTTTGTGCTCGGATGTCGCATTTGCGTGGGTGATATATGTTTTTCACGTCTTGGTCCCCAAGTCTTAGCCTCTATCTATTCATTTCTAGCATTCACAAGAATGTGGAATGAAGAACAAGGAAACCATTTAACCATATGTCTTGGGATGTGTGGGTCATCTTTTCTTCTATGTGAGACCTAAGGCCCTGGGTGTGACTCCTAATTTCTTCCACTTCCTTTCTTCTTCAATTTCAAGTTTCTGAATTTGCAATTTAGACCTGCAACCATGCCTGAAATCCTCTCCTTTCCAAGCCTAAAACTTCTACTTCACCAAGCCCAAGTACCTCCTTAACTCAAGACCCAACCCAGCCTCCTAAAGTATCCATTAGCAGTCCATGTGTACTGCTCACAGTGCCTGAACACCCCGGAAAAAGCCACAAAATCTCCCTGTTCAATCCCCCTAACATCCCTTAATTAGTTTCAACCTTTTCCCCAAACACTAAGCCTTTCACCAAAAACAAAAATCCTTGCTTCCTTCTCAGTTTCCCTTGAGGTCCTTAGTATTTTTGTACTGTGAGTAAAGATCCTGAATCGTAAAGTCTCTTGATCTTTATAACAAAAACTGGTTGAATTTCACTTTCACAAAATGGTGGGGTCAATAGGGGCAGGGCTAACTCGTTTGGTATGGCTCATCGATTGCAGATTAAAAGAAACTTTGAGTAAGAGATAGCCTGGTTTATTTGGAAGCTTAAGATGTTTTTGCTTGTTTAGGCAAGAAATTGAAGCCAGTAAATTTAATGTTGCTAAGAGCAAATTGGCTAAAGTACACAAAAATTTTAAAATTTAGCTATGTTACCCTAAAATTCCACTCCAACAGAACATCTCTAAAACATCTAAAATAGCATTTCTTGCTATAGTCTGTAGCAATATGTATAAAGTTTTTATAATATTTTCTCTCTGCTCCTTTCCTTTCATCCATTCTTTCTCTTTCTCCCTTTCAATATTCCCAAAGAAAAATAATATAAAAGGAATGAGAAATAATATTTAAATGAAGTAGTTAAAAATATAAAAGATATGTTAGAGTGTGTATTGAAAAAGTGAGTTGCCAAAATAGAAAATGGTGTTTTTTGAGTTGCTAAACTAACTTTTATTATTGGACATGCTCTGATGGTTGCACTTCAAGAAGAAAATGTTACTACTAGTCTGAAGTGTCGTCTTTGGATAATTTGTTGTTACTATTGTTTGGCCAATCTTTAGCCTCGAGATGTGTCTAGCTCCTCTCCTCTATTCTAACTTCACAACAAATATCATAGTCAGAGGGTCTCCTAATTGTGCTCGAGGGACTCAAACAAAGCACGTGTAAATAAGTTGTCAAACTTCTCTTTTTCTCCTTACTTTGGATTGGATTTCTTGTATTTTGAACCAAAATTCTTTCAACAACTGGTGAGTTCATGCTGTGCTTCTGCATATTTTCTCTTTGGCTCCATCATTACGACTATACTAAACACTTTCGTGCTCATTTGATTTTCGTTTCAATGATGCCAACCTCATGTTTCTTGGTCTAACCTAGAAGAGTTGTGTGTGTTGCATATCCACAAGCTTGTGGGTAATAATTGACCTGCGTACCTTCTGAAATGGGGATTGCTACGTACCTGCTGTTGAATCTTAGCCCCACGTGGATATTAGGCCCTTTAACTGCACTCACGACAATCAAGAGTAATTGTCTCTTTCTAATCCAATTTATTTGGGGATATTATAAATTTCTTTTCCTGTCAAACGACAGTGCCACAGTGAATGTTCCCATACGAAACACTCGACGATTTGAAAGAATTATAAAGTAGGTTAATTTATTCTGCCTATAAATGCTTTTGAGTGTAGTATTTGTGAGAAAACCTTGTATTAGTATGTTTAACATGTCAACTGATGCATATAGAAGTTCATCTCAGTGAGCTCACACGTAACCCTGCAGGCATGTGACAAGGCAAAAAGAGAAACTGGGGACAAGAGCAATAGTTTTGATTGTAGGTTACTTATTTGTATTTGCTTAGGTGAAAAAAATGGATATTTATATAATTATTTTATGTTACTTGTACTAATATTACATAGTAGGTATCATGAATGCCATCATTGTGTTTTCCCCTGCATTTAGAGGTACAGTTATCTCATTTAAAATGGGACCTTAACATAAATTGAAGCAACCCTCAGTTGTGTTAAGAGTGTAAATTTAGGTCTACATGACTAGCCTCAAAAGATTTTCTGATCATATACTTTAGGTCTTCCATTTTCTTTAACGATCACATTGTTGTTGTCTGATTCAGCAAATGTGAGTTGTTGTAACATACGGTGCCACATATCTTTTTCATGGGAAGTCTAAAATGTACCCTTTTTTTTATTTTGTAAACTATCAAATTTGACGATACTACCAGGGATGGATATTGCAGATTAAACAAACTTCAGAATATAAGTGGAGCCAAGTTCCTGAGATGGCTTGTTTCCAAGGGTGAAAAAGTGGGTATCTGGTTTGCAGAGCCAGCAGAATGCATGTGAACAGTGTTCAAGTTTTAAGAAGGTTGAATATAGTAGGAAAATGTACCTGTGGGTGTGTAAATTAAACTATGGTTTAGGTTCATTATTAGGTATTAGGTATTAGCTGTTGTATTATGATTGCATTCTTATTAATGTATAACTTCATTTTTATACCACTGAAATATTTAGTGACAATTTGATGCAAATGATTTGTTGGATCCAAGGCCAACATTTTCCTTGAAGTAAATGAGGTTGGTGGATCCATAACAGAGTGGAGATTGAGCTTATGGGTGTCGAAATTTATAATGTCAGGAAGTATCCATGGACTGTAAGCTAAATTGAGGATTGGACATCTAAGAGTTTTTTTTTTTTTTTTTTCTGATTGCTAGCAAGTGTTTGGACTCCTAAACCAGCCATTATATGGGCAATTGAGTAGTGTGATGCCGTATGTGGGTTGTTTTATTCCGGATTCATGTCATATTCGTGTCGGGTCTTTTTTAGGTCCTGTTATGTTTAGGTGAAAGTATGTAATTTGTGAACTTAAAATCTGCTATGAACCAAATCCCTTAAAAGTTAAAAATGTATTTAATCCACATCATTCATATTGTGTGAATCAAGAATTTGAGACAAAAAATAAAGACAGGTTCTTCATATGATTTCAGTTGAATGAGTTTGTTATGTTAAAATCAAATTATTCGTGTTAGAAACAAACATGATTCACTTATTATTTGCATTAGTTAACTTTTTTATTGCATTCATGTACTACCAACTTGTCAATATCGACTGGACTAACACGAGTCTCCTCCCTCTAGATATAAAGGCTTTTTTCCATTCATGTACTACCCAACTATTCCAGTTTATATGGGAAGTGACAACATATTCATGAAAGTATACAGATGAAAGAAATTTGTATGGGACACAATGCATAATCAAAACCTTTTAGGACTCCCAAGAAGAAATAAATCCATGCCTAGGAAAAGTAAATAAATTCACGAATATTATAACATTCTTTATTAATGGTGATAAATGATTTTTTTTTCCGAGGGATATAAAACTTGGTAATATTTATCCCTTATGAAATTTTAAAAATTTTACTTTTCTACGCCAAACACAAAAAAAGTTCACGGTGACCCTTCAATTTTTCAAAAATGCAATAATATATCCCAACTATTAGATGTCGTTTAAATTTCTATACATAAAGATATCATAATATGACTTTACTCCCTTAAAGATGTCATTTGCCAAAAATCAATCTATTTTTAGTTGAGTTCAAGACAAAATCAAGTTTTTTAATATCACATAACCGTCATATGCATTTGCATTTTTTTCCTAGCATAGATATATATAATGGTGAAATATTTAGTATGGAATGAAGATGCAATATTAGAGCAAGAATGGCCTCATTTATACATTTCATCCCCCAAAAAAAAAACGAGTAGAGAAGATATAAGATAGAGAGCTCTTCAACTCAATAAGCTGATTCAACCCTTAGACTTTTTAGTTTTGAAATTCGATCAAATCGATCAAGAATCTCATCATTTGTTAAGTAGGCTAACTGACCAACCAAGTTGGAAACAGAACGTCGATGTCACAGAATCTTTCTTTAGCCAAGCTTTACTAAAGGTCATCAAGATATAATCATGTGATCACATGACCACCAAAGTAGCTTGAAAATTGTAGCATCCACAACGATATATCTACCCAGCAAGAGACTAAAGCTAAAGTTTCATTAAAGAGCGTTTCCACGTGGTACAACCTCCTCAGGGAATATAAGGTTACAACAACACTACCCTGACCAAATCTTTTACCAATTCTTTGTGAACAGTTAAATCAGTGAGTCCCACTGGATCGCTCTAATCATTGATAAAAAAAAATGGTTACACCACAAGTGGTACAAAAAGTTGATGACAACAGCATTATTGATTCAAGTCTCTTCAAATCAATAAGCCGGTTACAACAACTGCTTCATGCATGGCAGGTGGTCGCGAAATCGCTCCCTTTAAAAGTTGAGAGCTGGATTGTGCTATTGAATTCCGACTATCGTTCATCTACTCCGGCAGCTGTTGCAGGTTGCTCAGTGGATGTCTCAGCGATCACTTGGGGTTTTCTTTTACCAGGGCCTGCTGAAACTTTAACCATTGCTGGTCTTAATAATCGATCTCCTAGAAGAAATCCACGACGGAACTCTTGAATTATAATCCCGCCCCTAAACTCTTCAGACTCCTCCCGTGCAATAGCCTCGTGCAGCTATATGCAAAAAAAACAAAAGCTTCAAAACGGTAAAATACAATGTATTATTATCTTGCATGTTTGTGGTATGTGATGACTAACAGTTCACAGAACAAGCTTACAGCAAACTGTTATTTATCATTAACTATAAGACTAAGGTCTTGTCACTCAAGCACTCAACCTCTTGTGAATTCAGTTTACTCAGTACCTTTCCATGCAAGCTTGCTATCACTCAAGAACACAGATATGACCACTGACAAGAATATGACCTCTGTATTTCAGTGTATATTGGCACCTCTATTTTTTTCCATCCAAGAATATGCCCAAGTAACCCGACAAGGGAGGAGCAATGATTTTTTTTTTTTGCAGTGGTGACAACTTAAAATGCATTACTAAGTTATTTTGATAAGAACTTTAATTCTTACCATCTTTTATTACTACGGTTTCGTTAAAAGAATGTCAATCGGATAGGCACATCGTATACACGAGGGATGTACAAAATGTGCCACCAAAAGAAGGACTCACTTCAAAAAACTCTTATGGTCCTATAAAGTTATACACAGTATCTAACAAAAAACAGATATGAAAAACTTTTGTACCAAAAAAGATGATGTCCAATTTATGAATTTGGGTATATACACATGGAGCTCCAAGCAATTATTCAAAACAATTTTATCCATCACAAGCAAATTTTAAAATTTATATATTGAAATCTAATTCCAAATTGGGTGAGGGTCATGAGATTGAGTCATAAGGGGGGAAGAGCAAGTCTAATTTTATACTTTAAGAAAAAAATTTGCTTATTTTCTAAAATATAAAACTTCCCCTAACTTTTAACAACTTTTTCAGTGGGGCGAGTTCTAAAAAAATTTTAAATTCTCAAATCTTTTAAGTATACCTCAAACCTTTTTAAAATTACAGCGGGAGTAGGTGCCCCGACTGCCCCCCACTGTGGGGACCTCTGTACCAAGTGGGGGTATACGGGCCGTGCTATGCCATGCGTGATAAACACATCATATTAGGATTAGAGGTTTTGACAAAAGTACTTAATATTATCACTTTTACTTAACCCATTTACTTGAATACCAATACTTTGACATGGCACGACCCACATGACATGATAAGATTGCCACCCCTGCCATACATTTTCTGTACTACTCTCCTTTCAAGGTTTCTCATCCTTTTATCTTTGCATTACAAACCAATATAGTTTGCAAGCATGAACCGCCAACATGCATAAAGGATATTTACACACAAAAGCCAAGTACCTCAAGAAATACATTATATATATACAAGTCTCGAGGGGTCTGACTTACCGAGGGATCAAATGGCTTGCCAACTGTTGCTACTGTAGAAACTCGCAAATTCCTCATGATTTCCACAAATTGCTTGTATATACCCTGATAACTCGCGTCAATCAGTTTTTCCTTGTCTGTTTCTAGTTTGATTTGTTGCTTGGCTCTCTCAAAATTATCCACCATGGGCAAAAGGCTCTCAATTACTTCTCCTTGAGCATCACTCCTTGTTGTAAGTCGTTCCTTCTCTGATCTTTTCCTAAAATTATCAAAATCTGCTTGCAAACGAAGATATTTTTCCTTACCAGAATTTATTTCAGTGGACAAATCTGAAACTTTCTGCACCAACTGGTTTTTCTCATTTTCCACCATGCACATCATGGTCTCAACGTCAGCTGCAATCTTCTCATCTCCATTTAAAACAGCCTCCTTGTAGACTTCAATGAGGGACGTCAAACTGGAGGCATGTTTTTGATCTGCTTCACGTTCTGATGTATTTGCATCATTGAGATAAGCATCATCTTCATCATTTGTCTGCGGAAAAAAATGTATAAGAAGATGGACAGTTGTTAGACAATAATAAGGTCTTATAACAGTCTCGAGTTCTGTGAAAAATCATTTTTTTATAAGAAACAAAATTTTATTTTTAATATAGTTAAGTGTCACGTGAGCCAAAACAAAGGTGGACAACTCGTCCAACTAGAAAACAAAACAGAAGATGGCACTATTAGGAATAGAAAACCCCATCAAATGCCAGGACCCATCCAAGTTGCAGTAATACCAAAGAGAGGGCCATTCTTGAAATCTTTCAAATCCATGGCTCAAAAAAAAAAAAAAGCCAAGATATAAATATGATCCCTTAACCACCTCCTCACATTTGTTCTCGAAAGTTATCGAGTTCCTCCCTCCCAACCAATGGCTAGAAAAGCACAGCCAATAAAGCACCACCGCTCGTGCCTCCTTAACATCCATGCAAAGCAAAGATGACATGGGGCCACCCAACAAACTCCTTCCAACTCAATCGACATATTCCACTAAGATAAAGCAAGAGGACAATGGAAAAACAAATAATTCACTCTCTCACCATCGCCTTTACACATAATACACCACTTTGGTCATAGACAAACACCATGTCTTCTTTTTTCAAGTACATCATTGGTATTGATCTTCCGGTGAGAATTTACCCATGGACACACCTGCACTTTAAAGGCACCTTTGCCCTTCAAATCTTCAATCATGGGTAACAGAGAGGAAGAGAAGAATCGTCAACCAAAGACTCCAAAAATGACTTACAAGTGAACGAACTCATTATCACAATGACCCAACATCTTCCATCGAAGAAATCTAAACTCAAGGTAGTATTGTTGAGTATGGAAAGAACTGACACCAATTCCAAAGATTTCATTTTATTGAGATTTCTAGTAATGACAAAAAACCAAGAAAGTGGGTCAAAATAGGATCCAACCAAAGAGGCAATACAAGCATCATGATAATAAGATAGGTGACAGAGACAAGAGACCAGATACGAGAAGGAAAACTTCACTAGTCCAAGTATCCTCCCAAAAGCGAAATCTCTGCCTTTCCCACAACAAATTAAACTTTTGAGAAAAATAACATAATTCCTGAGAAATAAATTTCCAAGGTATCCAAAAACTCTCTTTCACCCCACTTAACATCCCAGCCATTGGTCTATAGACCATATTTGCTTCTAATAACAGAATGTCACAATGAATTTTACTCCAAGAGAAATATCCAAAGCCATTTCGACCATGGCTACATTTCTATCTAACAAATTCCACACCGAAAGACCACCTTTTGCTTTAGGTCTAGACACCAAGTCCAACCTAACGAGCTGATCCTTTCTTTCTTCACCCTCACCACTCCCACAAAAAAATCTCTCCTCATCCCTTCAATCCTCCTAACACCATACTAGACATTTCAACAAGAGACAAGAAATAATTGGAGAGACTAACTAATAGATACTGAACTAGTGTTAATCATCTTATCTTGACTACAGTTTATTCCATCGATCGCACATGAGCTTAACACAGAGGAAATTGTTATCATGATTGGAAAGGGTTTTGCATTAAACTCAACTTTCAAATTTGTTCTACGGAAGCCGGATTTTGGTTTGTGAAGGCGAATTCTGGCCTGGCACAATTAGTAAGGATTCAAGAATAGTTCCAAATGCCACAAATGAAATGGCCAACCCTTAATTGCAATTCACCCACCCATAAACAAAGCTTTACTCCTCACCACATTGGAGTTATGGCACCATCCTACCACCTTTGCAGAAGAAGATGACCTTGTCATCTTGGAAAGCCTTTCATATAACTTCGAAAAATTCAGGGCCTTCGACTGAGAACCCTGAATCTCCCTCCAGGGTTGAAATACACTTTCCCTTATAAATACCACTGTCTTCTTCTATCTCTCTTCTTCTCTAGAAGCACTTCATAACCCAATTTCTTTGAATCCTCCTCCACCCTTACCATCTGTCTTCCATTACCAATATCACTATTAGCAGAAACACTTCCCCTGTTCTACACCATTCTAATAGATTTGTTCTTTCCGTAAATAATTTCAGCCAACATCCTACAAAATGTAATCCAGTATCCTCCTTCAACACCTCTATGAATTGTCAAACTCATTCTCCTTCCATTATTCATTGGCTTAGTGACACTAATGGAGTCACTAAATCTTCTAGTCTCCATCTCAACCCACACGCAGTATCCACCATGCCTATATTTCCTAAGGAACACTCCCCTCTCATTCCAACCAACTAAAGGCAACAGAAAATGATTCTTTCAACCACAGCATGTAGTCACAGTTCAACAAAGAAGAAAGGGATTCAAGGCAATTCTGCTCAATAGTACTAGAACTCCCTTCAAATTCTACTGAGAAAGTTTTTGTTCAATTCTTATCTCTGCCTTGGACATTGTAGTGAAGAAAAACACAGTGGAGAGAAGATTTGTCAACTAATCCACTACATCACTTTTTAACACCTTTGTGGAACATCTTGCCATGAGGAAAATGGGAAATTTCATTGACACTCTACTCGTGAAATATTTTATGGTCAACAAAGAGATCATTGAAAAAAAATGGGATATTTAAATGAAAAATCAAGAGGTTCAAGATTAAAATCCAAAAATGATAAGTCACCACAAATACTTGAAATAAATTGACAATTTACCAGAGTAGAACTAAGTCTTTATAAAGATATAACATCCGAAAAGATACATCAGCCAATAGGTAAGTAAATAACTAACAAAAATTTAATGACACAATCAGCACCTTAACAAACATAAATGTTTTACAAGGGGCAAAAATGGACCTTAACGACTGCTGAGGCATGGATGGAATTAATTTGAAACTAAGAAAAATCAAGTTTCATGACTACATTCAGCAAGCAAAGCGCTGAGAGCTGCCATTAGCTTGTATATACATCTGAAATATCATCTGATATTCCTGAAGGCACTACTGCAAACAATTCACACAGGAACTGTGTTTTTGTTCAAATAGAAACTAAATAATTTTGAAAATGCTCTTCTACCAGCTGAAATTTACATCATGCCTCCAGTGGCTGATGATGTTCATGGGTCATTCTCATAATAGCAGAAAAGCTGGGAGAACTTACTAATAAACAATAGGCAATGTCCAAAGCAACAAAAGTGTGCATTCTCAGATGTTATAGCTTTATGACAAAAAATTGCATTCTCGCATGTTCTAGTTTTATGATAAAAAATTTCATTATAGGGTGTTTGCAAGAAAAATGCCTCTTTTCCAGCTTTGGAATTTAGAGGAAGAAAACATAGAGGTACATTTATAGAAAAATTTATCGGCGAAGACAATGTGCGATGAATAAGCGAAAGTGCATTGAGCAATGACCACTCTAAATACAATTACAGTATCACTTCATTAGTTGGTTGAAACAATCAGCTAAAATCAAAACCAAACGTACGAATAAATAAGCCAAACAATTATCCTTTCCAATTGCACAAAGAATCCCTCAAAATGTTCGATAAATCAACCAAAACAAGCATCAACCCCACACTCCCAATAAAAGCACTTATCATAAGTGTTTCAAAAAAATAAACAGAAAGAAATCACTTTAAGAATACATGTATATATAGACATATATATATGTGTATAGAGTGATCGCCAATAGAGTACCGGAATCGTAGAGCCCTCAGCCCCAAGAGATGCCCGAAAGGAGCGGCTGTTGTTGCTCTTAATTGAATATGAAGTAGAAAGAGACAGCCCTCCAAAGGGATTGGTAAGAAGATGAGAAGCAGGTTGAGATTGAAGAGTTAGGGTTTTGAATTCCAGGGGCTTGGAAGGTTTCGCTAGAGATACACGCAATCGAGGAGTGTAGAGAGAGAAATTGTTAGAGAGAGAAACAGCCATTGGAGACTTCGAGTGTGTTCTAGCTTCGCTGTTTTCGGTTGACGCTTTTCTGTTACCAGCTAAATGGCCTCGGTAATGAAGGCCCGAGTATCAAACAGCACCACAAAATGGAGTTCTTGTTAGTGGGTCGGGCCATGGGCTTATTGGTCTAAGAAATACGACCCAGTCTTTAAATGAATGATGACGAAGGTTGAAGCCCAATTGTTGGACTTCTCCTCAGTCCGCACTATGAGTGGGGTGGGGTCCTGGAATTCGAATCTTCCACAGTTCGACTTCTTGGAGGCAAATCCAATGAGAATACAAGATTAAACTTGAGTAGTCCCACAACAGTTGTGTCCTAGATCACATAGAATGAGAGTGGGGGCAAGAGTCAAAGAGGGAGAATAAAAATAATAAAATTTTAGATAATGGAACGTCTTTAGAGTGTCATATTATATGTATACTAATACAAATTCACCCATAAAAATTAATACAAATAATATGTAAAAAAGTAAGGTCCTATTTAGTTTGAGTCTCAAAAAATAGTATTCGAAAACTGTTTTTGATAAGAGTTTTAAAATATTATTTTTGATTTTTTTTGTGTCGCATAACTTGTTTAGTTATAAGATTTTAAAAACAGTTATACAGAATAGAAAACAATAAAACTTGTTTGGACAGTAACCCTGAAAATAATAAAAACAAAAATATAGTAGTAGTGGAAGTGTGAAAGTGGTGGTGTGGTAGACGTGGTGGTGGTGTTGGTGGTGGTGATGGAAGGGCGGCAGTGGTAGTAGTGGACATGGCGGTGGTAGTAGTGGACGTGGTGGTGGTAGTGGTGATGGTGGTGGTGAAAGTACAGTGGGGGTGTTTTCTCAATTCTAAAAAAGTTGTTTTTAAAAACACACAAAACAATTCTAACTTGTTTTCTAAATCTAACAATTTTTTATTTTAATTTTCAAAAAACAAAAACAAAAAACAACTGGTCAAACAATTTTTCTCTCATAAACTGTTTTCGAAAACAGAAAAATATTTTGAGATACAAACCAAATAGGGTCTAATTTTCATGTACGAGTATATGACAAACTATTTAATTTTTAAATACATGTTGATTATAAGGTCTTAAAACAAAAAAATATAAATATTATTTTAATTTGATAAGTATCTTTAGGCATGGATTGATACTTTCAAAATAAAATTTTGAATAGTAATAAGTATAAAGCAAATAACAACGCGAATTAATCAAATTTGCAAATTAAAAAATAAAATCCGTGAATTCCATAAAATAAAAACATGAATTCACTCTCAAAATACGAATTCGCGCGCAAAGTGTTGGAGCGTGAGATGCTTAGATATATTATCGACTAAGGTCATGTCTCATGCACAAAAATTAGGGTGATGAAGCTTAAAGGTGCATCTTTCTTGAAACCCATCCTGAGTAGGGCTGTGAAGTCCAGTCTAGAGTTGGACGATTTGATCTAATCGCATACTATGCTATGTACAAAACTTGATATCAGTCATGTTCCAAGAATTGCAAGCAGTTATCATCAAATCTAGATTTGGTATATGGAAATGCAGTCAAAAACATTTTTAAATACTTGAGAAAAACTAAAAAAAAATATTTTTTTTTTTATGGAGGAGGAGAGTTGTAAAATTCAAATAACAAATAAGTGTAGTAATAGTCAAATTAACAATCACAGGAATTCAGCACATATCGATAATCACAATTCATCAATTCTCTAGTCCACGCCTGAACCGTCTCCAAAAAAAACTTTGGAATCTTGTGCACTAAAGAATCCGATGCGTTTCTTACTTTTCTGGAACACCAAAACCAGGACTTCTGTTGCACCACATAAGCTACCAATGACAACCGATATTACTAAACTAATGAACCCAGGGATTAGTAGAAATTATGTGAATCTTCACAAGGACCATGCGTCTACTAACCATCTGACATCAATAGTGTACATCTAAAGTAATTTCATCAAAAATCATAAAAACATACTCATATCGTATTCAGATTCAACAACAAGAAAAAAGTCAGACATTAAATAAATATATCATAATAAAATTAAAAACATTTTATATGCAACTTGGTTCTATAAGATAATTAGGGTTTTGATCCAAAAATATAACATATGTAGGAACCACGGTTTATTTTTAAAAATCCAAATCCAACCCCATGGATAATGCAAGCTAAATATTTATGTATTATATAATCAACATAGGTTTAATATGAAACCCCCAAATATGCATGAGATGTACAATGACAGTAAAAAATAAAAGAAACACCACCTTCAACGTCACCTCGACTTGATATCTTGTGTTGTGGCAAAGCAAACGGAGTAATATTTTAGAATAAAAATAAAAAATAATGACTTAGTTAAATTAAAAATAATTTTTGGAGTACATAATGACAAATAATAATATTCGAATTTGATCCAAAAATATTTAACGAGATCCAAAAACAAACCTTAGAATATCAAAGCATCTTTCCAACCCTGACTCTCATTGATATTCGAGTTGTACGAAGGGATTTGGATCTTGTGCATCCATGGGAAACTCGTTCAAAAGGAAATTTTACTTGAATTCATGATAAATAATATAATGTTGAGTTATATTGAGAAAATATGTTAATATTTTAATATCTGACTAAGCACATTCTTGCCATTCATTCACAATGACTTACATACTCTAGGAAGCAAGTAAACATCTGGGGACTGTTTGGTTTGCGTTTCCAAAACAGGTATCCGAAAACAGTTTTTGAGAAGAGTTTTAAGAAAATGGTTTTGATATTTTTTGAGATAAAAAACTTGCTTGGTTAGATGATTTCAAAAACAGTTTTACAGAACAGAAAATAGTAAAACCTGTTTGGACAGCCTAAATATATGTTTGAACAGTAATTCAAACATTAATAAAAAAATATAAGAAAGTTATTTTTAGATTGATAATTTCATAAAAAAAAAATTCAATAAACCAAACTTTAAAATATAATATATATTATAATATTTATAAATTCTTATATATAAATTCGTAGATATATATATACCAATTTATATGTATAAATATATGTACCAATTTATATGTATAAATATATATATATATATTTATAAATTCGTATATATAAATTCGTAGATAAATATATACATATATATACCAATTTATAAATATATATGTATATATGTATATATAAATTGGTATATATATGTATAAATATATATATATTTATATATTTATAAATTCGTATATATAAATTCGTAGATAAATATATACATATATATACCAATTTATATATATATATTTATATACGAATTTATAAATAAATATATATATATATATACGAATTTTAATAATATTATATAATATAATATAATATTATATAATATTATATATTATGAGAGAGAGGAAGAAGTAAAAAAAAAAAAAAAGGAATGAAGAAATTTGCTGCTAAGGAGACTCGAAGGGCAGACCTCATTAAAGTCCAAAATTGTTCTCCTTGTTTTCAAAATTTTCAAAGAAAACTCCGAAAACAAGCTAGACTTGTTTTCTGTTTCTTTGACTCAAATCTAATTTTTTCTCAAAATTTTGAGAACAAAAATGCTAAACAAACAGGTTTTGAGTGTTTTTGAAATTTTGAGAACAAAAAACAGTTTCCGGAAAGCTAACCAAACATGGCCCAAGATTCTTGCTTTTTTGCTTGTCACTTTTGGATCATCGTCAACTCTCCAAATTTTCAATCTATCACAACTCCCTCCCTATTCGGTTGACCCTATCAAGGAAAGAGAATGGGGTTCTCTGCCAAATGTGACAAACCGCAACTTCCTCAAACTGGAAAGAAAAAGGTGCCACTGCAGACTAATAACCACCTACCACACTTAGTTGGGTATTAACTACAATTTAAGTTCGTGACAAGTAGAAGAATAAAAAATTAAAAGAATATATAAAATATTATTTTTAGTAAGAAAGAAAAATAAAAAAGTGAATGAATTAATTTTTTTTTTAACTTATCAAAATCTATCGATCAAAAATTGAGAAAAAAAAATGAATGAAAAATTCATTGTGTTAGCATGTACATTATTTATCTATTAAATAAGATATACATATTAATTTCATATGTAAATACAATGGCAAAATATGTATGTATATTTTTTTTATCTTCCTTTTTCCATCCCTACCAAACAAAAAAATCAATTATTCCCACTTTTCATCTCTACCACCAAACACAAAGAAGGAAATATAAAAAATATATCACTCCCATCTTCCATCCACTCTGCCAAACACATCATTAGTCTCAACATCTGCCCGTTGATGTAGTTTTGACAAATCCTAACGTGTTCCGCATTCAATACAACAGAGAGCAAAAGACCTAACTAGAGAAGCAATACCTCCGACAAGCATAGTAAGTATTCTTATGGGTTTTTTAGGTGTGGGTACAATTTTTTAGACTTATTTAGGCAAAAGTGTATGGATAAGTTGTTTATTCCATTAAGTACAATTTTTATAAAACTTTTTGTGTTTAGGTACAAAATTCAAATGAATGAAAATCCTTTTTACCTAAACACCCTTCCTTAATTTATGCATTCTTAATTGGCAGTTATATATCTAATCAAATATGTAAAGATTTCATTAGATTCTTTCACTATCTCTCCCCTATTTTCTCTCAATCTCTCTCTCTCTTTCCCCTTTACTTTCTTTATCTCTCCCTTATTTTCTCTCTATATCTATCATTGATAATTTATTTTATTTTCAAATATGTAAATATTTGATTTATTTTTTCATCTCTCCCCTTATTTTCTATAACCATTTCACTCTCTCCCTATTTTCTCTCTTTATTTATATCAACATTACAACAACATAATTACACTAATCAGTTACATCAATCAGTTACAATTGTCTTATAATACATCAAACAGTTATTCATGCATTCTAATAAACCAAACAGTTACACCAAACAATTACACAAATTTATAATATCAACTCAATTTGTCATTCAATTGTTTACATAAACTTAATAGTTGCACTATTTAGTATCGCGACATCGTTACACCAATCATACATATCAAATTTAGTATAATGATAAAGTCTTTTGTGTAATGATAAACCCAATTTGGTGTATATAATTGATGTAACCATGTCGTGATACTAAATGATGTAACTCTTTGATTTATGTAAATAACAAAATGACAAATTGAGTTGGTGTTGTAATTTCGTATAACTGTTTAGTATAACTGTTTAGTTTATTAGAACACATGAGTAACTGTTTAGTGTATTATAAGGTAATTGTAACTAATTGGTGTAACTGATTAGTATAATTGTGTTGTGTAACATTGATATAAGGAGAGAGAAAAAGGGAGAGAATAAGGAAATAAGAAGAGAATGAGTGAGAGAGAGATGAAAAAATTAAATCAAATCTTTACATATTTAAATTTTTTTTATCAATATGAGAGAGAGAGAGAGAGAGATAAATAGATAGAGAGAAAAGAGGAAAGAGAGAGTAATGAAGAGAGAGTAATGGAGTAATAAATACCCTTTTAGTCTTTTTTTAAAAAAATGCACTTAGGGCAAAATAAGTTTTTTTAATGTAGTTTAGCTCAAATAAGTCTAAATTTTTGTACCGGCTTCTAAATTACCCTATTCTTATTATAAATATTACCACCAGGGCCGGCCCAACCTCATTGTAGATAAAACTTGGGCTTTAGGCCCCACAATTTGAGAAGGCCTCACAATTTGAGTTATATAATTAACCCACATTAAAATTTTAACTTTACAAAAATTTTAAGTCCTATAAATAGGCCTCAAAAAATTTAAGTTCAATCAAAATTTTTAATTTCAATAATTTGGGCTCATGATTCAACCTATAATATTATAAAATTAAAAATCAAAAGTTAAAAAAAAAAAACTAAACGCGTAAAAAATTTACTCAAAAGTCAAGTTATATTTACCTCACATTTACTCTCTTCTGGTAAAAAAAAAAGTTGAAACATCTCTATCGACAACACTGATTCTTCCTCTATCACACACACATATAATAAATAAAAAAAAAATTAATTTTTAATAAAATTTTAATATTAAAAATAAAAGGCCTCGTTCGATATTATCGCTTTAGGCTTCAAAATGCTTTGAGCCGCCCCTGATTACCACTATGCGTGCAAGTCACCAAAGCAATAGAGACGCTCATGAATATCCTGATCAAGCTATATCATCTAATAACCTGCCAAATCTCACAGATAGTTCTCAGTAAACACGTTCTGATAACCTGCCAAATCTCAGACAGTTCTCAGTAAACACTTCCAACCTTCATGATGACGAAAAAAGTCCCCCAGCAGTTTGTGGAACAGGAAACATAAACATCACACACAACGTGAATACTCCGAATGAAAATAACCATTAAAAGTCATTACAATAAGGTCAAATATAGTCTTAATGACCAGTAAAAACAAACAGAAGCAACACAAGGGAGACTCAGCAGTTAACAAACACCTGCTGCTAAGTTTCCACTTTATTTCAGGGCACTGACAGAGCCAGCTACCTTCAAACATGCTATACGGACCCATACCAAGTGCTTATTCCTCAGACTAACAATGCAAACCAGACATCATCCACTAGTAATAGAAGTAAATACTAGATAACAGACCAACAAGAAGCTAGGGAAATGCAAGACAAAAGCAGGTAAAGCTTGGACACCTGACTGGGAAGAAGTGCACACTGGCTCACTCCTCTTCAGATTCAGACTCCGCACTCTGTAGCCACTCCACAAACGGCTTAACATTCTTCCAGATTGTGGAACCCCTATTACCACCACTCAAGCCCTTCTCATACCACTCCACAACAAACTCTTCTTCCAGTATATCATTGTCATAAAGTGCTTTCAGAACCAATCCAACCTCCTTCGCCACCTCGGGATTTGCTTTCCCACAGAAAGCCTCAGTAGCATGAAGCAGAGCTGACTGTGATCCCTCCTCCTGAGAGGCAGCTAAGATGAACTTCTTCTTCTTAACCACTTCCTTGGAGAATCCCTTTCCAACACCATAAAAAAGAGCTTCAAACAGGGCATCCATGACCTCTTGGGCAGTACCAGAGAGAGATCCAAGGAAGGACTTGAGCTGGCCCACAGGGGAACCCTGCTTGAGGTATTCCTTGATCTCGTCAACGAGCTTCTCATGGGGATTACAAGATTTAACCCCGTTCACATGTCCATTGATCTTGGGTTTCTCTTCACGTCCTGGAGAGTTTTTGCCCGACTTTGGCTTCTCTTCATTGGTAGAAAGCATAACCATGCCAGCTGTAACGGAACTAAGCTGTTCCTGAATCCTTTGCTGAGCTGCCTTTGCAGATGTGTCAGTCTGCCACTGGATATCATCATCACCATCACCATCGACAACCAATGCTTCATTCTCATCTGCCTGGCTGCCCACTGAGGAGTGATCCTCATCAGAGGCATTGGCTTTCTTCTTGGTCATTGCTTTAGAAGCCGCATCCTTTGAACCACCAGAGGAGCCTTTCTTCTTTGCAACCTCTTTCTTCAGTTTCTTCTGCTCCTCATCAGCAGCCTCTCCTTCCTTGAGTCGCTCTTTCTCAGCCCTCCTCATTGCCTTCTTATCCTTTGACCCCTTCTTCTGTTCAGGAGGGTTCTTGACAATAAAGGTTGTGAGCTTGTCCCTCATATCGACATCCGACAAAAACCCACATGCAGCACATTTCAGCGTAATCATTTGAGATTTTGTAATGATTATTTCAGTTTCAGGATTCCCACAACCATAACACTGTACATATTTCTTAATGAAGTTTTCCAGAAGTCCAGCAAGTTTTGAAGTGTCATGTGCCCCATTAACATGCGATGTTCCAGTCTTTTCATCAAATTTGGATTGGGCTCCGAGCTCACAACCAAAGTACTTTGTGGTGTAAGAAGCAGGCCTACCCAAGGCCTTAGCAATATCAACCATATTAACCACATTAGTCTTGATGCCATTTCCTCGACCTTCAATCTTTGTTATCATTTTTGGCATCTTATACCTATAAAAGGCATCATCCTTGTTTCCAGCACCAATATTTTGTAAAGCCATTTTGTTTTCCACGAAATATGTATGCTACAATTGATTTTATCAGAGGGGGTGCAAGGTGTCTCTTTTGGTGATTATTTCTTGAAAATTGGTCAAATTCCTTGAAAATGGAAAAGGTCGCTTACACTGGCAACCCTGGTAGTCCGAGTTATATCCCCGAAATTGAGCAAGATGCATACAGCCAACTTTAGCAGAGAAATGTCTCTCCTTTTTCCTAGACTTAGGACAATACTCTCCAAGCAACCCAATAGATGACAAAAAAAGAGATGCCCTCTCAGACATAAAAAGAGCTTCTAACTTCACACCCTCCACTTTGGCTAACTACACTTATTGCAGATTGAACTGCCAAAATCCTGGAACAAAATAATGACTATATTAGAGACAACCTAAAAATCATTAAATTAAATGCAGGAACTAATAAGAAAAGGAACATACTAATACTTTACCAGATAAGTCACAAAACAAGATTGCTGTTAACCTTACATACTCAAAAAAGGTGAGGGCCAGAAGGATGGAATTAAACACTAGAACAATAAGATGGTCTGGCAGTGTGATCGCAAGCTCCCCAAACTTTATCCAAACTAGAACCATTATTTCATCTAAAGGTGGAAAACCTCAATTCCAAAGGGAATAATAAGCTTAATCTCACCATTTCTTTCTCCTAACCACGTGCATATTTCTTTTCTTTTTTGTGGGAGGCAGGGCAGGTTGTGGGTTGTGCAGTATAGAAAATCAAGTGAACATTTATACTTTATCAGAGATACCCAAATACCCCAAGTAACAGAGACAGTAAGGATTCTGCTCAATAACAACAATAATTCATTTCACCTTATTGGAAACAAACAAAAAAACTGTTCACTGGACACAAACAGAAAGGAATTCATCCCATGATCCATCGTCCACCTAGTTGTTATAAACAAATCAATGATCAATCATATAGATGACCTACAATTAATGATACAGGACAAAATGTTGACCTGTTACCTTGCAACAAAATGCGAGGAAGTATAAAACATGTCCGCGAATTTAACATGGCCCCTAAGATATTATTCACACTTCTAGATCAAGATAACTTCACCACCACTATTTAATGCCGAGTATTAAATATTAAAATTAACACATTTAGATTAAGACTAGAGCACGAATATGGGAGGCAAAAGCAACATCGTAACGCAGGAAATTAGATCTAACATGAGAACCTTTAAATGAGGAATGAAAAACATGAAAATATATCTCTGGTTCAAAAGGTTATATTAAATGCAAAAATACATAAAATTTTAGTCAGAATCCAAAGTCATAACTCAGATTTTATAATTATAAACAAAAGGCTACAGGACCATTAAATCTCCTAAATAGCTGTACAAGACCTCCCAAGTGTTCTAACACACACACACATACATATATAAAGCACAAGAGGATAATTTGTTAGATCAAAAGGTGAGATCAGAGCCACAAAACTAAAACATCAATAATTTGTTTATTTGTAAACAATATTTGCAAGAATAAAACCATTCTTAAAATCGAGGAGTTTTAATACGCAAACCCTCAACTATCACCACAATTATTTCTGTTCATGAATTATTAATGATGGGTAATAAAACATATACTTTTGCATAAAATTACCCTTATCACGTAATATACCCAACTCAAACAACAATTATGTTTATATGATGAACATACATAGAAAATCACAAATAGTACAATCCAGTGTTTTCATTAATCTAGCCCCAAATCGATTCACAGATTAGAATTTCGGTACTCTTTTACTTTGGTTGATCTAGGGATATTTTTGGATCCAAAAATCCGCTCAAATCCAATGAATAAAATCTGAATTACTGTGACCATAAACCAAAATTCATTGTATAAAAGCACATAAAAATCAGATGTCCACATAGACGATTACATGAAAAAATCTAAATCACACAAAACGTATTTAAATATATAAAAATTCAGCAGATCTAAAAACGATTTAGCAAAATACAAACACGGAATTAAAGTCAATACTATAAATCTGAGTTTTTCAATCCCAAAAAAACTGAAAATTACAAATACTAGAGCAATAACAACCATACAAGCAAGTTCAAACCCAATCGAATCAAGTGAAAGGCTGATTATCCAATTAGGTACCAAGTCCGTGGAAATTCGGAGGCATCAACTCGGTCCAGACCTAACTTTAGGAGTTAGAACCAATAACCTTAATAACCTCAAGGTTTTTAGCCCAAGCGTTTTACCATTATAGAAAATAATAAAATTGAAACATGTAAAGCCAATCCGAATAGATCGACGATGAAAATAAGATCATCATAATAAACATCAGGTTGAAATTGAAATAGGTGAAGTTTCGAAGATGATACCTTAGATGAGATAGAGAGAGAGAGGATAACTTCAGGTTGTAGGTTGCGTGGCTGTGAGTGGAATGAGACGATGAGAGAAGATGGAATGGGAGAGTAGGAAGTTATATAGGGAGGTACCAGATGAAGAGAGAGAAACCCTACCACTTCAAGGATTAGATTAGGGCAAACTCATCACGTAATTTGGTAAATAACAAAAATAATAAAAATACGACACCACATATTTTTATTTATTTATATATTAGCAATAACTCTATACTTGGAAGACATTGTGCAACACTAAAAGTTAGACATTAATCGTGTAATATTTATATTTTAAAATTAAAGTGAATAATGTGAAAATACAAGTGAGGTAGGTGAGAAGAGAGATAAGTATGGATTAGTGGTATTGTAAAAGATTGAGGAGTGTGTTGATTGAATTGTCTAATATTGAAGGTCGTTTGGAGAAGATGATGTTTTTGAGAGAGAAAAAAAGTTAAAAAAAAGTTTTGTGATAAATCTTATATCACCTGTAACGCACGACATGCATTGCACGTGAACTTATTTAAATATTAATTTTTATAAAAAAATTAAATTATTTTTGTAATTTAATTAAATAATAAATTATATTCTGAGTAATTAATTCTCATTTTAATTATTGATTTATTCTACTCATATTTGAATATCTAATTTTTTTATTTTTTTAGGTATCTCCCTGACTACTTTAATATTTTTTTTTTGTTTGTTTATAATGAAGTTTCATCATCATCAGATTGTCATTTATTTGCACATCTTAATTTATAAAATATTTTTTATATTTTTTATCAAAGAGATTAATTAAATTATAAACTATTATTTATATTATAATATTATGATATTGTTGCATATAAAATAATCAAATATGATATATATTTGACAATAAAAGTCAATCTAACAATTACATGTATATAATTGATGATGCACAAAATTGTCTTGTGCAAGATCAACAATCAAGAATGTATAATGGTGTAATTAATGAGCAATTAACAATCAATCAATGGCAATCAAGGAATTAAAATTGTAAACAGAGAACCAACACGGGGATGTATAGTGGTTCGGTCTCGGATGACCTACTCCACTTTCGGGAATGGCAGCGGTGACTTGGTGTTCTTTATTGATGAATAAGAGTCGTCGGAGGGATGTTCTCCGGGAGTATTACAGTGCTTTGGGAGAGAGAGAGAGAGAGAGAGAGAGAGAGAGAGAAAAAACAATATGTGTAGTAAGTGTGTGGGATCTTGGAGATGTCTCAAGGTCCTACCCAAGTGTGTAGATCATGCCCTCTATGTGGAGAGGACTTACATTATATAGGCTTAGTAAGGCGGTAAGGCGGTGACGTGAGGGAGATGTCTTCCACTATTTTGGTAAGTGCAATCTTAGTAGGAATAGATCTCTTTGGCAAGCACAGTTAAGGTAGGAATAGATCTCCGTCTACATCCCGATATTTTCTCCCTCCTGTTCCTATTCCTTCGGAGGAAGATCCTGAGCTGGGTTGAACTTGAGTTGGAGTGATGGAGTCAAGAGGAGTGGAGAGAAGTAGACGCCCAAGGGACCTGCCCAGGCGGTCCTGCGCCCAAAGGACCAGGTCCAAGGGACCTGCCCAGCGGCGCCCAAGTGCAGCCATGGATGGCGCTCAAGGGCTGCCATAGGCGGCGCCCAAGAGGTCTGCCTAGGTGGCGCCCAAGGGTTGCCATGCCTTCCTGTTTTGGGCGTTGGCCTCTTGATGCCTTCTCTTTGTTTGGGCTCTTCTTTGGGCTTTCTCAGTTCTGTTTTCATCGGGCTTGAATCGCTTTTTATTGTCTTGGGCCTTCTTGATTTATTGGGCCTGACCCAGTTAATTTCGGGCTCATCATTTGTCCCCCATGCCCCAAGCCTCTGACTTTTTACGAGAGGAAGGGGTTGAGGGCATGTGCTTCGTCTTCGCTTGAGTGAGCAGAAATTTTCTTGTTTCCCACTGTGTTTTTTCATCTTCAGAGACTTGCTGGATTTATCGGTATCAAATACATAATTTTTTCCCCTTTTTTTTTTGTCTTGGGCGCAGACCCTCTTTTGTCCTTTTCTCTTTTTTTTTTTCCTTCTTTCTTAGGCGTTAGCTTCCCTGACCTTCTCATTTTCTTCTTTTTCTTCCTTTCTTGGTTGCTTTGGGCGCTGACCCTTCTTCCTTTTTTTTTTCTTTTCTTTTCTCTTGGCCTCCTTACTTGGGCACCGCCTCCTGGGAATTGGCTTCTTGTTTTTTTTTTTTTTTTTTTCTTGCTTGGGCGCCTTCACCCTTCACCCTTCTTTCTTTTTTCTTTTCTTTTTCTTCTCTTGGTTTGGGCGCCGCCTCTTGGACCTCCCCTCTTTTTTTTTTTTTTTTGGCTTGTTGAGCTTGGGCGACGCTTCCTTCACCTCTTTTTTTTTTTTTTTTTCCTCTTTGCCTGAGCTGGGGGACCTCCCCTCTTTTTTTTTTTTTTTGGACTCCCTGGGCGAGGAGACTTGGGTGCCTCATTTGGGCAAGAGGGAGAGCTATTGTGGGCGCCACCTGGAGACTGGTAAGATGCTTTGAGTGACGCCAAGAGGTTGGCAGGGCGACGCCAGAGGTCTTGAGCGCTGCTATGTTTGGGCAAAGCCTTGAATCTTGCTATGGACGACGCCTCTCTGGTGCTTGGTCATTAGCTGACATTGTCTCTGATTGCAGGCGTCCTGTTGATAGGGCGAGTTAGGGTGGTGTCTTGTCCTCCTCCCAAGAGGGCGAGGTTTGATGCCTCCAGTGCTTCTCAGTTCAGGTCCAATGGCTAGATTGCTTCCTGGGAGATGGGACCCCGTGGTGCCCCCACTCTTTCTTTGACTGTGACTCATGTGTGTATCAGAGTTAGTTGTTGTATTGCTATAGGAGTTGGGGCTCCAGTGCAGACGGCTTGAGTTGTAAAAGTGTAACTGGCAAAGACTATGTTATCTCAACATTAAAATATCTAACATGATTACCTGCAGGCTGTTTGCATGAGAGCAAAGTCAGAGTTGTGGGCGTCTCGAGAGAGGGCCGCATGAGCTGAGGCCAAGCTACGTATAGCGTCGGTGGATCGCTGCCGTGGCAGAGGTTTGTAAGGTGACTACTTGCGCGAGAGCAGAGTCATAGAGGTCGAGCTACGTATAGTCTCGGGGGTGGTTGCCATGGCAGAGGCTTACTAGGTGACTACTTGTGCGAGAGCAGAGTCATAGACCGAGCTACGTATAGTCTCGGGAGATGGCTGTTGTAGCAGAGACTGACTACTTGCGCGAGAGCAAAGTCACAGAGGCCGAGCTACGTATAGTCTCGGGAGATGACTGCCGTAGCAGAGGCTTACAAGGTGACTACTTGTGCGAGAGCAGAGTCATAGAGGCCGAGCTACGTATAGTCTCGGGAGATGACTGTCATAGCAGAGGCCCATTCCATTGAGATGGAGATGAGGAGATGGCTGCCGTAGCAGAGGCTCATTCCATTGAGATGGAGATGAGGAGGACGCTGAGGAGCTGAGCGCCTGAGGTGCGCCTGGTGAGATGGGACGAGACCCATCGTCTTGGCGGGATCATTGGAGGTGCCCAAGGTGGAAATGGTGAGACCCCTTGTCTGGGTGGTATCATGGAAGGCGCCCAAGGTGGAGAGGGCGAGACCCCTCGTCTGAGCGCCTGCTGCTAGGTGCCTGGTGATGGGCGCCCTTTGTCTTTTTGTCTACCTTGTTGTGTCATGTTCTGACTTTTGTAAGCTGTTTGTAAATTTTAAAAAGGCAAAACAATTCTGGACATAATAATCTCCGCAAAATTTTATTTTATAAAATAACAAATAACAAGGTAAATCAACTAATAAATGATAGATAAAATCTTCAGGTGCTCGGTGTCCCGTAGGTGGGCCAAGACTTTCCTGGTAAAGTTGGAGTCACCCCTTCCTAGCCCTTAGGCTATCGTCTGGATTTCTCCGAGGGGTTGTTGGCGTTCTCTGTCATCCTGGTCCCAACCAGGTGGCGGGGCTTATCCTCTGCCAGCAACGTACTGCCTCAACTAGCCACGTTGTATGAGCTCCTCAATCTGCCTTTTAAGATCAAAACAGTCGTCTGTGTCGTGGCCATGGTCACAGTGGAAGCGACAGTACCTGCTGGGATTTCTGCGATTTGGGGCAGACTTCATTTTTTCGGGCCAGCGGAGTGTGGGGTCATCCTGTATCTGGAATAGGATGTGCTCCACCGAGGCATTGAGTGGTGTGAGAGCTTGCCACTCTCTCAGAGGTGGGGGACCAAGACGGTCCTTGACAGAGATTATCTCTGTCCTATTTCTTTTGTTCTCTACCTCCCACTTGTCTTCGCTGGTGTCCTTCCTTTTCTCCCCTCCTCGGGAGGACTCACCTCGACGGGCCTTGGTGACGTCTTCGGCATTCACATACTTCTGGGCCCTCGACAGCAGCTCGAGCATGCTAGAGGGCGGCTTCTTGAGGACATAAAACGTGAAACTGGAGGTGCGAAGGTCGGCAATGAAGGAGGCCAGGGCTACCTTGTCATCTGGTTCCTCAATTTGGAAAGCCTCCTCGTTGAAACGGGTGAGGTAGTCTCTGAGGCTTTCATCCATGTCCTGCTTGATGGTGAGTAGGTGGGTCACAGGCTTCTGATGTCGGCGTCCCCCAATGAAGTGGGAGACGAAAAATCTACTGAATTTTGTGAAGGAGTGGATGGAGGAGGGCTTGATCCTTGCAAACCATTGGCGAGCAGACCCTTTCAAGGTGGTAGGGAAATCTCTACACATAATCTCTTCAGGCATGTTGTGGAGTTGCATGAGAAACTTGTATGTGTCAAGGTGATCGAGGGGGTCCTTGGTACCGTCGAAGATCTTGATGGTAGGCATCTTGAACTTCGAGAGTAGGGGATAGTTAATTATATCAGCAATGAAGGATGTATCAGTGCGTCTTACCAGGTAGTCCACGGTTTCGGGCGCTTGTGCCTTCATGGCGTTGAGGGCGTCGCCGAGTTGGTTCTCTACCTCTCTAATCTTCTCGTCCCACTAGTTGGGGACATCCTCCGTTGGGTGGTGGTACTGGCTTCCATGATCGCCATACTGGGTCTCACCTTCGTCCTCCTGCGCGGGTACATGAGGAGGGACTGCTGGGCGAGGGGCACCCGGGCGTGGTCCTGGGGCGCTCTGGCGAGGGACCCTATGACAGGGTGCTGCTTGGCGCCCTGAGTGAATAGGATGTCGCTCATCTCCTGTTGGAGGGAGTGGGGCTCTTCCCACAGGGGGAGGGGCGACGCCCCCTTGGGTGAGCATTAGCTGGATGATCTGCTGGTTCTGTTTCACCAGCAGCTGCATGGTCTGCAAGAGTTGTTGTTGTTGTCCAACGGCTGGAGTTGCCGTGACAGAGGGTTCCGAAGGTGCGAGGGGAGGCGGAGCCTCCTCCCGGTGGGCTGGGTTATTGTCTCCTGGTTGTTGAGACCTTGACCTCGTAGTGATTGCCATGGATTGGAAGAGTAGGAAAGTAGTAGAAACTTAGTCGTTCCCACAGATGAGGCTAAACTGATTATGCACAAAATTGTCTTGTGCAAGATTAACAGTCAAGAATGTATAATGGTGTAATTAATGAGCAATTAACAATCAATCAATGGCAATCAAGGAATTAAAATTGTAAACAGAGAACCAACACGGGGATGTATAGTGGTTCGGTCTCGGATGACCTACTCCACTTTCGGGAATGGCAGCGGTGACTTGGTGTTCTTTATTGATGAATAAGAGTCGCCGGAGGGATGTTCTCCGGGAGTATTACAGTGCTTTGGGAGAGAGAGAGAGAGAGAGAGAAAAAAAGCAATATGTGTAGTAAGTGTATAGGATCTTGGAGATGTCTCAAGGTCCTACCCAAGTGTGTAGATCATGTCCTCTATGTGGAGAGGACTTACATTATATAGGCTTAGTAAGGCGGTGAGGCGGTGACGTGAGGGAGAGGTCTTCCACTATTTTGGTAAGTGCAATCTTAGTATGAATAGATCTCTTTGACAAGCACAGTTAAGGTAGGAATAGATCTCCGTCTGCATCCCGATATTTTCTCCCTCCTGTTCCTATTCATTCGGAGGAGGATCCTGAGCTGGGTTGGACTTGAGTTGTCTTCTTGAACTGTGTTGGACTTGAGTTAGAGTGACGGAGTCAAGAGAAATGGAGAGAAGTAGGCGCCCAAGGGACTTGCCCAGGTGGACCTGCGCCCAAAGGACCAGGTCCAAGGGACTTGCGCCCAAGAGACCAAGTCCAAGGGACCTGCCCAGCGGTGCCCAAGTGCAGCCATGCATGGCGCCCAAGGGCTGCCATAGGCGGCGCCCAAGAGGTCTGCCTAGGTGGCGCCCAAGGGTTGCCATGTCTTCCTGCTTTGGGCGTTGGCCTCTTGATGCCTTCTCTTTGTTTGGCCTCTTCTTTGGACTTTCTCAGTTCTGTTTTCATCGGGCTTGAATCGCTTTTTATTGACTTGGACCTTCTTGATTTATTGGGCCTGACCCAGTTAATTTCGGGCTCATCAATAATAATCTATACTACAATAAAATGTCAACAAAAGTGAAAAACTTTTGATTGACGTAAATAACCTTACTAAAAGAACTAATACCTCTTATATCCTACCCTTTCATATTCCTCTCTTTAATTTTCCTCTAATATTAATCTCTACTACAATAAAATGTCAACAAAAGTGAAAAACTTTTGATTGACGTAAATAACTTTACTAAAAGAACTAATACCTCTTATATCCTACCCTTTCATATTCCTCTCTTTAATTTTCCTCTAATATTAATTTCAAATTAAATTCATAATTTCATCTATACTAATCTAACCCATCAACAATTCAATTATTTTCTCTTAAACCTAAAGCTCTTTATTAGGTCATTACACTAACCTGAAGCCCCTTCATCTCTCCTACCGGCCCCTTCATCTCTCACTGTCACTGTTGAAGGGTCGCTTGTGCATAATCTCCCAATTCATAACCTTTGTAATTATAACTCATGCATAGTATCGATTCTAGACAGTGTCATTCATCTTCCAAGTTTCGTTCATCTTGAGATAATTAACACTCAGATCCAATCTGCTTTCCTACAGAGGAAGCATTCATTATCTCCTTTTTGTTTGGCCATTTCTTGAAGAAACTACACACGGTTTCTGTAGCATATTTCTGAAGAAGCTTCACGTTATATTCTTAAACATCATTAAATCACTGTCCAGTTCAAAGCACTTCTCTCTCTGTGGGTGTGTTGAGAAACTGGCATGCTCCTTGAATAGGTAGGTACTCTCCCATTGGTTCATTGCATTTTATTTTTAAGAACATAATCCTTTTACTCTTTTTTTTTTTGTCAGGTCCGCTATTATGCACTTATAACAAAAATAATAGATGTAGATTGTGGAAGAAGCACCAGGTTATGCATTTTGCCAATGTATAAAGATTCATATATTCCGTCTCAAACTGCATAGTAGTCTATTAGTCGGACAAAGTATAAATTTGTAAGATAAGTTCACTTTTGCACCTTTGTTATTTCTTCTTTTCTCAAATTTTTATCCATTTAACATCTACCCACACATGACTAATGCAAGTTATGGTTCCCCTACCTGAAAATCCTCGGAAATGGTTGCCAAAAGGATGCAAGGAAGAGGTTGCAATCAATAGCGATCTATATCAATCTGCTTGCTGAGATGGAGATTCCAAATGCTTATTTAGAAAATTTGCCCAATGTATAGGATGGTTCATTTTTTTTTGGTCTGGAAATGCCAAAATATATCGTAGAGCTGGGTACTATATTTGATGGTCATCATCACTTTTGTTTCAAGGATATAGTTTAACTTTCAATTTATTTTTTAAATTAAGGAAAGCTGACACTTAGAATCATATATTTTTTTGCTTCCTTCCAAGTATATTTGATCTTAATTCCAAAATCCTCCGCCTACAAATTTTACCTGCTTATGTAATTGTCTTATAAAGTTTTCCTTTTTATATAACTGTTAACATGGTGTGGTTTTTAAATGCATTTGAATTGAATCTATTTATATTGTTTCTAATTCATGAGTTTTAGTTTCTGGGTTGAACACTTTACTATGTATTCAAAGGGGAAATAAGTGAAAAAGATGCAGTGTTGCTCAACAAATACTGACTTATTATTTATATTTGTTTTGAATAAATTGATTGAACGTGTTTGAACTAATCTACAGACAGTAGTGTATGATCAACATAGGTTCTATACATATGTTCATTTGGCCTTTCAAATGAAAAAGTGAAGAACATTGATCATATTGGATAAGGACACTTCCATTTCTTAAAAAAGATTGATCATAGCTCAGAACATCAAACTATGAATAAAGAATTTGTCATATGTTGAGCACATAAAAGAAATCTGAAAACTTCTTGAAACACAAACATGGGGCACAAGACTATATTTAAAAATGATTGAATACATTTCATAATACAAACACTTGTGCATGCAAGATTATAGAGGAAAAGGTTAAGTAAAAAGTGAAGAACGGAGAAAATTGTGAAGGCAAGGTTGTTACCTTGTCTATGTATTAGGCGTCTAATTAACATCACTACGGAAGTTTAATTTTGACCACTTTTTGGGTTTATGGTTTACTATGATTGATACTTTTTATGGATAAGTATAGTTTTATTTTCTCTTGACTTGTGCTAGCATGTTTAATTTCGTCTCACATGCAATGGAGATGGGGTGATTTGTTATAATTTTTGTGTATATTATTTATGCTTGCAGAACCTCATCGACTTGGCAAGTAATTAAAGTTTTAAGTCTGATACTACAGGTATACGTTAAAAAAAAAATGTTACATCAATAAAAGTCTGCTAACTCTTAGAACTGTAAGACCTTGCTCATTGTCACTTTGTTGACAACGTAATAGTTTTGCTCAAATGATGTTTTTCCTTAGTTTTCAAATTATTTATAAAAGTCATCCAAATAATTTATCAGTCACAAATATTTATTTAATTACTGTAATATTTCTTTGTGAGACGATGTACAAAACTTGTAATAGTTAGTGAAAGTTGCATGACATTATAAAGATGATATAAAGAAAAATGTACTTGCCCCAAATATTCAATTCAATATTTATTTACCCAGTACTTTTTGGGTATTAGAAAATGTGATTTTTGGCTGACCAATATCGATGTTTTTTAAAGATGTTGATTTCAAAAAAGAAGTTATCAATTTATCTAATGTGTACTATTTTTATATTCAAAATTATTCACGTACAACGTACGTGTGCATCAACAAGTAATTACAAATGGAGCGAGACAACAATGGAGTGGGATTACTATTACTTAACCTTTTTTTTTTTGTCATTTTGCAATTTGGTTAAGAAATTGACCTACTTCCAACATCTTTTGTTGATATGCATTTGGCTCAAAGGAATTATGTTTAACAAATTAATTTAAATGATACTAACCTTAATTGTTTTAAACGTGATACGAAAAAAAGTAATAATGCGTGTTATTATTTTATTTTTTTGATAAATAATGCATGTTAGATTGGCACATTTAAATCTCAATTTTTAAGTTAATAACACCAACTAAACTATAATTTAAAATGGTTCATGTGCAACGCACATGTGCACCAACTAGTAGAATATAAAAGACTACATAGAAGCAAACTACAAATAACTAAGTTCAAAAAAATTTAGAAAATAGAGTTCAAAAGAACTTAGAAGTCAAATAGGGATAGAAAATAAAAATTAAATGAAAATAAATATGTGGGTAGAATTGATTTTACAATAATAATTAGGGATAAATTAGAAAATTAAAAAAATTTCATAGATACTGACATTTATAAGCAGTATCGATATAGATATAGATAAATTAGATCAAAATAAGTGAACATTAGATCAATCTTAATTAACCTTGTTATACTTTTATGAAATGACGATTCAACTTTCTAACAATAATATTAGATATATTTCATAATTTTCTTTTTTTGGGTACTTATTCCAATATTAGTGAGAGTCTCTAACAAATATTAAATCAAATCCTAATAAGTTTAGTCATTTTGATTTGGGTTTGAAAGGTATTAGATCTCGAATTAACAATCTCCACATTTCTTAAATTTTTGGAGTTTTGAAATTTTTAATTACCAAACTAAGGGTGTGTTTTTTTTTTTTGATCAAAAACCATTTTTTTTTTTTAACTAAGGGTGTGTTTGTTAACTTAAATTCAACACTTAAAATAAATATATTCCGCACTTATTAATTAAACTCGTTGGATAACTAAAATTTTAATATCTTAGTATATTAAGTTCTCCTTAAAAATATGCTACAATATTAAGTAGAAGACCTCTTACATAATTTTGAAAGTGTTCAATAAAATCATCTTTAATAATATTTACAATATGACAATTCTACTCCGAAATATTTCACAATCCTATTAAAACTCTAATTAGTCTTCTCTCCAAAACCTCTAACATATCTATCCTCCTTGCCGTCTTGATCGTCTTCTTCAGCGAGCGACACAGGTAAGTCTTCTTCCATGTCTTCTTCCCTTGTCTTCTACAACACACATATACATACATAATTACACACATACACACACAATTACACATACATGCACTGCATACACACATACACATACTCTATGCACACACACACACACACACACACATTTATTCTAATTTATTCTATTTTTTTAATAAAATCTAATTTATTCTACTTTTTAATATTTTCAATTATTTATTAGTTATTTTTCACTTATTGTGTTATTCAATTTGTTATTATTCTATTAGATAAAAACATATTTTATAAATATTTTCAAAGTAAAAAGTGGAAGGATAAAACTAAAAATTAATTCATTTTCAAAAGTCATTTCTATGTAGTTATCAAACAGTTTGGTTTAATTCAGTACTTAAATTTCAATGGGCACCAAACAGTCTACGAATTCAGTATTCAGCTTTTAGACTTCAGCTTTCAGTTTTATCAAACACCACCTAAAGTGTTGTTTGATAAAATTGAAAGTTGAATATTGAAAACTAAATGTTGAATTTTAATTACTAAATGTTGTATTTTTTAATTTGTGAACTGTTTGGTATCCACTAAAATTTAAGTACTGAATTAAACCAAAATATTTGATAAGGTTGCAGAGTTGAAGTCTGGAAATAAATTAGTTTATAATTTTACCCTTGTACTCTTTACTTTGAAATTATTTATAAAATAAGCATTTATTTAATAAAAAACCCACGATATATTATTAAAAGTAATTTATAATATGCATTTATTTATAAAATATGAATTTATTTGGGTGTGATTGTGTGTGAGTTTCTGCGAAAGTGTGCAGATTTGTGTGTGATTGTGTGTGTGCATGTGTGTGGTTTTGTGTGTGTGACTACATCCTTCAAATTGTGTGACTGTGCGTGAGTTTGTGTGCCAGTGCACGCGAATTTGTGCATGACCTGTATGTGTGTGCGTGTGTCTTTGTGATGTAGTGAATGTATCTGTGATTGAGTGTATGTGTGTGTATTTTTTTGTGAATCTCTGTATATGTGATGGAGTGTGTATTTGTGTGCCATGGTCTGTGAACTTTTATGGGTGAGATTTAGGGTGTGTTTGTTTACTGTTTTTGTTTCGTGTTTTATGTCTTTATTTTCAGTTTTTGTCAAAAATGAAAACAAAAATATGTTTGTGTACTGTTTTTGGTTTTGTTTTGTTTTCGTTGTATTGGAGACAAAGACAAAAAAATGGGAACAAAAAATTTTTGTTCCAGGAAACAGAAAACACGCGTTTTTTGTTTAAATGAGGTCTCACCTTCGACTCTTGTTAGCCACAAAATTCCACTTCAAAACAGGGGCTATAAATATGGGATCTTTCGCACAGGTCAGTCCCTTTGCCACTCCCTGTTCTCTCAGCCACTCTCTCTCTTTTGTTAAGGTAAGCAACGATTGTCTCTCATCATCTCTCTCTCAGTACGTCTCTCTTCTTCGGAGCTCTCTCAGCAACTCTCTCTCTCTTCCACTCACAGATCGACGAAGACGAAGCAAGGCTCACACGAAGAAGACTCACAGCCGAAGACCAAGAAGGCAAGTGTAACCCCTTTACTTGTATACGTATATGTATATATATACATAGATCTGTATATATATGCATATATCTACATAGATCTGTATATTATAAAACCCTAATCATATTTTTTTTTCAATATTTTTTTATCTACATTGATCTGTACGGTTTTGTGCTTTAATCGTATTTTTTATGCTTTTGCTATGTCAGAAAATATGTTTAAATTGTTTGAGTGGTTTTGCATTTGTTTTCTCAACGTTGGGGAAATCTTCTGTTTGAGTCACTTTAAGCTTCTGCTTTTCAATGGGTGTTCTTTTATTCAGAGTATGAAAGCTAATGCCAAGCGAAATTATATAATTTGATGTCCTTTTCTTTGCAAACCATTCATTAGATTCGGAAATCAGTGCCTTTTGTGCCATGATTTGCGTTTGGCTTCATTTCTTGAATGACTCTGAATAAGCCACAGTTTGTCTAGGTCAAATTTGACAACAACTACCATGCTTTACATGTATTTTTTATTTTATTTATTTTCATTTGGAACAGGCTTTGCTTGAAATTTAAGATGTGGAATTGCATAATCTGTTCAATTAAAAAAAAATCACCAAATGAGCAATGTGGGTTTGTCTGAGCACTTAAGGGTTACCCACTCTTGGGTATATTCACTTTTTTTTTTTTCAATGAGCTTCGTGTTAAATTTTGTTAAAACCAATTAAATTTCCGAAAAGATCCAATGGTTGAAACTATAACCAATTAAATGGCAAACAAAAGAACACCAATTGCAGTTGTATTTTCCCTTTTTGGGGGGTAGAAGGCAGAGTAGTTCATAATCCAATGAGAGATGATCTTTCAATTGCTTACTTCAATATCAGTTATATAGTAGAAGTAGTCGTGGCACCTTGCAATGATAAAGCCCTTATGAAAATTTTGTTAAAAGCTATCATTCTAAGAACTAGAATCTATTCGACTTCTTGATTTTTTCTCCTCATGCTATATCATTCAGAATATTGCTATAGTTGAATGGATATCAATTCTTGATTTTAGTTAAGTGATATGACTTATTAATGTCTGAACTTAGGGGTTGTATGTTGGGCACTATGATGTATGAATGTGATTACTCACTTATGTAATATAACTATCTTTCTTTAGATGTTCTTTGGATTTGTATTTTGATGTAATATAACTATCTTTCTTTTGATGGGAGATTGCTTTTACAAAGGGACCAGGGCATGTTACCTACTGCTAGATTGGAGGATGCAGGTCCAGGTTTGGGCTATTAGCAGTCAGCAGTCTGTGTTGCTTAGATCATGGACTGGTGATGGCTTGCTTTTGGTGTCTGGGCAGTTGGTGTGTGCAGTCTGAGTCTCTGTTTTGGTTTGCATTGCACTGTTCTGTTTGCATTGGACTGCACTGGTCTGGGACATGGAGTGTATTGGCAGTTTGTGCAGTACTGTATCAGGAAAATGGAGGGATTTGAGACCAAGAGCTGAGTTAATAGCTTTAATTCTTTTGAAGGATTAAAGCCAACTCTTGGGGGAAATTTCCTTTTGCATCAGGTAGGCTGCTGCTGTTCTGGGCAGGAGTTCCTATGTTCCAGACTCTGAAGCCGCAACAACTGATCTGTGAGGACAAATGCTGAGCAGTGAGGATCTAAATACAATGACTGTGCAGAATTGTATTTCTTTGTACAGATTACAAGTTTTGATTTGTTAAAAGGATGCTCTGCTATGAGGATACTGCAGTTTTTGTTATAGACTGTGAGCTGGTGCTTTTTGGTTAAAGATCTGCAGCTGGGCAGCAGCTGTACAGGGAATACACTGTTCTCTGTTTTATGTTTTGCTAGCAGTCTTGGCAGTCTATTGTGGTTCTTGATCTGTGACTGTTAGTTTCATGGCTTTTGCTGGGATGGTTCTTGAATATGGCTGCTGGGGGTGATAATGATGAGAGTGGCTGTGGTCTTTTTGATGGGTTACTGGACTGGGTTTTTTGCTTTGTTTCAGTAGATATTCCCTGTTCTGGCATTTTTCTGCTGTGAGTTGAGCTGAGAGCTTTGGTGCAATAACTGAGCTATAGGATCATAACACAGTAAGGAAATGTTGGTTCAGCAACTAGAGAAAAGCAGTTCCAGACTTTGGGTTATGTCAGCAGACAGGTTATGGTTGCTTGGGCCATGGATTTGGATAGCTGGCAGCTGGACTGTATTGATTAGTTTTTGGTTTTAATCATTTTTGAAGGATTAAAGCCAACTCCTTTGTAATTAGAATTTTTGAATTCTTTTGCTTCTTGTAACTCCTTTGTAATACATGGTTGTAAATCATTTTTCATGAAATAAAGTGTTGATTTGTTTGAAAACAAAAAATGATATATTATAAAACATATTTAGGATAAAACTTGAGGTAGTTACCAAACATGTTTTTTGTTTTTATTCTCATAATTTGATAGACAAAAATGACTACCAAACATGTTTTTTGTTTCAGTGTTTACCGCAAAACAAAGACAAAAAATTGTCTCTGTTTTTGGTTTTTTGAAGACGCAAAAACAAAAACGTTACCAAACGAGCCCTTAGTGTTTTTGTTGCCGAAGAAGACAATAGAAAGAGGGAATTATCTGAATGTTAGAAGCATATGAGAGAGACGGTGAATAGGATCGGCAGATTAGGGGTTTTGGGGAGGAGATTAGTTAGATTTTGAATACGTTTGAAAAATATTTCAGGGTATAGTTGTCATATTAAAAAAATTATAAAACTATTCCAATTGAGTGATTTCAGCATTTAGCCTTAAATAAGGGATCTCCTACTTATTATTTCAACCTATTTTTAAGAACCACATAACAAATTAAGACATATCAACTTTGGTCATCAAATCAACTTTATTAAATAAGTGCGAGGTACATTCAGTTTAAGTGCTGAATTTGAGTTAACAAATACCACCTAAGGCTCTCTGCAATCACATTATACCATATGTTTTTTGTAACCACTCCTCAACACCACACTTAACTAACCACTACATTTTCAAATTTATTTAAATAAATTTTTTAACTATTGGATTATTCATTACTTTATTTTATCTAACTTATTAAGTGATAAGGTGAAAGAGAAAAGACATTTGCTAAGAATATATTTGTAACTGACTAATTTTGTGAAATATTTTTATAAATCTCAATTTATTTTATGGTCATGATGCTACAAACTTCAAGATCCGAAAGTATCAATTAAAAAGATGAGTTCAAGCTACAACGACACATCAAAAACTCTTCAAATACATCTTCAAGAACCCTTGGTTTGATTTTAGACTTAGGATGATAAGGGTAAAAATCCTATTGACGTTTAATTCGTTAATGACTCCTAGGTATTCTTCAAAGAATTTTTTTTAAACCTTTATTGTATTTTAAATTAAATACATATGATTGAATTATTAATCAGACCCTATTTGAGCAACACTTTTTAGTACTCAAGAAAAGTTTTTACTTGATTTCTAGCTTAAAAACCAGTAGAGACTATCATATGCTCTCTTGCCTTTGGATAAAGCATTCTCTAAATACTTAAAGATAAATTTGGAAAACCTGACGAATTGGGCAGAGGAGACTGCCCTCTAGGTTTTGTGTTTTGAAAGCATAGTTTGAACCATTAGTAGACCCTTTTTGAGCAACACTCTTTAGTGCTTAAGAGGACAAGTTTTTTGTCTATTTTTAGGCTTGAAAAACTAATAAGGGCCACGCTGAGTTTGAATTTTCATTCTGGTTCGTAATTCTGAGTTTTTTTGTTGACCATGATTACTCTTATTTGGACGAGTCTTTTCTTTAGCTAAGGTAAGCCTCGTGTAAGCCTTTTTGAGAGTAAAAATGCAACTTCTACCCAGAGAACTTCCACCACCCTAGATTCCTAAGACCTAAGGTTACCATCTAGATATTCTACCCAACCTCAGAAATTGGAGTGAAGACCTTGATTGGTATACCAAACTCATTGGTGTGTGCATACCGGAGATTTTTGGTGTACACATGATTGGTTGAGGCCTAGAAGATTCTCACGGAGGTGGAATGAGGGCCTTTGACAAAGAGATATATTGAAGAAAGGGATCATCTAATCATTGTATTAGTTGTGGTATAAGACTTAAGTCCTTATATGCTGACTTTGAGAGAAGTGTATTAGACTTTTGTGAACCCCGAGTAGTTTCCCGCAGTTTTTCCTAAGGAGGATTTTCTACATTAACAAATTGTTTGTGTTCATCTTGTTTATTTACATATACACTTGCATTTGTTAGCACACGCGCACTATGTGTTTGTATGAATGATTAAATGACATCTTTTCATCCATAGTTGCATTTGGAATTTGGAATCCCCATGAGATTAAGTATTTTTGTGAATTAATTGAATTAATTAACATCAATCTTCATGGATGTAAGAGATCATGGTGATTAAAAGAGGTTCTCACTAATTAATTCACCAAGCTTTGTGAGAAGAGGTGATTGTGTAGATTAAGTTTTAATTTATAATGATTGTGCTTAAAATCAAAAAAAACATATTCACTCCCCTCTAGGTAGTATCGTGCGCTACATGTGTATAATCGTGAAAGAAGATTCACTTCATTTCTCCTCCTCCCAGAATAACAATTAGTATCAGAGAATGGTTGCCTTGAGTTGCACATAGACATATCTTTGTGTTTTCTTTCTTGAGATCTATCATTACTACAACTTAGTCTTTAGTGGAGTCTTGAAAAAAAGGCAAATCAATTGTTGTTCAATCCAAAAACAATTATTTTACCCCCAAAAAGTAAGTCAGAATCACTAACATCTTTTAGCATATCATTCAATGCTTCAATGGCTTGACGCCTAGCCATAGATGCTTCATCCCAAATTATGAGTTTTGCTATTCTTAAAAGTTGAGCGAGAGAACTTTGCTTACCCATATTACAAGTTGTGTATAAGTCTATATCTATAGGTATTTTAAAATGCGAATATGTTGTGCGTCCACCTAGTAAGATTGAAGCTGCAACTCCATATGTTGTAGTTGCAAGAGCAATATACTTTTTTGATTTAACTGTAGCCAAAAGTGCTCGACTGAGAAAAGTTTTGTCAATAATATCAGATCCGTCGATGAAAAATGACATTTGTTTTCCAAAGAAAACTCTATCGATTATTATTATTATTTGAAATGCATTATGTTGCAGCGAGTTTAGAATTGAAATTGCTTGATAATCTTTCTCAAAAATAGAAATATTCATTTCGGCTTCAATTTCTTTGCATATGGTTTCATTGTTGTTGAGAATCGTATCATTATTTCAAATGTTGAAATCTTTGATATCTCTTCCCATTGTTTTGCAACACTTTCTTTTGAGAGATTTTTTTTGTCGGCATAATCTTTGGACATAGAGCATTCAAATTTTTCCCATAATGTTTTATGATTGTTAGAAGCGCAATGGACAAGAATGGTAGCAAAGTCCGAAATCACTATTAAGTAATTAAAATTAAACAACTATAATAAAATTAATGAAAATTCTATTGATTAATAAAAACTATAAAGGGTATTTAGTAATGATAATTTCATTTAGAACCAAAATCAAGAATGTAATCAACATGATAATTTGATTGTCAGGATCAATTCCAAAGAATGTATAGGTAGGTTAATGTGACTGATTTTTTTTTTTCTCTTTTTTTGTATGAAAGTCCAAATAATAGGATGGATTCTAAACATTGCCCAATGGGAAGGCCATCAGGTTAGCTTAATTTGCATGAATCATGAATCACGTCATGGTTCTCTCATTGATCTTTTCAACAAAATGAACAACACAGAAGAATACGCAAATCAAGGCTCACACATTATGCATGCTGCACTGCAAGTACCCCATATTTCAGAGTCCATCGTTTTATCTAGATTAATTTTTTTTTTAAATTCCAATTAAAAAAAAGTAATATTGCAAAAAAGAACAAATGCTTGCTAAATTTGATCAGATTAGCAGAAGTCTCGGGAGATCTTTATCAAGAGCAAGCCACTAAAAAACTAAAAAAAAAAAAAAAAAGAAGATTACCCCCTTTTTTTTTTTACCATAAATCAAAGATTGATGGAGTAGTTGGTGGAAAAATCAAAGATTACTCCATTGTTTGGAAATTCTATTTTTTTTGGAATTTGATAAAAAAAACAATAATTATACCCAATCAGAGCACTTGCACAATCTGTTTCATCAACTGGTTCCCAATTTTTCTTATGAAACCTAATGACAACCTCTTTCCCATAAATAGGAGAAAAGATTGAGGGAAATCATAAGTTATGCCTCATCCCTCATTGGTCTGTCTTCAAAGGGAGAAAAAGAGAGGGGAGCAGATTTTCATGGATTTCTTCCACAATTTGCGTCAAAAAGCTATGAGGAGAGATGATCTCTCGACCCAGCTGAGACATCTTGCTCTTTTGGGATGTTCTGCACGTTGTTTTGTTGTTGAACAGGGAAAAAAAATCAAATAGAAGGCAGAATTGTGGGTCTTTCTTGAGTGGCAGTTAATGTGAAAGAGCACATTAGCTGAATGTTTGAATTTTGAGCATCAAATTGATGAAATTAAAACTTTGAAGACCAAAGTACAATAAACGTTAAACCTCAGAGTCCATCGGTGCAATTTACCCTTATAAATTTGATATAAGATTTAAATCTCACTCAATTTTGGTCAAGAATAGGTTTTTCCTTAATTTGATATAAGTTTGAGAGTTTCTTCAATCGTGACTCAAATTTAAATTAACATTTGAGTAAAAAACTTGATTTGATACAAATGACTGCAATGGACAAACTCAAATTTAAAGAATGAGAAATGAGGTCAAACACAAATTTAAAAGAGAGTAAAGATGACTGTTGGATCTTTAAAATAGGGTAAAATCTCACCATTAAAGATTGGGTAAAGATTTGAATCTCCCTTAATTTGAGTAAAAAAATAGTCTTATTTGATTTGGTATAAGTTTGAGTCAAATGTTAAAACAAGTTATTTGAACTTTTTTAGAGTTGTAAATATTATAAGGTTAGAAAAGTTTTTTAGGCCTTTTTGATTCAAATTTAAATTTGAGTTAGTGTTTAAAATGCTCTAAGAAATTATAAAAAATATTTAATTTCAAATTTAAATAAATAATTTTTTTTGATCAAATTTAAATAAATAGTTCAAAAATATCAATTGAAATTCAAATAATCTTGGGACCACAATCTGATAAATCTTTAGAGGGATGTTGCCGTTGGACATAGGACGATGTGTTTTTTGGTTTTTAATGATTAGTGAAACAGACAGACGACTGACCGACAGAGCGGACACGGTACAAACTCTGAATGATCCAACCCGCGTGGACGCACATAATATTCTCCGAAAACAATTTACAATTCTCCAAAGTTCCAATATTCTCTGTATCCAGCTCCGTTACCTGATTCACCCCCCTTCTCACCTTGCACAACTAGCTCTCTCTCTCTCTCTCTCTCTCTCTCTCTCTCTGAGAAAGGATGAGGAACCGAAACAGTGGTAAAATCTCTTCCAAATGGATTCCGGTTTTCTCCATCTCTTTCTTCTTCCTTGGAATGCTCTTCACTAACAGGTATCTCTCTCTCTTTCTCTCTCAATTCTATGTCTTTTTGTGGATCTATTGGTTAAAGAAATCGAGGGTTTGGGTTGAAATTGTCAAAGAACAGTGATTTAAGCTAATTCTCTCTGCAATGGGTGCTTGTGTGTAATGATTGTGTTGGTAAGTTTGAAGTTTGATCTTGAATAGTCTTTGATTGTAGCTTATGAATTTGTGATTTTTAATCTGTTGCGACCCAGATTGTGGGCCCCGCCTGAATCCAATAGTCAGCTCATATCAAGCCATCGACGTGAACAAGAATTGCAGATCATTTCAGAGGACTGCACAACTAAGAAGGAGGTTTGTGTTGCACTTAACACATTGCCATCTCTGTCTCAAATTTCAAGTTTTTGAGTATTTTTATATCCGGGTAATTACACATTGTGCTTACATATTCACTGTTTAATTGTTCTCTGCATTAGAAGCCAGGACAAGAAAAAGATGTGATGGACGAGGTTTACAGAGCACATGAAGCAATTCAGTGAGTTCATAGGCTTAAATAGTCCTAATTTTGGTGCATTTCTGTACTATACCCCATTCACTATATCCATCTAATCTTCGGTTCAAGTCTGTGGTGTTAATTTAGAAACTTTTTGGTGAATTTTGCGGAGGCCTGATAGATCACTGGACAAGTCCATGTCGATGCTTCAGATGGAGTTGGCTGCCACTCGGAGTACTCAAGAGATCGGGAGGTCTGATGGGTCATCTAGTGTCTCAGCCTCTTCACATGAGGGCCCTCCGAGGAAGAAGGCGTTTATGGTTATTGGAATTAATACTGCTTTTAGTAGTAGGAGGCGCCGTGATTCAGTTAGAGAGACATGGATGCCCCAAGGTACTAGCTTAATGTTATTATATGTTTGATGTTGATCTTGGTGTCATAGACCTCTTTGATCTGAAATTTACTATTTTGTTGGGCTACATTAGGGGACAAGCTTCTCAAAATGGAGGAAGAAAAGGGAATTGTCGTCCGGTTCATGATTGGCCATAGGTAAACCAATTTTGTGTATCATTTCATTGGTGAAAGTAGCTCTACAATTTGTTACAACAATTAAATTCTTGGGCAAGTGACCCTCGTTAATAGTTTTGGAAGTTACATATATCTCATTTTCTTCTTGTCTCAAGGAACAACATGATTGTGCCTAGTTGTGGGAGAGACACTGTAATGCCAGCGATCCTTGTCTCATGCTCTGCAGACTATGCATGCCCTTTTGAGCTTTTAGGAAACAATGAGATGTCAGCTTGTTATGTAAATGGATTAGTTTTGCATCACTTATTTACGGCTTCACCAAAAGTAAAGAGCAGAAATTGTTTAGGCTTACGAGTTAAATTTTGTTCCAGCTGAGGGTCTGATATGTTGTGCAAACTGCAAAGTTGTTTAAGTTGATAGTGTTGTAAGGTAGTTTAATGAGAGACTGAAGCAGATAAATTAAAATAGATCAAAGGGTTATTATGAGTTGTTTGGATGGATAATGAGCTACATGATATCCAATATTACAAAATCCACTACCAAGGCCGCATGATGATGTATAGGTACTTCTTTAGTGTTCATGGTGGGCTGCTAAAGCTGCAATGTGCGACTTGATTTTTTATCGTTGTTAATTCAGTATCTGGTAGATTAATTCGTACGGAATTACAGATAGAAAATTCATACCAACAGTGTTGGACCTACTGCAGGATTTGGTACATAGAGGGAATAATGGAACACCAAGCAACGACTCCTCAAGTTTTATAACCACTGAAATGAGGCTTAGCCAGAGAGAGGTAAAGGATAAAGGACGGGATGGGGTTTTTGGAGATAGGTGGTGTAGAAGAAGAAAAATTGTGTATGACAATAAGGGACATGGACATTTTCATAAGATATGGTGACCTTAATAGCTGATACTGTGGTTGAGATAGTTCATTCATGTCCTTGGATCATCAATTATTAAGCATTTCAAAAGAAGTTAGCCTGTCCTTTCTAATATTAGAGTCACTTTCTCCATTTTGGTATGTCCCAAAATCATAGTATAGTTCAAAAAGTGAAAAGTATTTTTTCAAAAAATTTACCCAACATACCCTCGCATGAAATTTGTGGCTTTTTTGAAAAGTTCAAATTTCAAATTGATAGGTAGGGTGATATGGGAAATAGCAATGATTTAACTATATCCTTAAAAAGTTGGATTCTCAGAAAAGGGCCCAAGTTGAGGGGGAGAGGGAGTAATGTTTATGGTGAGAAAAGCTAAAAGGAGAGAAGGGAAACGTAAGATAAGCAAGTTTCGTTGCATTAGACATTAGAAGCTCCCAAGTATAGAAGTTATTGTAGATGACATGCACTCTTTCTTTAAAATTGTTTGTAATAACAGAAGGCAGTTCCCTCAATTCGAATGGACATTATACTTTCTTTGTTTTAATTTTTTTTTTTCAGTATTGGGTAATTATGTAGGGCTACTTTGTGGTTGCATGAGATTATTTTTTTTTTATAATTAGGACAGATCTGTTACTTGATTCAAGTTATCAACTAGGTTCATGGCAGCCTACTCTCTGTCCACCAGATAGAGTACGAATAGTTAGGCTTCAAATGTTCGCAGTTCGTTTTTGTTCCAGACCTTTAGTTATCTGGCATGGAGACCATTCCTTAGATCATTGATCTAGTGGGCTATTATGCATGAGCATGTGGATTTGAGCATGAGAGGAACTACTTCCTTATCGATTTTATTTGCTCCAATGTTTTTTTATGCCAGCATGCCCAGTATATTGCGACGTCTGTTTGAATATAAACAATCCTTCCATAAATAGTGTTTTATGGTTATGTAGATGGAAAGTTCCCTTGAGTGAGAGCATTTATTGCCAAATCCGATTGAATTTTTTTCCCCAAACAAATCTTTGATTCATATCCATAAATATCTAGCACAGACAAATTGAAAACTGACTATTTTTTATGATGAAAAATTGTTCACATGAAACGATGCATGTGTATTGCTTGTGAATTTTCATTAATATAATGGAATATTCCAATATATGTAATAGATGATGATGTCGTCAAAGTTTTGAAAATCGGCCATTATGGAGTGTAACGACTGTTACGTAATGGTAACAACGGAAAGCGATTCCGTTGCACCCCGTTTTCTCGGTCCTTTTTTATTTCACGACAGTAACGGGCCTTAACGGTTGTTACGTTTGGGTAACGGGTGTGTAACGCCGGTAACAGCCGATTCAGGTTAAAATGGACCGTTACAGGCCGTTTCGACCCGAAAATCCGAGTGATGTGTAATCCCTTAGAAGAATCGATTTTTAACCACAAAACCCCGATTTTTTGCTCTCAATAATCCAATCGATTCACCATAACTTGAAATCTTAATCATTTGGATATAAAATAATGAAGATTCTACCGCAAAACTTCAATTGGATTTGATTCTTTTGAGGATTTTGAGAATGAATTAAAGAAGAACAAAGAAGAGAGAGAGAGGGAAAATGAGACTCAGGACTAACCTGGGGAGTGCCTAACAGTTCGTCTCTTCCCCATCTTTTGTTCACCTATTACTGAGTTTTTTTTTTTTTTTTCATTTGGATCGCCAGAAAACCGAGTCCACCGGCTTCATGTGTTGTGAACGGAGGGAGTGGATAGAGATGACAAAGAAAAGAGGGAGATGCTTAAACACGTGGATGTGGTTAAATGAGGCTGAGATGTTGGCCATCATATCCAAGCCACGTGAGATGGGTTCTTCTATTTTACTGTGCCTTGTTCCAAAATTCAACCACGATTAAGGGATAATATCTTCTGGTTTTAAACATTAAACCCACTTTTTATTTATGAACTTTTAATATAATAACACCATAATTATTATTTTTTCATGTACTAGCATCTACACTTAACATGATTTTAGAATTGAAAAAAAAAAACATTCATTTTTAGAGATGGTGTGAATTGAAAAAAAAAAATTCACGCCTCTGGTTTCCATTACAGTCGCGTAACGTCTGTTATGCCACGCGTCCGTTACACCGTTACCGTTATCGTTACGGCGGCTATTACCGTTATTCATAACCATTGATGTTGTGGTCTATATGGAATTTCAGAAATTGCCACTCTCATGCACTCGTTCTAGCTCCCACTCCCATTCTTGATATCCTAGGGTTGTAGATTTCCAATAGCAAATTTATATGGAGTATTGAAGTATAAATACATAAGTTACACTCTCTTCAACAATATAAACTTATGGAGTAGATGGTTGTTTAACATGGTATCAGACCAAGAAGTCTTGTGTTCGAATTTCGCTGCCACCCTAATTATTAAAAAAAGTTCTCATGTGCTAGACCCAAAATATAGCCTACACGTGAGGGGGTGTGTTGAAGTATAAATACTTAACTTATATTCTCTCTAACTAGTTAAGTTTTTGGAGTAGATGGTTGTTTAACATGGAGAAACATATTTCTAGATGAAATCTTGAATAGCATTGTGGCTTCATCAACAGAAATATGTCCAAATTTACCCCTTTTTTGGCTTAGTTGTGGCCCTTTCTATATGACAACATTTTCAGTTTAAGTCTTTAGAAGGCATAGTCATGTCCCTTGCGACCTGGTTTATTTCTTTCTTCACTTTGCAAACTGTCTAGTTTATTCCTAATCAGTCCCTCGTATCCCTTACCATGTTATCTTGTAAGTTGACTTCTAGGATTCCATTGGCTCCTTAATCTAGGATTCCTTTGTCTTCTTGACTTAGTATCTCTTGGAACTACTTCACCTCAAATTGCTTTCAGGTGATGGTTTTCTGGCAGGTGGGGGGAAGGGCCTCTTAGTCCCGAACTTCGGGCCAACTTTTTGGCTTCAAGATCTGGAGATGAGGGAGATTTTAGCAAAAAAGTTGCATCTGTTGTTCTGGGTTTTTATAATACTCCCAAAATTTTGGGTCAGGTTAGATCTATTAAGTTGTGGTTGAGTGACTTGGATCATGAGATTCTGTCTCATAAGTAGTTGTTGACAGTTACGTGCTCATTGGCTTGTGTTTGAATAGAATAATTTTGCAACAGTATTTTTATTTCACACATTGCACTTATTTTTGGTATGTCTTCCAGCATGGACATGTAGATAGATCATAGGTCAGTATTGAAATAACATGTTCCCCTAAAAGTGGGGACTACTCTGATAGTTTGTTTATTGGTTCAGTGCAACACGTAGCAGCATCTTGGATCGGGCTATTGACTCTGAAGATGCTCAGCATAAGGACTTCCTCAGGCTGGTTAGAAAGCACATGCCAATTTTACGAATTTTATTTGGGATATCTCACCATATCATGAACCACAATCTGCATTGTTGTGTAGGAGCATGTTGAAGGGTATCATGAATTGTCTGCAAAAACAAAAATTTTCTTTTCCACTGCTATTGCAAAATGGGATGCTGATTTCTACATCAAGGTTGACGATGATGTGCATGTCAATTTGGGTATAGACTGTCCACCTTTTTCCTTCTCCCTCGTCTTTTAGAAGATTGTTACCATTGTTTAACTCATCTTTGTTATGTGTTCTGCTTCTATAGGTATGCTAGCTGCAACTCTTGCCCGCCATCGTTCAAAGCCTAGAGTTTACATTGGGTGTATGAAATCTGGGCCTGTTCTTTCTCAAAAGTAATCCTAGAGCTTTCTTAGTGATGAAGATTTGCCTTTTCAACTTAAATTTTGCCTTCTTGCAATAGTGGTACATTTCTTCTTCTTCATATTTAACTCTTTTTGGTTCAATAGGACTGTTAAGTACCATGAACCAGAGTACTGGAAATTTGGGGAAGACGGGAATAAATACTTCAGGCATGCAACTGGGCAGATTTATGCCATCTCAAAGGATTTGGCTACATACATCTCAATTAACCAGTAAGGAAGCTCGATTTTCTTTCTCATGAGTATACTTGAGTGTTATGAAAGCTCATGCTTTGTAAATGTGATGACCATTTTCTTACTTGCTGAGATACACATTTGGTTGTTTGTGCGCATCTGGCGCCCTCACGTAAATCAGTTCTATTTAAAGCATTGGGATGTGAATAAATATAAATGGGCAAAATTCTTACATAATCTGCATTTAGGGACTCTGCTAATTAATGAAATTGAGGTGTAAAGGTAAATAATCTTGCAAGTTCAACAAAAGTTGGCCTTGTTTCAGGATACTGGTTATTCTTGTAATCATAGTAGTGGAGCCTGCAATAAATTTTTTCAATTATTCAAACATAACATATTCTTTTAATCTTTTGGACATTGCTAAAATTTCTGGATCTGCTACTTGTGATTGTAGGCCCATATTACACAAGTATGCCAATGAAGATGTGTCACTTGGCTCATGGTTTATTGGTCTTGAAGTTGAGCACATTGATGAGCGCAATATGTGTTGTGGAACTCCACCAGGTACTGTTCTTTGGAAATTTATTAATTTAAACAGTGTTCTGAATACGAGTACTAGTTAACTGGTTAAGATTTGACCTAATAACATTGAGTTTGTTGGTTCGAACCTAAGGGCAGATATTTTGTGAAAAGTAATGCTAAGGATTAAGTTTGTATCCAATCTTCCCTCTTAGACCTCCATTAATGGGGACTAAACTAGATGTTCTTTATTTATTTTAGAATGCTTCGAATTTATATCTTGGCTTCCCTAAAAATGGGTTCTTGACTACTCTTAGTGGGATTGGCACATGCTCATTGTTGAATATTTCACCACCAGATTGGCATGGACAGAAACCAGCATGGTTGGTTATGGTACCTTGTAAACTTTCTGCAATAATTAGTCAAGAATTTTGCAGAAAAGGCTTTGTGGGATGGAGGGTCCTATAAAGTGCAGAAAGAAAATGCCCCGTTCTTTTAGGAGTTTGTTTGGAGAACAAATTAGGAAGAAGGTTTCCGGTATTTGTTTGTGTTAAGAGTTCTACTTTCTTATTGTTCTACTTTCATATTAGATTATTTTCCTAATATTGTAATTTTTTTCAATCAATATATTATAACTCGTGATAGGGTGTTGGCAACACACACCCTACACACAATATTGTTATTCTCTTTCTTCCTCTCTTCTTTTTTTTCTCTCTTTCTTCCTTAACCCTAATGTACAATTATTCAAATTTTAACTTGGTATCAATAACAAGATACTTGGGTGAGTAGAACCCAGCCCTAGGTGAGTGCCTCACTCGCCTAGTGGTTAGGCTGGCTCAGGACACATCAAGTTGTAATCGTCTATGTTTGTTCATCGGTTGCTGTGATCATTATTAGTTATTGTTGGGTGCCTGAATCCGTGTCCTTGTCTTAGGTGTCTAATCATGAAAGCACAAATTTTAGTGTTTTTATGTCAGTTTAGTGATTTTCAACTTAGTTTGTTGTTAGTTTAGTGCTTTCATCCTAGTTTAATTTCGATTCAGTGTTTTCAGCCTGATTTAGTGTTAGTGTAGTGGTTTTTTGCCCAATTCAGTGTTTTCAATTTGGTTTAGTGTCAAGCCAATGATTTTGTGTACAATTTGGTGCTAGTTTAGTGGTTTTCACCCTTCATCCTAGTTTAGTACCAATTTTTAGAGTTTTCATTCCGGTTTAGTATTGTTTTTATGGTTTTCAACACCGGTTCAGTCCCTTTTTGATTGATTCAACTTCGGTTACGCTTCATTTACCCTGTTTTCAATTGTTGCAGTTTAATTTGTTGTTGATATGGTTCGTTGTGCTGTTGTTGATTATGTTCGTTTGTGTCGCTGGTATTGGTGGTAATGGTGCTATGTTTTTGTGTTTCTTTTCCTTTGCCATCACCGTGTTCTTTTCCCTTGTGTTGTCGTGATCATTGTTTTTTGTTGCTTGTTTTGCTGTGGTCGTTAATTGATTTTCTAGAAAACCAAAGGGATGTCTTAGACTTTACATAGATCAACCACCTTGATTTGTTGCTCAGGGGGAGTATTGTATTAGTGTGTGTCGATTAGAGAAGTTTTTGAATGGTTTGAAGCAATCACCCAGAGTTTGGTTATTTCATTCTTAATTGTCCCTGTTTGCAGCCAAGTCAATGATTTTCTCACCAAACCATTGGTGTGGCCTACGCTTAGTAGCGTTTGTCCCAAGCATTTTTTATCTTTATGCTCCCTACTTGAGGGAAGTATTACTTTCCTATTGTTCTACTTTCTTATTATGTTATTTTCCTATTATGTTACTTTCCTATTGTTCTATTTTTCTATTATGTTCTACTTTCCTAAGACTGTAATTATTTTCAAAATCAATTTATTATAATTTGTGATAGGGTGTTGGCAATGCACCCCCGACACATAATATTGTTTCATATTTGCTTTCTTTCTCTCTTCTTCTTATCTTTCTCTTGGTTAACTCTACCAACAATTATTCAAGTTTCAACCGTTTGCTTTTCTGAAAAATAACCCATCAATTCTCTGCAAGAAAGTACAAGAAAATTAAGATCTTGTTGTGTTCCCTATTGGTCCACTCTCTATGCACAAACTCTTCTTTATTCGACAGATTCAAAGCATGTGTATGTTTTTTTAATTTCCCCGATGAATTTGAATTACTTTCAGATTTTTTTCATATTTTGCCCCTCTTCAAAAAACATGTATATCTGGGTAAAGAGGATCAAATGGTGACAAATCCGCTACTTAAGAAAAATAAAAGCATATCTTGTAACTTTGATACTTTCCAAATCATAAAATGATACTCATAGAATTTCTTTGGAATTTGGGCGTTCTTATCAGATACAGCTGGAGTTTTATATTTCCTTTCAATTTCTCACTCTCTGCCTTTCCCACACTACGAAAAGTGTTCATTTACCCTGACTGAATAGAATAGTTTAGTCGGTCTACTGCCATCCAACAATCTTAAGCTTAAGTTACTTTATATGTTCGGTAGAACTACCAAGTTCAGGGTTGATCTAGACTTGGATGTGCATATTTATTAAATAGTGGTGTTTTCCACTGCAGTTTACTTCAAATGCATATCTATTTACATCATTGCTACTTCACAGATTGCGAATGGAAGGCACAAGCAGGTAATGTATGCATTGCATCATTCGATTGGAGCTGCAGTGGGATTTGCAAATCAGTGGAGAACATCAAATTTGTTCATGAAAAGTGTGGTGAAGGGGATGAAGCTCTTTGGAGTGCTTTAATCTAAATTCATTCCAGTGCAATGTGTTTTTGGGTAAATGAGGAGTTGAGACTACCCATTTTCAGCTACCAGGGTTTGGGAGGCAGTTTTGAAAGAAATAACAACTTCGACAGTTATAAATACGGAAACTACAATGCCTCTTTGTGGGGAACCATTGAATTTCAAAGCAAGATTCGTTGCAAAAGTTAAATGGAAACTATCGTTCCAGACAGATGGCTGTTGTTTAGGTGTGGGTTTAAGAAAACAGTGTGTTCTCTGCAAGTATTGCAAATTTTCTAGGCATATGGGAGGATATATATTGGGTATTAGACAGTCTTCCACATTGGAGGAAAATGTAATACTGCTAGATTCTGACTAGATATGTACACAAAAGAGTTGGTGGTTTTTGCCCCCATGGCTATGAGTAGTTTTTGGATGTTTTCCAGGGTAATATTTATTTGGTAATGGGACTCTTGCAGTCATTTTATTCAAGTTGCTCGCTAGTTTCGTTGTGGAAATCTGTAACTTTCTAACTCTTTCCTAGTCCTATGAAGTACAATTGTTTTTTTCAGTTTTTTGTTTGGACTGTTGTTTATCTTTATATCTAGTTTTACAAATTGGAACACCTCAAACAAACAGAAGCCCAAACACGCAATTTGGCTTGTACAAGGTTTAATAGGAACAAGGCAGCTTAGATAGATTAATATGCAGACTTATTTTTTCGATCATTTTTTCATGAGTCCCTTCCAAATTCAAGTATGCATCAAAAACCAAGTATGGTAATTGTCGGAGATCGATTTATTGAGATGAAGCATGTTAGAATACGGTATGAGTTGGGCCTTTCAAATAATGCATTTTATGCAAGTGAATGGTGGTCCTTTGCTGGGCTATTAGAAGATAGGGAAAAGCACAATCATGGTTCTTGCTGATCGGATCATTCATATAATATACAAAAAAAAATTCTAGATATTTGATATCTCTCTTTTTGAACAAAATTTCCATTCCAGAGGTAGTTGCATTAAATATCTTACAACTAGAATCTCTCTTTTTTCGATCCAAAATCTCGACCATAGACAACCTTAGCTAGATTCAGACATTATGCATAGTTTATTTATTGGGAGAATCCAAGTGCTCTCTTTCAGATTTAGAAAATATATCACAGAGCACTAGGAATCGATGTTGTAGTCTGAGCTAAAACAGAGGGGAATCAATTCCGTGTTAACCCTTTGCTTGGTTATTCAAATTTTGATGATAGCAAACACTCTTATATTACTAATCATCTTCGTAGGAGTTTAGTTGTAATGTGTTGCACAAGTTTGATGCAAGAGATTGAAGGTGTAATGTGTCACACTGGATACAAAGTCGAATGAGAAAATACTAAATCGGTTGATTTTGGATGAAAAGAATTGAAGACAATGAGTATAAGAATGATAAATGTGGTCAAATCAAGTTTAATCCAAACCATGTTTCTACACCATGCCCAAGCCAAGGTTTCACAACCATCAAACCATGCAAGTATCACACTTATATGAAAAATCACCTTTAAGACATGTTTGGGTTTTCCACAAATCAATGTAAAGAATGATAAATCTATAGTACATGACAATAGTTCAATCCATTTGAAATCCCATCCAAAATTAGAGCTAGGATTTCAAGACAATTCACATATAAGGGTAACCTTCCAAGATTTTCTCGCAATATCAATAAAACCTCATTGTATACTTATGTTTCAACTAAGAAATACATTATTTGACCCCCAAAAAAAAAAAAACTACATGATGATTTGGGGGAAAAAAAAAAAAAAAAGAGACTAATGCAATATACATGAGAGAGGAAGAGTGAGTATTTTGGAGGTAAAGTGAGTGAAAAATGAGAGAATAGGTTTTAGAGTCCGGTCGACCGATTAGCTCCTCCAGTCGACCGAACTTTGTGCTCTTTTGGCTATGAAATTACTTTTTTGCTCCTATACCTCGCCAATCGACCCCTAAGTCTACCTTACGGTTTTTTGACGTTCCCCATCCATTTTTAATATTATTTTCATCTAAAAACTTTTAAAAAGTTACCTAATTACCCTGGTCAAGTTTAAACACCTCCAAAACCCAATTTGATCCAAAACTGATTCGCTCAAAATCTGATTTACGCAACTAGTTCTCTATCTTTAAAATAAAAGTAATGTTATTTGGATCTAAAAATCTGATTTAATTTGTTGACTTAATGAAGAGATTTCATTGGAACTATTAGATTAATACTAAATTTCAATGTTTGATGGAGGCCTACGGTTAATTCAAATGTTATATATAATGAATTAAATCAGTAAATTAGGTAAATTGATTATAGGTCCCAACAACATTGCTCTTAAAATAAACACTCTAACCTTATTTTGATTATCTAAAAGACACTCTCATGGTGATATTATCCATATTTAGATATAACACAAGGTCTTACAAGATGTGCCATCTACACACAAAGACGGATGTTTGACAACAAACAAAATCTGACACATCTAATAAAATCGAGACCAAGGGGAGATTAGATAGTTCAGTGGAAAAGACATCTCCTCGTCGAATCTCATGTAAGTGTCCCCCTCCCCCATGTTATGTACTAGATTCTATTTAATAAATAGAATTCAGACCCTCGAGACCAAGACACAAAATGTAATGGAAGGGCATCATCTCACCCACACGAGCCATGTGAGTTTCAATCTCGCCCATGAATATGGTCTCCCCTTCCTTGTGGAGTACTGAATTCTCGAAATATAAATAAATTAGTAATTGCATGTGCTTGAAAGTACAGAATAATAAAAAAAATGGTCAATAATAAATGTATTTATATTTACACCTAAAATCAAATCATAAACATAAAAGAGAGATAAATGAATTTAAGTACCGATTATAATGAGAGTGAGCGGTGGTAGTGGTGGTGGGTGGTAGTGGTAGTGGTAATGGTAGTGGGGCGGTAGGGGTGGTGGTGGGACGGTAGGGGTAGTGGTGGTAGGGGTGATGGTAGGGGTGATGGTAGGACAATGACGATGATGGTAGGGTGAATGTGACGGTGGTGGTGGTGGTAAGGGTAGTGGGGATGGTGGTGGTGGGGTGATAGGGGAGTAGTGGTAGTGGTGGTGATGGTAAGGGGCAATGGTGGTTGTTGTGACAAAAGTAGTGGTGGATTGGTGACGGCGGCGGCGACGGTGGTGGTAGTGGTAGTGATGGGACGATTGAGGGGGGTGGTATGGTGGCTGCAGCGATGGTGGTGGTTGTGTCGAGGCTATGGATGGGGTGGTGGTGGTAGGTTGGCGACATTAGTGGTGGCGGCGACGACGACGATGGTGGTGATTGTTGTGGCAAAGGTGCTGGTGAGGTGGAGGCGATAATGGTGGTAGTGGTAGTGGTGATGGTGGTGAGGGTAGTTTGGTGGTGGGGCGGTTTCAAACACTACTTTTTTTTTTAAAGTATTTATGAGAAGTTAAAAGTTCTAGAAGCACTTTTAAAAAGTCATCCCAAACACACCTTTAGGGGCTTATTTTTCCTATTAAATTTGGAGAAATAATATTAACCGTCGGATTAACTTTGAAGTAAAATTTAAAGAGATATCAACCGCAAAAAGTAAAAGTCATTTTATTTATCTTTTGAGATTTGAATTGTATTGTACTTTATTATATAGATAAAATGAAGCTCATGCACTCATGGTAAGTATATGCATGCACCATGTTATGGCCTTCTTCTTATGTGTTTTGCTCCCGATTAAAGGTAAATATTGGGTGTTACGGTTACACCACGTTATCACACTGACATAGTATAACCGTTCTATAATAAGACAACAAATTGACAAATGAATCTCACATAATTAAATAACTATATATATATATCATGCAATAACTACCTCATATAGAAGTGGGTTACACTTTATTCATTTGGTTTTTTTCTCATTGAATAGTTACACCACCACGTGAAAGAGATAGCATGGTGTCACCGTCACATGCAATTTTTATTCCCCAATTAAAAATAAATATTTGGTGTAACGGTTACACACGTCAGTATAGACACATGTTATAACTGTTAAATAAAAAAACTAGAAAATAGAGAAAGTAGACATCATTATCTTACATATATAATAACTAGTTATTGTATGTGCCTGAAGGCACAAAGTAATAAAAAATAGTAAATAATAAACATATTTGTATTCATATTCAAAATCAAATCACAAACATAGAGAAGAGATAAATGAATTTAAACATCGATTTTGGTGGCTGCGACGGTGGCGGCTACGGTGGCGGCGACGGTGGTGGTGGTGGTGGGGATAGAGGTAGTGGTGGGGTGGTTTCAAACACTATTATTTTTTTAAAAGTATTTATGAGAAATTATTTTTAAAAGTACTTTTAAAAAATCACTCCAAACACACCCTTAATGCCTTATTTTTCCTATTAAATTTAGGGTGTTAATATTAGCCGTTAGATTAACTTTAAAATAAAATTTAAAGCGATTTCAACCGCGAATAGCAAAAGTCATTTTATTTATTTTTTGAGATTTGAATTGTAAACTACTTTATTATATAGATGGTTAATTGCACGTTTTCTATTATAATTTTAAATTTTTTACTACAATAAATCTTTATATTTATATTTAACCTTTTAATAATAACGAATATTTTATCCACAAAAATATTTCAACAATATTTACCATCTAACCATAATAAACTTTTTATCTACCCACTTACATTTTAACCATAGTAAATTTCTTCACCATTCTCTCATTTTAGCTACAATTAAAAAAAAATGTGATTTGCACTGAATACTCTAGTATTAACATATGCCAGAAGTGATTATTGTGTGGCTTCAAACCAATAGCAATGAGATTCCAAACTAAAATTGATCATTTAATTGTATGCCTTGCAAAGCTTGAAGTTTAAACTGTCTTTTCCAAATGCAAGGGCCAAAAAATGGTTTTGCCTTGCCTCTCGGGTCAAAAAAGGTATGCAAGACCCAGTGTGATATGATTTTTTCACAACTGAAAATGTTGCCATCAAGTATCCTTTTGGATTCGTGGTGGTTGAATAATTTCGGAAACACACAATCATATGTTAACTATAGGCATGTGTCAGATAAACATAGGTCGAATGAGAAGATCTCATTATTTTAAGTTTAAATCCGATAAGAAACATCTTGATTGACCTCGTGCATATGAATGCCACTTCTTATGATAGCCGCCACCACCACCACCACCACCCCAAAAGACATGTAACTGGACGGTGGTCGGCTCACAAAAACAAAATCTGAGTGCCACTCCATCTTGTTAGTTCGTTTGTTCACTATTGCAGAAATAATCTGATGTTCTTTCTTTTTGTTTAAACTCTACATTTCATTTATGTAAGTTGTGCAATATTTTACCTATTATAGCCCTATCGGATCGAGTCTAACTGCAATACTGAAAAACAATTTTTCAATTTTATATCTTCACTTTTTATCTAATAAAAATAATAAATATAAAACATATAAATTTGTCTTATTTTATTAGAATATTATGTTTTATTATTTTCACAATCAATAGTTATAAATTAATCAAACCAACATCTATGACTACAAATCAATTTCTAATAATTTTTTCATGGAGGTACAGTAGAGTTACTGCTTTGGGATCTGAAGAAACATCTCGGCAAGTAACATTAATTGCATGCAAGACAACCTGCAAGCAAAACAAAACTAGAGCTGTTATCAAATGTCTTGGGGTTGATTTTGTGGATCTGGTCAGCTTTCTTTTACTTGTTTGGCCTCTCCACAGCCAAGCAACCCAACAAGCAGATAGGATTCTGTTTCCTGTGCTTTTTTCAACATCTCACGTTATCTCTATTATTTCTGTACCTTTAATAATGTAAAGCATGCATGGTGGTAGAAGTTGTGGGGTTAAACTATTCTGGACCTTTAATTATTTACAGCATGCATGGTTAGAAGTTAGTGTCATAGATTCATAGCTAGACAAGCTTGTTAAGATTGGACCAAGACAATTTCTGGCACAAGCAATGCCCAAGAACCTTTTCTCCTACTGTAAAAGTCGTATTTTCCTGCTATGCTGAATAACTTACACCTTAGAGAATAATGGGTTTCACTTATCTTACATGGTGTATTATTATAAACAAGGGTGAAGCTAAGACTTCTTCACAGTGGGGTCAACTACTTTGTTGAAGAGAACGATCGGACGATCATCATCAGTACTCGTTGTGCCTCATAAATAATTAGTTAATAGCCTTATCAATCATCAAATTTTGATAGGATTTTGATAGATCCAAACTCGATTTGAAACTCGAACCGAATTCGATCTGACTATCCAACGAACTTAATTTTTACAATTCATATCCGAATCTTTTTAAAAAAATAAAAGTCGATCTAATCCAAATAGTTAAACCAGAGCTGAGTTTTAATAAATTACGTTTCAATGTCAACACCATAATATTAAATAATCACTCAATTTTAATTACTATATTTGTCTATGCGTGTGCAACGATACCAAATCCGATCTTGGTATATCAATATCTATATAAATTTACGTTTAATTTTTTTTTTGGCTAACTTTTTAATGGGGTAAATTCTAAATAATTTTAAAATTTTATATGAGTCCCAAAAGTTTTTAAAATTAGAGTGGGGGCAATTGCGCTCATTTGCCCCACCCTAAATCTGTCATTGATTATTGGTCGATAATATCACATATTATCAATAAATAACGTGGTATCATTGAATTTTTGCTACCTCTAAATGCAGCCATGTCATGCTATTTTCTGGCTCACTAATGGATAATGACGTGAAATCTAGCTTGATTCATGATTTGACTCTCGACTTTTCGCAAGATCAACATATGGAAGGACAACCCATACCATAAAACATTTTTGAAGGCATTTTCATCAATAAACAAAAGTACACCATTCTGCACAAGGTTTACAATTTGTAGAGTCTGTGGACAAATAATCACATATACACAATTTTACCCCATTTTACTGGGAAAAAAAAAAAGAACACATGATGACGAGATCACAATGAAACAGTATTACCTATTACCGCTATGCTAACACCCACCCTCACAATGAACAAAGGGAAAGAATATACTTCACAACTAAGTTTTGTTAAATTTTCAAAATAAATTGCAACAAACCTACTACTCAACTCGATTGCTTCAGATTCTAGGTCAGTAGCAAGACCATGTTGTCCCTATGGGTGTTATGAACTCTTTATCGTCTGCATTTTAATGTAATTTCCAAAAAGATATTGAGTTGGTGCCAAAAGTATCACTAAATTAGGTTGGTATCTACTTCGAACTTTTGGATCCACCACTGTTTCAAAGACAAATCCTGACATATATTCATCAATTTAAGCTTCATATTTGACTTTGAATGCTCTTGTTGCACGCTGAGTAATTACCATAATACATTATCAAATCAATTACACGCTTAAGCTACAAACCAAGCAAAAAGACAACTTTGCACTTTGTTAAAAACAAAAAAATGTCATTTTTGTGTGACTAAAGCTAAGCATATAGCAGTTGTCATACCTCCACGTGGGCCAACCGAACTCGGCATTCCAGTCGAAAATAACCCAAAAAAAAAAAAGAATAACTACAAAAACAAATTCGTAATACGCTTGTTATACAACTAAAAGTTTTGTTAGCATTATTGAAAGGGAATAGACTTTAACGATAAGTGGAGAAATGTTTCATGTGGGGTTGATGTAATTGTTAATGTATTACTGTACTAGTACACATTTTTACACAAATACCCTTGGGGACCGGCCAGCAAGGCCCTTCCATTATGGGGATAGTAGGATGAGGGGGACCCAACTCCCAAATGTAACTTTCACGTGCAGTCCACATGCCGACAAAAAATGATATGTCGGCAGAGAGGTGTACACAGTACCCTTCAACTCCTCGTCACATTTTCTTTACAAGTGACATGCATGTGCATGTGCATGTGCATTGTCACTCACCCACTCCTACTAATCTTCCTCTCGTCTCTACTACCTCAACAAATATTTAACCACAATAAATAAATAAAAAGCTCCAAAAATATTGGTTAGAAGTGTCCACATGGAGGAGACAACTAAGCCTAGTCCAATACAGCAACTTCTCAAAAAGGTTAAGCTGAAAATAGTGACTCATTCGTATTCATTAGAGGAGTAGAGTCGATCGAAGTGAAGTGCAAGCTCAACGTAGCGGAGTGATGTAGACTACAGAGCGACACCTAGTGGCCATTAATCATATTTATTGTCGGTTATTAGGGTTGAATAATAGGTTGACAGTGCAAGGATCGTAGCTCTCGCATTTTTTCACTATTATAAGGGAGGAGGACGACAAAGTACGAACCTGTGATCATAAGGTCCAATAATATAAACGATAACCATTGGATGAATCGCGGAGATTAAAGTGACAAAAGGATAGCCTTGTCATAAAGCAATAACCTTATCTTATATTAAGGATAGGCTGCTAGTTTTACTAAAAGGTATTGTCAGGTGGCTCATAATGTTGTTTCTTTCTTATGTTAAAATATGGATCATTTTTTTTTTTTGAGTGTAAGACCTTTTTTAATATGCGTTTCTTAAAAGCTACGATCACAATAATGGGGGAGAGTAACTTTTCAAGACAATGATCTAAGAAATATTTGAAAATTAATCTACTTAATATGAGTGTAAGACCTAGAATTAACATGAAGTTTACACATCAATAATACAAAAAAAAAAATTAAAAATAAATTTATCTCTACAGAACTTTAATTTTACAATAATGATGGAAATTGTGCATCCAAGTATGAATCTAGACTTCTCTTATCGACCAATAAGTGTATTGATTAGTAACCTTATCGATATCGAAGCTTATTAATTAATAAATTTAAGTTTGAGTAGTTAGATATTGATCCGTGTTTCTAAATAATCTGAATCTGGTGTAGCTATTTCATGGATTCACGTTGGATATGTCAATGTCCGATTTAATTGTGATCTGATCCTATTTATTTTTGTATGGAAAAATTGAATGATTAACTGATGTATGTTGGTTAAAATTTAGATGCAAAATAGACCCTAGCTTAGTTTCCGTTAATGAAGGTATGGAAGGATATATGGAGTACAGATGTAGACTTTGAAATTATTTGCATAAAGTGTTTGCCCTCGAATTTAAGCCTATAAGGCAATAACTGCGGGGTTATTAAGTCAAATTTTAATCATTGGACCAACCGTTCTTTATAATTTGCTAAAATTTAATACTAAGAAAATTATTCAAATTGAAATGGATTGAATTTCAAATATTAATGGGCCCAAATATAAAATATTTGTAGAACATTCACACCGTCTCAAATTAGAGTTTTCAAGGTGAAATTATTGATGTATTCAACATTGCAGTAACAGCCTAAAGCCACACCAGAGACATTGAAGTCCTTGTTGAAGCTGAATCAGAATTGATCATCCATACTGGAGCTCCTCTGCACCTCATTTGAGCTGAACATATGTCATAGAAGCTGGAATGAGTTGGCATGATCAGTTGTTAGGCCCGCGCCCAGCGCCCCACACCTCACCTCCCAAAGGCGTCCGCTCCATGCTCCCTGCACCATTGTCTACCGAGGGCGCCTGCGCACCTCGCCTGCCAAGGACGCCCACGCTCGTCCCATGCTGACCTTGGCACCTCGCCTGCCTTGGTAGTTGCCTCCTCACCCGCCTTGGCACCTGCCTCGTCAGTCTAGGCGTGTCGCCCGCTACCTCGTGCTCGTCCAACAGCGCCCATAGTGCCCGGCTCCTCACATCTAGCACCCTCACCTCCTGCGCCCAACACCCACGCTCCGCTGGCTCTATCCTGCCGGCATCCGTGCCTCTCACGCAGCGCCTCACTGCCCACACTGACGAGCGTCTCCTGCCATCGGCGCTCTGGCCACCCAAGTCGCCAAAAGCTCAGTTTAACTCTGTCCCTACTCTCACGTAAACAACCTCAATCTCTAGCTTAGCGGCTCTCCCGCGAGTCGCCAGAAGCTCAGTCTAACTCTGCATCTACTCTCACTCAAGCAGTCTCAATCTCCAATTTAGTGGCTTTCTTGCGAGTCGCCAAAAGTTTTGCCTAACTCTATCTCTACTCTCACGCAAGCAACCTCAATCTCCAGCTTTGCGGATTCGCCAGAAGCTCGGCCTAACTCTACCTCTGCCCTCACGCAAGCAACTTCAGTCTCCAGCTTAGCGGCTCTCTCATGAGTCGCTAAAAGCTCGGTCTTACTCTGTCTCTACTCTCATGCAAGTAGTCCCAGTCTCCAGCTTATCGGCTCTCCTGCGGGTCGCTAGAAACTTGGTCTAACTCTGCCTCTGCTCTCACGTAAGCAGCCTTGATCTCCAAAATTTCGGTCTCAGGAGGTGCAACTCTCTCGTCATCCACCCATAACTCCTCATTTGCAGCTATGTTGTGTCTACCTCTCCCTCATCAGAGTTCAGCTGCTAAAAGAGGACAAGGACAAGTTTTCTTACTAATGCCCTCTCCCCCAAATCCCACTAGGCTCGGGGCATGGGAGGTAAATGACAGGCCCATCCTAGACCATGCCCAGCTTAGAGACTTAATCCAGAATTAGAAATCAGGCCCAACTTAGAGGCCCAGTGTCGAAATATAGACTAGGCTCAGAATCGCAGATCAAGCCCACCTCAAACATACGGGCCAAGCGGTTGACTCCGGCTTTCCAGTCTTCTCTTCCGCCCCACCACATGATGGAGGAAGCTATGTCAGGCCAGTCACGTCATCTTGAGGGAGTTAGGTCAACTGCGCTATCATGAAAGACTCAATCCACAACTGACATGCGAAGAGATTTCGTTGGTACCCGCACGTCACCACCTCCACAGAATTATCTCGCCTATTACGAGAAGGGCGCCACCTCCACTAAACTACTTCGCCTGATACGAGAAAAACGCCTATAAATTGTAAACTCTACCTACATATGGGGAATATCTCACACCTATCACTTATACTTGTGCACCCTACACTCTTTGAAACAATAAAACACTCAGGTCATCTTAACCCTTCACAGTAGAATAGATCATCCTAACCGAATTATTTAAATTGTGTTTTGTTTGTATTGTCTCTCATCATTTATTACTATATTCAACACTTGACAGGTGGTGCATAAATATATTTTTACGCATCATCAGCTTCCATACCAAAACCAAACTTTAACTTCTACCTCTTCTTCTAAGGCGATTAAAAATAATATTTATTAAAATGATAAAAATTAGATGTACGCCTCCAAATTTAATTTGAATCATAGTCAACTCTTTAGTTTAGGACTCCTGATACCAACTGTACCTTGTTTTCTAAAAGCAAAATGTCACTCAGAGAATCAATTAGATAAGACCATGTCAAGAGGTCAAAATGATGAAAGCATCACCTCTTTTAAGAGTACCTTTTCAATTTCAAATGCCCGCCAAATGCCTTGGCTCTCTGTTTCGTGATGGCATAAACAACACTGTTGATCAAAATTTTTTATCAAATTTTTTATCTCAAATTATATAATATAATTTTTACCATCAAATAAGTAAATTTTATTAATATTCAATAATAAAGATTATGTCACATTACTTGAGATAAAAAACTTGATAAACATAACATTATTGTAGGATAAATATTAGCATACTATAATGGTAGGGCAAAGCTCCTTGAGCCTTCTTGGTGGTTTTTGACCAAGGCAATCGATGGCAATTTGCGTTCTTGATAGTTTTTTTTTTTTGAAAGGGTTATCCTCCAAATCTCACATATAGGGTTGACATAAGTGTGTGATTTACTATTTATGTCACACATATAATCTTCTCAATCGAGGTTTTCTCCTTCAAAAAAAATACGGAAGGTGACAAGAAAGAAATAATAAAGAACTTTAAAATTTACGAAAATTTTCATCCACAACCCTTGTAGTTAAGTCTAAATTCAATGACACCCTTCTCAATTTTGAAACTTCACTGTCACCCCCTATCAGTGTTTGTCGGGTTACGACGTTAACGAAGAATAGATTTACAAAAATATTCCTAAGTATTTTATAGGCTAAATTTTATCCATACCTTTTGTAAATAAACCTAACTTTAATAACACTCCCTCCTGATTCCGAAATTTCAATGCACTCATTTTTAGTTCCATTAATTAGAATATTAAATTCTATTAATTTAATATTTAACCTTATCAAATTAATGTCATTTATTTAATTTAACACCAAATGAACATTCAATTTCATTAAAGCAACATTCAAATTTATTCAATTAACATTAAATTTTATCAAATCAACATTAAATTAATATTTAATTTTATCAAATTAACACTAAATTAATATTTAAATTTATCAAATTAAAACCAAATTTATTCAATTAATATTAAATTTTATCAAATAATATTTAAATTTTATATAGAAACGATGATTTGTAAAGAGTAGTCGGGTGACATTATGGAAGGCAGACAATAAAAAAGGAGTTAGAAATTGATGGGATTTTGACATTGACTTTATCGATTGTAATGTTTCTTATAGAAAAATTATTTTTAACTATAAAAATTATAAAAACTCAATTATGTAACCAAATGAATAATAATATATGATAACTAATATTATAACAAAGTTATCATACAATGCTTTAAAATAATAAAAATTCATTGGAATAATGTAATGATAAAAATCACGCTTACTGGTTGGCTAGGACATATATAATGGGAAAAGAATTGTAAGTCTTTTAGTCTATTTACATAGCAAAGGATAATTTTGGCATTTTCACAAAATATTTAGTCAAATCATTACTTTATCAACTGGCAGATGTAAAAGTTACCGTTAAGAAGGTGTCATTGATTTGAAAGTATAAATCAGAAGGGTGTGCAATGAAATTTTAGAATTGAGAGGGAGTGTCATTGAATTTAGACCTAACTACAGAGGGTGTGGATAAAATTCTTCCTAAAATTAAAGAAGACCGATAATATGAGAGAATTTAGATTAATTTCCTCAGGAGTTAACATAAAAACAGATGAAATCCGGGGAAAAAAAAAAGAGCTAGATTGATTTCCACTCTAGCAAATTCAATAAGAATGTTTGAGAAGGCCAAAACAAATATTTGTATATGCATATTACTAAACCCTTGCATGCTAAGTTTGTAACCCTTCAAACAAACAGTTGTCATCATTTTAGTATACCCTCAAGTAGACAACTTCAATAAAAAGAAAAATCAAGACTGTTTGGCATGATTTGGTTTGTAAGCAAGCATTGATAATTATCTCTCTCATTAAAAAAAAAAAAACGTGTGCAGTTATTTTGCTCACAATAGTGGTACTTGTACCTAATTTAGTAACTTAATATATTGTGGTTATTGGATTGATGTTTGGTTTTCTTCAATACTAAGATTCGCTATTAATATAATTGTCACAATACATTAAGTTCCCAAACTAAGTCCCAATAGCATTCCTCGAATTTTTATTGTGTCCTTTGTATAGATATATACATGCAAATGTTTAAAATATTTAGACTTGATAATCTCAACTATTGAATAGGTAGTGGATCCCAATAAATGCTGGAACACACAGTAAAATGAATGGTTGTAATTATCAAGTCTAAGTTTTTAAGTCTACTTTTTAAGTTCATATTGCATTCTTCTTTCTTCATTTCACTCAATGGTAAATTGTCTATTGAAAGTGGGTTTATCAAGTCTAGTGTTTTCTTCAATAGTATTTAAACCTTATCTAGAGACTTAATCAACTGCAGTTGTTGAATTGAAAGTGGGTTTCATCTAACATTGAAGCTCATAACTAGTCCAATAGGTACATTGAATTAGGTTCCTGATTAGGTCCCCATAGCATTGCTCGAGTGAGAGTCCCACTTATAAATTATACATCTCAATTATATTTACCTTGGGTTATTTACCTTTAAATTAAAGTGGATGGGATGTATAAGGAGGGGATATCAATACGAGTTTAAAGAGGGGGGGGGGGGGGGGGGGGGGAGGGAACCCAGATACATGTTGGTGTATGAGTGTAAATTATGTGTATATTAGGCAACAAACACAAGTTAATAACTGCTTTTAATAAAACTAGGGTATTGCCTAGCAAAGGCAGCATATAGAAGTATCTTCCAGGCATGTACATGTAGAAGACTCCAAAGCAGTGGTCCCCTCTCCTCTTTATAAGAATTAAGAAAAATGTTATTTGTACTTATTTTCGTGACTATATTTAGTGACATAATGGATCACAGTCATTAAATTGATAATAAGTTCCAGCTAATAGTGGGACTACTATCAATCTAAAGACAAAGAATAATAAGATCACCAAATAAAGTCACTAAATAAGGTCCATATGACATTGCTATAAGAATAAATAGTCTCCAATAGGTTCAATAATTCTTCAAAGTTTTGTTTTTTTTTTAATGGGCATGGAAGAAATCAAGAGAAGAGTCCAAGTGAACAAGATTCAAAGTTCAAATAAAATCACTCCTTGACTAGCAAAATAGACAATACAGCTGTATAAACCCATTTCGTACGTAGTACACTTTTTTATATATATTTACGTACATCAAAACAGATTTCTTCTCTTTTGTTTTTATGTAGTATCTGTTAATCTCTATCAAGTTTCTTTACATGAAAGTCATTCAAGTTTGAAATTAATGAAAAAAAAAAAAATTCCATTTTCATGTAATGTTTAAGGTACTTCTTTTAATGTCTTCGAGACTTGAGTCAATCCATATTACCTTTCTTTTGACTGACCCTCTCTCTCTCTCTCTCTCTCTCTCTCTCTCTCTTTCTCCAAGATTTAAAACCAAGAAATTGTTTACAAGCTCTCACCCACCTTCTTATAAACCTCATCTCTCCTTCCATTGATTCAGTGTGGGTGTGGCTTTGAATAAAAACGTAAAAAAACAGAAGATCTAGGGAAACAATGGGTAATGGATGTCATCAGAGTCATCTTCATCACCAAAACTTCCATAACAGAAGCACTTTCTTGCCGACTTTGTGCCGAGTATCGGTCAAAGACATAAAGCTCTCGAGAGCACATTCATCCTCCTCCGATGACCCTTCATCCCCAAGAGTCAGCTGCATGGGCCAGGTCAAGAGAAACAACAAAGTCAATGGCTTCCCAACTCCATACAAATTCCACTCTCCAACTTCCACCACCACCAAAGCTCACCCTCACAACCACCACATGAAATACACAAAGCTCAAGAGGCTGTTTTCTGGCAAAAACCTAACTGCCACCACCACCACTGCCGCCGCCGCCGCCATTGCCACTAGTAGTGGTTGTAATAGCAGAAGAGGCATGATCATATGTGATACTAGAAGGCCCAGGTTCAATTATCATAATAATGTCCCAGTCAACATTGTTGAATTGGATCCGCCTTTGCCGGTGGTCCGGCGGGAGGAGCTGCAGGCCACTGGCCGTGATGAAGCTAATCTATGGAAGAGAAGATCTGGTGGGATGGCATTGAAAGGTTTACAGATTGAACAAATTCATGTACCTAACAATCAGTACTTACCACCGGCCTCCATATGAAGTGAGACTCCAATATTTCAAGGTATTAGTATGGAAATATATTGTAGATGTGTTACTTCTTTTCATTCAAATTTGTAGATTCTTCTTTAATTCAAAAGACAAACATTTTTGTTGGTTCTTTATGCCACAACATTTAATTGTACTAGATCCAAATGTTCTCTCTCTCTCTCCTCTCTCTCCTCTCTCTCTCTCTCTCTCTCTCTCTCTCTCTCTCTCTCTCTCTCTTTTTGATTTTGAAAGTGCGATAGGATCGGGGCCAGGGGGCTGAGATTTCAATGCGCAGCTAACAGAAAAGTATGAGCTTGCCATCTCATATGCTGAGTTCGGATCCTCTGAATTTGGGTCAAATTTCAAAGGCCAAAATTTGGGCTCACAACAGCAGCTCTGAGAAGGTCAAGAGTGGACCAGCTCATCAATTAATTAAAAGAATGGATATAGAAGTTAATGTCAGGGGAAATTTAAGCGCTTTTAGTTTTGATTCTAATTTTATCAATTAGATGAGCGAGAAGGAGGTTTTGCATCTAACATCTCTATTTGGAGATGATCAGGTAAAACTCAGGAGTGTTAGTTGTCAATTAAAGAACGATCGATTGGGTGTCCAGTATAGAATCAATTTTCTCTCTCGAGTTAAAATTCAAAGAAAGTCTAGTTTAGTTTATTATTTAATTGCTCTACTCCCCCTCCCCACCCCGTCAAAAAAAAAATAGCGAGAGAGACTTGTTCTTTCTCTCCGGTGAAATACCAAAAAAAATTGCAAAAAATTTCAGTGAATTATTGAAGCTATTAATGTGATTGATCAGTCTTTTTATTTATCCTCTAGCTTGGCTCTCCCTTGGGCAGCCTACTTTTTAATCCTCTAATTGGCTCGCTTTTGCAATAGTCGGGATTATTGTGTTGGATTGATCAGTAGAGTAGTAAACTCTTTTAAAGGATGGAATATACATCCTGAACATTTGTCGTCGATTCGAATACCTTGTACGGAGAGTAATGGTAAATGAACTTAAAAATTAGACTTGATAATTTTAACCATTGAATAGGTAATGGTTCTCAATAAATGCTGAGACTTACAGTGAAATCAATGATTGTAATTATCAAGTCTAATTTTTAAATCTATGTAACATTGCTCTCGTATGGAATACATCATGCAAAACTACTAAGATGATATTTGGATGGCAAATTTTCTTTTTCCCACTGGCTTCATCCATTGATGGTGCAACTTTTTTTTTTTGAACTGATTGATGGTGCAACTCAAATTCAGAATATATGAGCTTTGTTGTTGTTGTTGTTGTTGTTGTGTGTGTGTGTGTGTGGGGGGGGGGGGGGGGGGGGGGAACATGGGCCACGATTTTTATGGTACTTGTAGGAAGCAATACAATGTGTAGGTTGACTGTACCTCTGCATCTCTCACCGCTGGCAACGTGCTTGCCATGGTTCACACTATTATGATGGATAGCCTATATTGTGCCCAAAGCTGACTTTCCATGTGATTGATGTAGTAAGGATGCTCTAGAATTTTTTGTCTATTATTTAAATGTAGAGACCTTTTACAACCAATTTCAACCCGTTTAAACTTGGTGATAACAACATAGATCCCAGATGTGTACAATCACTCTCAAACGACGATGCATGTTGTACTAACTTATAACCTCAAGGTAATACACCCCAAAAAAATCTTTCAAGAGGCAGCTCACCCCTAAAATTAGGATGCTCTAGAATTGATATCAAAATGATGACCGGCTTGTGTATGAAATGAATGAGCCAACCATGCATGTAAAGCAACACATTGAAGAAATTGTATTAGAGCATAACCAATATAAGTTTGCCTAACAAAATACATACATGGTGTCCAACAAACAGAGAGCAAGAATAAAATTAGCTAGTTTGCTTAACATTCACATCTAACAAGTGACCTTTAATGGTGCCTTTCAGTTCAACAAGAGGACATTACCACGGCTCTATTGTCCCAATTCCATGTTTGAAATGGTCCTGATGTAGCACGCAATTCACAACCGAAAAGCTCAAAAGGTAGAACATATTGCAGCTATGCAGAAAAAGGGCTAGAGCGTAAAACAGAACTGCCTTACATTATTAACAGCTTTATTGCATTAACCTAAAACAGCTACTCACCAAGCAAACCTACAAATTTTCCAGGGGTCGGTTCATTATCAGGGTGCCCCCCAAGGGAGAGAGATAACACATCAGAATGTTGTTTAACCGCACTAACTAGTGCTGTGAGATCAACAGCCTACTTCATGTTACAAATCTGGAGTCCACATATGAATAAACAGCCTTTGCTACATGCAGCAGAGAATAAGCACAGTGGTTATGCATGGAAGAGAGAATAAGTAAAAGCAGAGAAAAAATATCTAAAGCCATAGGTGTAAAGATCAAGACCTTTCTACTCGGAAGCTTTGCTCAGGGCCTCAGGCTTCTTATAGTGACAGAAGAAGTATGACACTTGAATGAATCATTCAAAGTAGTACAAACTGAAGTATCATATATGTCTAGAATAAAAACGTACTGATTAAATCTTGTTAAGACATTATACCAAGCTAAAAAACATGGTAACAGAGCTAACAGCTACGAGATCTAGAGTTCTCCAGGTTTCATACTCTACAATTTTAATTTGTACAAGAAGGGATTAAGTCACAGGTCAGCATGTACAATAAACAGCCAAGCCAGGAATTTCTTCATGAAGCAATCAATTTTGCTCTTTATAAGGGGTCCATATCAATTTGCTAACATCAACTTCAAGACCACCTCGGCCAGCAGCTTTCAGATGACGATCCAATACCTTGGGATCTGCACAAATGACATGCTGCCCCTTTCGGTACTGGATCAATTCTAAGCTCTGAAGGGTGGCCAAAATATCCTCCGCCTTAATGGCTGTCATGTCACTAAGTTCCTGTAAAAAGTAACCAAAGTAAATAGAACAGTACGAATGAGAGGGCATAAGTTATGAATTTGGCATCCACCTCAGAATCCTTCATTTGTCCTATTTACCCCCATTGCCAGCCATATAACAGAGTAAGCCATTTACTTGAGTATTTCTGTTCACACAAACCAAATTGATTTTGGTTCTTTTTCAAGATGTTATGTGGACCTTTTCGCGGACCATAGAATATAGAAAGTGATGAAGAAAATGGAGATATCCAAAACATATAAAAATATAAGAAATTGCAGTTCCAATGGAAATCCCGAATGAACAACCATCCACAAATGTGAATTCATTCAAGCAAGAGAGTGCAACAATCCTTTCCTTTGACACTGGTCCCGTAAACGAGAGAAAAATGCCTTGTACAGTTTCCCTTTTCCCTTTCAGCTTCAGAAAGCGGGAATCCGCAAGGAAGGATAGGACAGAGAATAAGGACCTAAAGTTGTTCGTCGGATGAGACCGAGAACCGAAAGATGTCTAAGAGCGAGAGGGACTGACTAGACCGCTGTCAACCAGCTCTGAAGGTTGCAAAGCCTTTAGAGTGCCCCTGAACGGAAGGAAAGATAGAGATAACTCTATCCTAGCTCTCGGGGAAGGGGAGAGGAGAACGGAGGTAACCATAAAACTATAGAACCTCACCTCAAACAAAGGCCCTCGGAAGAGCATGAAGTAGAGAAACCTACAAATAACAAAATACCTGCCAAAAGCTTCACCTCGGTAAACCTTTGGAATACAAATCGTCGAGCCACCGACAACTCCCATTTTTTTTTCCTTCAGCTTTTTTTACTTTTTTGCTTTTAAGAACTAGTTGAGAGAGAGAGAGAGAGAGCAGAGCAGAGGTTGGGAGTTTGGTCATGGGTAACCCCCCTGAGCAGCTGCCCCCAATGAATAAGTCCAAGAGTTGCAGTTGAAATGTTTCTATAGGATTAAATTTAACTGCTAAATCCAACAAATTAGGGCAGATTTTTATATCTCAATAGCAATACTCTTCAAATTTTAGAAAATGTGGAATTCTTTGGAGTCTTATATTGAAATTTGACTATTATAAATTACATTTTGGAATAACTTGTTTCGATTGATTGATTTTCCTACCAATGGATCAAAAATAAAAAATCTTTGCATCATGGTTTATTTTACTAATGAGTCCAACTTGGGTTTTCTAGATTCATACACGAGCTTCCCATCAATTTGGCTAACCCGTGCATACATTGTGGTGATGACGCCATTCCACAGGATTATTAAGGCCCATAACCGATGCGGCAAACAATATGGACGTCCAAGAAGCAGTTGAACCATAAGTAAACTGAGGAGTGAGGACGTCTAATATCCATGACATACCTTGATAGAGATGTTGCCCTTGTGCTTCTTCAAAATATCTAAAAGAACTCGGGTCCAGTATCCTCGATAACTTAATAGTCCCAGGTCAGAAAGGGGTCTTTCAGGTGTACCGACTTTTCCTTCTTTCTTTGATAATTCGTATGCTTCACCATGTAGAAATGAGATCAGAAATTATTTGCACTTGAAAATCAAGAAGACGACAAAGAAACAAGGAAATACAAAAGGAAAAATAAGAATTAGTCGGATAATTTTCTTTGAATAATATATACAGAGACACTGACATTCTATACCAAGACTTCTCCATGCTTACATAATACAATTAAACTTACATGTCATTGGTTAGAAAGCAGTACATTTATGCAAGTAGGCAAGCAGAATATTCAGGACTTTGCACAACCATAGGATGCCACGCAAACTTATTTCCCTATATGGGTACGACCGATCGTCACTTGCTCCATCTAAGGTGGAGACAAAGAAAATGGTGCACAAGCCATCTAAACGTCAATAAATACTTTCACAAAGGGGTACCCCAATCAAAAATCCTCTTGAGCTTTGACAAGGAGCTTCCTCAAGTCTAGCTCATGTGACACTAATCACATCCATGTGGAGTAAGGTCCTAGAATTTCTATTGTACTCCCATAATCTATTTAAGCAAGGGGCACAATTGGGTTGTCCAAAATTAAATCATCTTGAATTAACTTGTCCTCAATAAGTTGGCAGTCCATTTTGAGCTTAGAGACATTTCACAGCGAGATCCCATCTCACTCATTATCCACAATATCTAGGTATTCATCCCTCAACCCAAAAACAAGTAATTGTTCTACACACCTACATACTAAAAACAAATACAACGGAATAGTACTTCTTCATTTTGCAAAAAACAAAGTTCATATAGCAAACAATGGGGGAATTCAGATGGAAAATCTTACAAAATGCAATAAGGAATTTTCCATAGCCTTTCCTCTGATAGGGAGGAAGAGTGAGAATGCAAGCCAAATTATAGGACTCCTCTGAATGCTTTTCCTGCATCATGTTACAATGCATGGTTAAGAGACATTTTATTTCCAAATATTACAAGAATATCACAATTGCCTTCGAAGCCCTCAGAAAGTCAAACCTCCCATGTGATTTTAATTTCAACATACTATATCCTGCTCAGCAAGAATCTCTGACAATGTTCAACTTTAGACGATGTGAAGAGAAAAAAAAAACATGAAAAATTCAAGATGTTTAGTTGCTTTAGGTGATGTCTGCATAGCAAGCAAGGAAAACGACATGGTATCAAAAGCAAAATAAAGCAACAGAGTCAAAGCTTAGGTGGGAGTTTTTATTAACCTTGCAAGAATGCAACATCAAATAGCCCAAACTACAGAACCAGAGAAGCAACTGAAATTTCTAAAGCAAATTTATCTACTGCTCCCGGCTGGCACTTCATTTCGTGAAGGCCAAAGTTGACAGAGAGTTTGCAGTTTGGCAGAGTCAGAGTCAGAGCTTCGAAATGAGTTTCTATCACTATAGTAGGAAGCTAGGACTGTGGCATCAAATAGCACAAACTATAGAAACAAAAAGTAAATGAAATTTCAAAAGCTAAATTTATTCTAATGCTGCCTGCTGGCACGTTCATTCAATGAAGGCCAAATTTGACAAGATAGAATTTGCAGTTTGTCTGACAGAAATTTCGTCCCTATCATTGCATTGTGCGGATTAGATAAGACATTGACATTATGGAATTATAACGCTAAAACAAGTGAAGACATCAAGGCCAATACTATCCTTGATTGGTTTTCCCACTGATGAGTCCGATCAGCTGCTTATTAAGCAATTTCTAGCTTTTATAAAAATAGTTAGTCTCCTGGCACATGTTGTTTGGACACTCTAGCCCTATGGTAGTTTAGATCACCTATTTGATACCGCAACTGCATTGCACGTGATATCACTGTTAACTACAAAATTTCCCAAAAGCTATCACATCCAAAAAAATAAATTGCTAGAACTCTTGCAGGACAAGAAGAGTAGTAATAGAAGTGCAAATGAACAGTCTCTCTAACTCAGTTACCTTGGAGAAGTAGCCAACCATGTGACATCCTCGATCATCACATTCACAAAGCACGTAAAATAAAAACAGGTCGACATCATAATAGAGGGTCTTGTGATCAAGAAACAATTTTGCCAGATAGCAAAGGTTTTGTCCATAAACCTTGTTCTTTTTGCCATCAACCTGCTTCGAAGCATTAAAATTTAGAAATTCCAGAGGAAGTGTGTAAACCAGATAGGTGCAATTACAAATATTTGCAAAGATACCACATAAAAACAAGAGTAAACAACTCTAGAGGAACATGAATGTAAACAATAATATATTTACAATTGCAATACCAAAATAACTACAAAATTATAAGTTTGAATGTTTCATCAAACTGAACAACATAACTTGAGAAATTCCACAAAATTTGTTCCCTAAAATATTTACCGAGATAATGTTCCAACCTGCACGTGGCTATAAGAGATATGCAATCACGATAGAGACAAACATAAACCACGAAGCATTCAAAAAAATGAAATAACATAAAATAAAAACTGAAAAAAAATCTGATACTGTACCTCAAACATTGACAGGGTACCGCTGCGATATATTTCATCACCAGGGGGATGTTTAAGATCACATTTCTTCTGCAGACATAAAATACAAGTCAGATAACGCTCCATAAGAAAAGCTCCACTGCATCTTTTCCTTCTTGAAAGAAATTCCCTTACATCTTGAAATAACCTACTGGAAAATTAGAAACCAACTAACAATAGAAAAACCAAATGACTATCTTGAGAATGAAATCCAAGTGATTGACAAAGAAGAACCTTGGCCATTAATTCAACAAAATTAATGTTCTTCGGCATGACACATAAAGAAACATAGTTACTACCTAAGACATTACATGGGAGAAAAGGAGTTATCAAAAAATAAATAAATAAAACTATTTCACTCTCACTACATATCCTTTAGCCATCAAGAGATCCAATGTCATTCATGCTGGCGTTATTTTGCTTCAAACTGTCTCAAAACTGTACATTTAACCTCAAACAATACGAGGAAGGCCTTAAAGCAGGCAATTCTGATGTACATACAGGTGGACAAGAATGCAGGCACACACATATAGCTACCATGCAAATGAGCTCAAACAACCATATGGTGTTCATCCCTCAGGCTGAGCACAACAGGGTATGCAGGAAGGTTCCCCAAGTATCCCCCAACCACCTTATAAATAAGTTGAACATGATGCTTGAACCCACCGCACATCCCTCCCCCCCCCCCCCCCCCCCCCCAACCCAAAACCAACAAAAACACACACTCACGCCAAAAAAAAAAATTAAATAAAATAGGAAGATCAAGATGCAAGACATTTATATGATACTCTTGCAGGTCAGTCCATCCCTGCTGGACTAGTCACACAACTCATACAGAGCAACTTAACTTCATAATGTTGTATTACAAGTCATAACCCAACTACTAGGGGTTAGAGCATGAAACCCTCAGTATCATCTAGCTCTAGCTAAATACCTAATTCTGACCCAGTTCACAGCTTTGAAATTCAGCAAGTACTTGACAAAAATTTGGATTAGATGCAATGACTTGAGTTAAATATCAGTTGGAACAGTAAACTTTAATATCTTAATTTATGTGACCCCCTTTGCTGGTCTGAAGGTAGAACAGCACTGACAAGTCTAGAATGGCTGATTAGAATATTATCATTGCTGTGAGACACCATGAAGGCACAAAATAGTATACATGGCCAAAATCGGACAACTAGACAACACAAAATAAGATCTGTCAAACAAATCACAGTAATTGGATTAAGCTGCATCAAGTTCGGGTAAATAGATCCAAGCCACCCAAAGTCATAAGAGGGCATAACATCCACAAGTTGAGAAATCGCTCTTCCCTCATGGAGATCACTCCCCCGCTCGTGTACTTGAGCCTGCTCTATTCAATACTTGTCTAATGGTCCCGTAGCATATGGACTCGACTCGCACTAGTGGCACTTTACTGTGCACGGATCCGAAAGCTGTGATAGCTTTCTAAGCAAGAATAATCAACTTAAGGCTGTGTGTCTCAGCAAATGAACAATCTCTCCCTTGCTACCAATGATACCACTTTAAATCCCACATATAGGAGTTCAAGGAGGACCCCAATAGTCAATGTTAATCAAAAAAATTTGAAACATAAAGTCATACCACTTCTGTAAATTTCCATTGAAATGGCTTCTCTCAAAATTGGTGTCAAACACTAAGAATTCTCAAAGCTTTTTATAACCAAAAACCTACAACAAATCAGATCTATGCATCTTTATTCCTATTGTTAAACCCAATTCCCATTCTGATATCATATCTTACATATAAACCCAATTCCCATTGTTAAACGTAAATCCCTTGACAAATCAATAGGAAGTGCTGCAACCAATTGCTCCCATAACAAGCATTCAAACTTAATGTGTCTCATCAACCTAGATTTTACGCATTTCATTTCTCACAAGTTCTATATGTAATCTATACAGGCACATGATCAACAATTTCAATCGCAAGCCAGCAGACAGGCATTGCATCAAGCCAATGAAAGGTCTGTACCCTTCTATAACTCTATCGTTGAAAGATTCTCACAAAATTTATTTTTGAACCATATACGAGTACATGATCAACAACTTCAATCACAGGCCAAAAGGCAGGCACTGCATCAAGCCAATCAAAGGTCCATACCCTTCTATAACTCTATTGTTGCAAGATTCTCACGAAATTTATTCTTGACCCACCAGATAATACAAACTTCGAACCTATTACGAAGTAAAATGCGTGCATAAACAATCAGCATCCAACTTACAGTCCATTCAGCCCAGGGGCTGAAATTCGTCATGGTTGGACTCTATTAAGTTTTCAATGTGCAAATAGTTCAACCAACCATAACCTACAAATGGTAGGAAACTGTACTTCCATCAGAAAGAAAAAGAACTTTGTGAAATCATCATTGAAAATCTGTCTCAACATGCTTCATAGTATATAGCAGTCATGAAGTTCACATTCTTTCCACTGCCAGTGGCATATAGGAATCCTCTTCATGATACCCATCAGAAAACCATATATCTGAAGCCTCTGCTCCAAGTTAGTAGTGCAGAAATGAATCGGATATGGACAGAACTGTCACTCATCATATGGGGTGGGAATTTGCAACACACAAGAATGATAAAATCAATTTCAAACCCGGTAAGTTGCAACAAGATGTGGAAGTAACTGTACTATATTTTCAAAAATAATGAATACCATGAACGTTACAGTTCCAGGTTGGCAATGCATAATGTCAAAACCCCATACTCGTCTTAATTATAAAGGGACAAACTGGTTTCAGTAAAATTACCAGACAAAACCCTGTTCAATTTGCGCAGGTTGGCAACATCAGCACCACATTTTCCTAGGTTAGTTAACAAGCTTAATATAGGGGCTGATAAGATATATAGATCAATAACTGACTTGCTGTTTGCAGTATAAGCATCAGATAAGGCATGTGACGGTCAGAGGCAAGTACTAAAAATTGGCAAACGGAGACGGGCAATATAGACATTAGACAAGCATTTGACTCATGCTATGCCACAATCTAAATTTCACAAAGCAACAAGAACTACAAGAAATTGAGGCAAAGCTCACCATATGCCTCTGAAGCTGTTCTTTGCGCTTCATGAAATTGAGGCAAAACTCACAAAAGTACAGCTTCAAACAGTCATTGTACTCTGGTGGAAAGGGGGAGAAGTACCATGTCTCAATCTCGTATCTTCCAAGTTCTATAGTAGCTATATTTTTAACTTTAGTGAATTCTTCATGTTCACGCAAGCTGGCAGCATCAAGCTCTTCATGGCCCTATAATCGAAGAAACACATTTAAATAATTTTGAGTCAAAACACAACACACATGCAAACATAGGACGTAACAAACAAAAAGCATGTGAACTGAACCTCTAATGTAACGACTAACATAAAAATTTCTATTCAAGTTGTTGCTTCTTATCTAGATGAACTAGATATCAATTTAGGAGTGCGCGTGTGTGCATGTGCAAGGGGGGGAGAGCGAAAGAGTAGGCATATTGAGAACCAAAAACCAAAGTACAATCACAACCAATCTGAAGCTTATAATTTAAGGTGGTAACTCCATCAAAACCTCTCACTTAAATGATTTTAGCCTCTCAAATGGATAAAATATCCTTGGTATTGATCCTAATTCTTTGTTAGATCTGATCAGCTTTATGTCACCTTGACACTTCGAGAATTGTGAAACACCCAACTCAACCACAAGAAAAGACAAAGTATGTTTGCTTGAAAGGTACAACAAAAACTGATACCAAACAAATTTGTCCAACAAAGGCAATAAGGACATTGAACAAAGCAAGAGGAACATGGTTTTTCAAGTATTTTCTTCTCTCATCTGTCACATGAACAATGCAATATCACCAACACCAGGGCAGAAAAGTTACAATACATTTGCAATTCAATTTGTCCACCGAGTCCAGTTATCTCCTGTGATATACCTCCACCCAAACACCTATACGTAGCATACATCCTGAGGGCCACATAGTAATTTCAAATGTGGAAAGGTACTCCAATGCAAGGTAATCATTGGATGGATACATACTTTAAGCCAGGGCAAAAAGATGCAAAAACCATCATTTCTTTACAAGCATATTTCCACTAAAGAGGTGCCAACAAAATGAGGAATTAATAATGTTCTACTGGAAGTGAACAGACAAGCTACTCCAGGAAAGAAATCACCAATAACCAGTCTCATGGAAGTAAGAATGGGAGGAAGGAAAGCGAGGGAGTAAAAATGAAGAGATGAAAGAATTCCCACCATTAGGTACGAAGGAAGGGAGAAGACTGAAGAGACGTGAAGAGAAGAGGGAAAAACTTTTTCTCTGAATCCATGGAATCAAGGGAGTAGAGAAGAGGAGGAATCTCTTTATAAACTCTCTGTCAAACATTGTTACTTCTCCCATATACCAAGATTTTACGGCAAAAAAAAAAAAAAGCAACAGCCTTTTCCTCCCTGCTCAACCAACAAAAAAAAAAGGGCAACTACCTTTCCCTTCAGTTAATTCTATGGCTTTAGAGAAAGACAGAAAGAGAGAGTGTAAGAGAGACAGAAAGATAAGGAGTATATGGCAGAAGAACACATCTGAATTCCTCACAAGGCTGTATATATATTTTAAGGTATACCTTGTAATGACCCTATTACCCCTTGCTTATATGACTCACTAACACCTAGCAAAGTCATTACAATCCATCCTATCTTCCCTTTCCTTTCAGGTTTGCATCCCTGATGCCAAACAGACCATAGGCACCCTCGACAGTATCTATTATTAAATGCTAAGTGGCGAACACATGTGAGAGTGTAAAAACGGAGGCTTCATAGCCAATGATGCCAGATAAAGTAGTCTGTGTGGTTGAATTCTGCGTCAGCGAGAAATTCAAATAATCTTTCCAAGGAGTCACCACCCAAATGATTCTAGCTCTAGACTACTTGATAAATGTGGGTTTGAGAGTTAATTTAGTTTTCCAAGGAGTCACCACCCAAACGATTCTAGCTCTAGACTACTTGATGAGTGTAGAACTTTTCAAATTACTCAGGTTGGTTGGTCCCAGTCCAGGATAAGAAGTGTGACAAGAAGGTATCATGTTTATCTTTTACCACAAAAGATTAAACAAATGGAAAAATCTAGTTTCTGGTTGTCTCATAGTGCTAAAATTGCCTGAATTTAAGGTAGAAACGGATGCCTCCATCGAACTAATGGGGGTATCTTAGTGCCAGAAGATCATCTGGTGGCTTTCAAAAGCTGGAAACTAAATGAGATGGAACAGTTTTTACTGTTCATGCAAGGGAACTGACTGCTTTGGTACATTTCTTGCCCTTCTGGATACATGATATAGTAGGGTGGGAAGTTCAAAATCCATACTTTGAAGCAAACACATGCATAGCAGGACCTTGACCTTTGGTCCTAGCTTTGAAAAGCTTAAGGTCCTAACTTTCGTACACAACCCAAGAACTAAAATACCTCAAAGCCTATATTGCCAAAACACCTACTTTTTTTATTTTTCAATGAATTAGCTTCTACTTGGTACCAAAAAATGAATTAACCACTAAGAAATTTTGGAACACAGTTTTAATGATGACAAAATAAAATAATCAACAGCAGATCATTCATTTGTAGAAGTTCAATGGTAACAGAATGGCGTCAGAATTCAAATTTGCAGCAGACACAAGTCACCAGGCAGGACGAGAAACCAGTAGTGTTAAATGTTTTCATGTGCATATGGCATGGCAACAGATTGTTTGTGCAAGGGATGCATAGCAACCTGATTGTAGTAGTTTACAGACATAATAAAAATTTTAAGTTGTGGTCTCCATCATTTTGTAGATGTTTTCTATTCCCTTCCTCTTGGGCAAGCCTTAAAACTATAACCTGAATCACATAATATTACTCCTCAATTAACTACTAATAACAAGAAGACGAAGCAGCAAAAGTACGTTGTATAAATAGAGTACATTCCTATACCTAACAAAAAATCAGTAATGATGGTAACCTTGGGGGTGTTGGTGGTGGTAATCAAATTAGCAACAACACTGATGACAACATTATGATGATGATGACAAAAGATGATACTCTGCCTGCATAAACTCAGTATTGCATACCTCTACATGTGTCTCATCAATCTTACGTTTCTGGTGGCGTGTCATTTTCAAGCTTGTCACCTGAATCCTCATCAGAAAACCACTCCAATCAGCATATGCATAGAATTTTGTTTATTACATGAATGGCAGCAAGAACAAGGTATAAGTTAGAAAAAGGCAAACTTTAAAGGGAAACTAAACCATCAGAATTATGATAAGAGCATCCTACAATAGGAGACAAAAAACTTTCCAAAAAGAACCCCTAACACCTCAGGAGAATGGACACCATGGTGGAGAAGTAGAATTCATGAAAAATCTCCTTTCCTTAACATTAAAGAATTCAGAAGGTGAAAAGATAAAAATAAGTAAACAAGCACATAAATTACCTTGTCCTCCACCTTCTCATCTACAACAGCCTCTACGGAATCAAGATCAATTTGTTCAAGTTTAACCCATTCATCAAGCCTCCTATTGACTGTCAAATCAAAATAACAAGCAAAATCGTGGCAAAGGTAAACACTCAAGGCCGAGGAAAGAAAATCACAAGAAATTAATCAACACTAGGCATCTATTTCAACTAGTATCACTTGTACGTACACAGCACACAGACATACCATAAGAACAACAAATTTAATAGTTTTGATGGGTTGAGTATTTTAATGTAGAGGGCATAGAGATCTAATTTGCTCTGTTGACGGTTTTGCCATAGGAAGGGAGAGCATTTCAGAGTCTCATTTGCAATTTGTTAATGATACAATTTTCTTCTCCTCAGGAGATAAAGAAAAAATTTTAAAAATTAGAAAATATTATGGAGGTGTTTGGGTTGGTCTCTGGTTTGAAGATTAATAGGGAGAAAAGTATAATTGTAGGAATTAATTCTAATCAGGAGAAATTGAGAGGTTGGCTATAAAGTTAGGATGCTTAATGGATAGTTGACATTTAAAGTACTTAGGCCTCCCTTTAGGTGGTAACCTGATGTCTATCACCTTTTGGGATCCTGTTGTTGAGAAGATAAGAAAAATATTAGATGGATGGAAGAAAGCCTTTATTTCTAGAGGGGGAGGCTAACATTAGTATAGTTTGTCGTACAAAGCATTCTTATTTATTATTTGTCTCTCTTTAAGATACCTTATTTGGTGGGTAGAAGGATTGTAGGGATGATGATGAACTTTTTATGGGAAGGGTGTGGTGGAGGCAAGAAGGATCATTTGGTGTCTTAGAATGTGGTCACTAGGGCAAAAATTAAGGGTGAGTTGTCGTTGGGAACTTGGTGAAAAGAAATGAGACCTTGTTAGAAAATGGCTTTGGAGATTTTCATTGAAGCAAGGTATACTGTGGCATACGATTATTAGGAAAAAAATATGGGTTACAGGCCAATGGGTGGGATGCTAAAGGGGTTGAAGAAAGGACCTTCCGAAGTCTATGAAGTTCATTTCTTAGGGGTTACCTAGTTTTTCTCAGAGTGTAAGTTTCATAGTGGAAGATAGGTCTAGGTCCATTTTTGGGAGCATATTTGGACGGAGAGACTTCCTATGCTAGTCATTTTCCTCGCATTTATCGTATCTCTTGTTGTCTTATATTGCATCTTTTGTCATGTCACTATTTTTCAATGTCTTTCAATTTTGGTTTCCATAGAAATCTTAATGATAGGAACATTCAGAGTTGTTGTTACTTCTTACTATGCTCAATAATGTCTTTGTCTCAGAATTCTTTGGATAAAAGAGTTTAGATTAGTGATCCCTCGTGTGTCTTCTCTTGTAAATCTTACTTCAAATCATTAATTGATGATTCTTTTCTACCATTATTTCATCCATCTTTCAAGATTTGGTATTCCAATGTTCCTTTAAGGGTGCAAGTTTGTGCATGACTAATCACCTATGGTAAGAATAATAATAATGTACTTCAAAGAAAGCGACCTAAAACATGTCTTTCACCTCAATGGTGTGTTATGTGTAGAGAGGATGGTGAGAGTGTGGATCATCTAATTAAATTGTAAACTTAGAGATAAGGGTTTAACAAAGAAAGGAGAAGATAGATTGATAGAAATAATGTGTGTACGGTTGTGTTACCCAACACTTCTTATTTATAGTAGAGAAATAATTAGGGTAATTATCATATTACCCTATACTCATTAAACAAGACTAATACAAAAAATAAGAATTCTAACACTCCCCCTACAGCTAGAGCATAAAGATAAAAAATATCAACTATTGAAATATATTACTAAAGGTAGCCCGAACTAATGGCTTAGTAAGAATGTCACCCAGTTAATCATCAGACTTGATATATAAAGTGATAATCTCCTCACGCATCAAGAGATCTCTAATGAAATGACAATCCACCTCGATATGTTTGGTAGATTTATAAAATACCGGATTACTTGTAATGAAAATAATTGTTTGGTTGTCACAATGCACCTTCATGGGGGAAGAAGCATTAATTTCCATATCACAAAGTAAAGAACGAACTCATAAATATCACATATTCACATGTTGTATTAGTCATGGCTCAATATTCAACCTCAACATTAGAACGTGCAACAACATTCTTCTTTTTACTATACCAAGTAATAAAATAATCATCAATAAACATCCAAATAGCCAAAAATAGATCATCTATCACTATGACTACCTACTCAGTCAGCATCAATAAAATCAACACCAATTATGGATGATGATGGGCGACAAAATAATCTCTTCACCCGAGCCCATTTCAGATACCGAAATATACGACACACAGTCTCCCAATGAGGTTTACGAGAAACATGCATGAAGTGACTAATCACACCAATAGCATATGTAATATCAGAATGTATAACCGTGAAATAAATCAACTTACCAACTAACTTCCAATAACACCCCCATCAAACCCACAATCTTTTTTCATGCAAAGAATCTCATACATCAACTTTCTATAAACAACTTTTTATTAGCTCCTCCTCCAACTGCATATGATCTTACATTCAAACTCCATTCCTCAACTAGTCAGTATCTAGAAGTAAAAAACTAGATCCCAATTCTAATAGCTTCATAAGTGAAATAATCAACAATCTTATTAGTAGTAGCAGCCAAAATAAGTAGCTAATCTATCATCCCACAACAAAAATATCAAACATTTTTGTTCGCTAATAAAACTTCATCCCACAAAAAATAAAGTAATCACCAAACGTTCCCAAAACCCTAGCTCAAATGACCCCAATCCACTCTCTGGCTTAATTAACACAAGTTCTCCACTGATCACAAGCCAAAATTCTTTTGTTTTGTTTTCCTCAATTTCCCATCATCCAAACAGAAAGACTTGTGCAAATTTCAATATAAAATCCAAATAAGCCCGAAAATCCTGATTATCCAATTAAGGATTAAAAGACAGATTAACACAAACTTACATTCGGTGTAATGAACGTAGTATTCGTAATCATGGGGCCCACCCGACTGCATTCTGCGCCGTTCGATGACTTTGACTGGATGAAATTTTCCGTCCCTCCAACGGCACATGACGCGAGTACCGACCTCGAGAGGTAGCATACTGGCTTTCCTCTTCCTGGACGCTCTGTTTTCGGTCTGGGCTCCGGCGTAGTCTGACGCCGCTTGCAGCAGGGATCCGCCGCCGGCGACGGGGGGATGGCCATCGGGAATTGAGGTTGGGGAAGATCCGTTCTCTGTAATCGGTGGTGTCTCGTTGGAGCCCATTTTTCCGTATAAACTTCGCAAATGCCCTAAACAATAGGGTGCATCCACCTCCCTGTTTAGTCAAATATCAATTAGACCCCCCCCCCCCCCCCCCCCCCTTCTATGAAAACTAACATTAACCTCCCCTCTCTTGTGGTTGACTGTTTTTCCAACCGATAATATTCCGTTAGAGACACCTATAATTTAATGATGTAAACAACTCAATTTTATAAATGTCAGGATTACCCTTATTTAGATTGTAAACAAACTAAACTTATTGCCAAACATATCATATTATTAATATTATTAGTTTCCAAACAAACACCTACTATTATTTGTCTCTAAATTAAAGTTTGAATTTTGCGTACAAAATTAATTATATTAATGGAATTGATTTGAATTTTTGAGATAAATTTAGCTTAATTAATTGAATTGATTAGATTTCATATGAATTTGAGATAAATATAATTTAATTAATCGAGTCAATTATATTTTATATAGGTTTAAGGACAAAATTAACTTAACTAATAAATTAATTAGATTTGATTTGATCTTGAACTTGAAGATAAATTTAACTCAATTATAAATTGATTAGATTTTGTCTGACTTTTTGTATAAAATGTATTTCATTAATAGAATAAATTATATTATGTTTCCTTTTGAAAATCAATTTCAATAATTTTGTAAGATCTTTTCATTTATATTTTATTGTAACATGACATGACATGGTATGATTGGATATAACAAACTAGCTAAAGGTTAAACAGTATAGAATTTTTGGATCAATGACATTAATGTGAGACTCGAACATGCATTGCATGATATTATATATTATGTTAGGGTTTAGAGTGTAATTGTTAATAATAGCTATGAGAATTAAATTATAGTTACTCGAAACACGTGGAATAGAGTATGACTATGAAAATAACTAAATATGAATTTACACAAAGTGTTGAGGGTAAATAGTTACTGGAGGAAAAATTAAATATAATGTATATGTATAAGTGAAATTGAGGGGGACTTAGACGTAAATGATGCATGAGTGGGGCGAGCAAGGATTTCGGTGGAGTTGAGGGAGAGTGGAAAACACTTTGCATGCACTGGTTGAAGAGGTTAGAGGTTTGGGTGGAGGAGTTCTAGAGTTGTTCTTCAATTTCCGTTAAAATTTCGGCAAAGGATATAAGGCATCCTTGTTCTTTGGGAATTAAACAATCCATCTTCTTCTTATAAGGTTCAAGGACTTCTTGGTTGCTCTTCATTCGGAGGTTTCGCGGGAGTTCAGAGAAGACGATTCTCTTGTGGGTACTCTCTACTCATCTAAATTTAATATGTTTTAAACTTCTGTGTGTCCAAGGATTGATAGCTTTAATGGTTAGAGGAGGTTAAGTTAGAAGAAGGTGATTTGGGAAAGAATTAGAACCGAGTTTTATGTCTCTACACAAGGAAGAATCGGTACAAGACCCTGTTGTACCAATACAAAGGCATTCTGCCTTGGGAATAATCGGTATAACAAACGGTACATCATTGAACCGGTAGGACATGTATTAGTACAACAAGGTTGATTTTCTGTTTTGGTCGCAAAACCTCTAATTCTTCATTCGTCCATCCCTTAAACCATTTGAAACACTCGATTGAGTTAAAAACAATCCTTTAATTTGTCTACAACTACAAGATTAATATATTTAATTCAAATATAACTTGGGAAAAAATAGAGTATTAGCAAGAGCTTAAACGACTATGTGATAGGGATTAGTAATGCATTGACTCAAGCATGAGCAGGTAATCATTTATGAGCAATTAGTATATAACGATTGTTTGGAGAATATTAAAATGCATTTGTGATAATGTATGTGTTAGGTGTGTAGGTGACGACATCATCGACAATTCCACCTAAGTCTTGATGGGGAACCGATCTTGAGGTATAATCCAATCTCAGGTGAGTGTACTGTCTCATACTAAGTGAAAATCATAATATTGTGTCTTTCTTAAACCGATGTATAAATATACAAATACTATTTAAATTACATTTCTTGCTAAGAATTGCGATGTGAGTAAATGTGGGAGGGGCTAAATTAATGTATAGGCTATTATATTTACAGTGATCGAGATAACATGAGAAAAAGAGTTATGTATCTTATATTGTTGAAATTTCAAAAAGGATCAAATAAACTTTGTGGATTATGTTTACGTGCAACTTGTGATAAGGCAAGTTTGAGTAATGTTATGTGTAGAATTATGTAATGTGTAATAGGTGTGATGGGTTATATGGGTGACCATTGTGGGTGGCTGTCACACCCCATCCCGAAAGATCTATTTGGTATCCTAAAGATGGAAGTATAAGTTGACACGTAGCAATACCTGCGCCTGTAATTCAGGAATGCATTTAAACCAATAATACCAACTAATAATCTCATGAAAGAGATAAACTATATAACTCTATGGCAGAGTGCACAACCGTGCAATTTAAATCAAAACAAAACATTAAGGAATTCATCCCTTACATCGACAAGGAAATGAATACACTTGTACAAAATGTACACAACCACTTTCCTTAACCTTCCATCTTGACTCTGTTAGTGTTGTAGTGGACCCAACTCTAAACTTCAGCTTTTTGAAAATAAATATTTTATTGAGTGTACTGCGCATCATAATAAATGAAAATATTAAAAATATGGATTAAATATCATTTCATCAAAATATGTTCACAATCAGAGGAGAATGACAAAATCAAATTATTTTCAACTCACTTTGAAATTTCGTAATCACTACAAAATAACAACATAATAAATAGTTCACGTGTGCTATGTGTCAACATTTAAACAATGTCAAGTTATCTACAACATTTAAGTAATGTCAAGCTATCTGACAACAACTACGCAGTGTCCAAATTAACATGTAAGCCACGTCAAGCTATCAACAACTCTAGCACAGTGGATACTACTCAAATCACAAGCTTTTCAAAAAACCACAAACTTTTTGATAAGTCACACGTTTTTCAACAAAACATATTTGATTCATTATTTACTCAACTAAACATAAATCAAGTCATCAAAGCTTTATTTCACATAGTGAAAATAACTCATATTAGTCATGTACTTTTATTTCCAATTATTATGAAGCAGCACACTTCACCTGTCACTGTCAACCAACACATCACTCAGCTTTATGCTCGATTCCTAGGTGAAATCGATGTAGTACCCTCTAACCCTAACAATTTGCATATGAACAAATGCAAGTGAGCATCGACTCTATAATTACTTTAAAAAAATGCAAGTGAATGCATATGACTACGCTTCATGGCGTTTCGTATTTACTACAACTTAGTCTTTTCAAATACATTTTTGAATATACTACGAATTTTCCCATTCTCGTAATCATCATTTACATACCCCAATGATTATTTAAATAGTCAAAACTATTATTATACTATTTTTGAATATAGAATAACAAAAAGGAACTCAAGGCTATAATAGAATAATTAGTGAAATGATTACTTCATAATGGTCACTTAATGGATTAAACGGTCGACCAATCAGTGTTGTCGTCCTAATCAACGACTAAGCAAATTTACGGGTAGATAAATGGTTCGCACCAATTTTACTTACTTCTTATCCTTTCATCTTACATCCCATTCCACATCACTTAAATCAAGCCACTTTAGTCCCATTTTTGCTCATTTAACATCTTCTCAAACACTTAGGATGCATTTAGGTAACATACGAACCCATCGAGCGGTTTTACCAAAAATAAGTTTTTAACCTTACTAAATTGGTACAAAAACAACTTGATTATAAAGTGGACTTCCTAAACCTTCTCATCATAAGTTATGAGCTCTAAACGACATCACGAGCAAAGCATTAACATTATTTTTTCGTCAAAAATCAAATCTACTATTTATAAACAAATCCCCAATTTTTACTCACTTTCAAACAAAAAAACTATATTTCTATGGACATAACCTGATGTCTTACCATATACCTTGCGAACCTCTTTGAGTCTAGTTTCCAACAAAATTGACGATGTGTCAATCCGAGTTTTCTACGAAAAGTGATGCCCATTTTACTGTAGGGTATCGAAGCTGTCATGTATAACCCAAATCCGAATTTTTAATATTTTGTTTTCTTTGATCCAAACTAATCCAATTTATTTCATACTCACTACATAACATCACATATTCAATGGGCTTCCATAAATAATGAACAAAACTCTATAATTATTATTTTTAACAAGCTGATTTTACACACATCAAACTCTCTGTCCAACAACACAACTCATGTATAGTACATGAAACAACTAGATCCAATCTAATTTCCTTCATATCAATTTTTAAAATTGCTAATTTGAAACACTCTATAAAAACATCATACCTTATCAACAAAATAATAGCTTTTCTGCAAATCTAGTGCAACTTTTCTACCCGAAAGGAAAAACTAAGGAAAAATAGAAAATACACAAAAATGACTTCATTGGAAGAAATTAAACCGATAGATATGATATACAAGTCTTCGCAAACAGCATACTAAAATTTTATAAAAAACGGAGTCAATTTCACCTTCGGATTCGAGTTGAAACTCACATTTTCCTTTTCTCCTTTTCTTTTTTTCTTCTTCTACATTCTTCTTGTTTCTTCTTCCACCTTCTATTTTTCTTATAAATATATATTCGGGTCTTACAGTGGCAACTGTTCATTGATTGTTCTGCTTACTTTTATGATATTGTATTCGGTAAAGTAAAAGTAGATCTGGTTCGGGGTGCTTATTTTGGTAGTTGGTGTTATGCGCGATTGCGGTGTATATTATTGTTTTACGGAATAATCTTAAAGTCACATATTTTATGATGGTGCTTGTTTATAACTTTTGTTGTATTATTTAATTAATTTCTTATTATTATGGTGCAAATATACTCATTAAGCGTGTTGAACTCACCCCTCATAAGTTTATGTTTTCAGATACTCATATAAAGAAGAATGTCCACTACTGGGTCCACACGGTTAAGGAGAATAAAATGAAAGTCTAGGTCGTGCTTGTATCACTTAGTGTATATTTGAGTCTTGTAAATAACTAAGATTTTAACAACAGATTGTATTATTGTAAACATATATATATATATATGTTGATATACATTGATTTGTTGATATATTGATGCTCTTGGTCGGTGGTTACACATAAAGTTTATAATCATGTACAGGATAACAAGATTTATGTTAATGAGTGAGGTATACCCTACCGGAATAGACATAAACTACTATTGACTAACAAGAGTGGCTGAAACATGAAAGTACAATTACACTCTCCATCTTGTAAATTATTTTTCATATATTTTTTATGAGATACCAATTTACTCCTTAAAAATAAGGAAACGAAAAAGTTGAGACAAAAATACATTCGTTCAGCCCAACACTAACATATTACAACATAATGCCATGTTTGCTTTCACATTTACCTCCACCTCCACCCAACACCAACACATGTGCACACATACACACATTGTTTTTCAGGGGTAATTAGGTCTTTTCAATAAAGTAGAGATAAGATGAATTTATCATGTTTAACTTCTGTCATTTTTTATGGTCTAAATTAACTATTGGAGTTAATTGCAAAATATTCAAACTTAAAATGGATTATTTATTAAAATTAAAACCTGAAGAAGTGAATGACAAACTACCAAAAGTTGAAGGCGGTATTTTGTAATTAACTCAAAAATTTAATCTTTAAGGACACAAAATGAGAAGAATCACACCTCATCCCAGAAGAGAGATTAAGTGTGGGTAAATCTTAACCTATTAATCTTTAATCCATAACTAAATCAAATTAGTTAACCAGTGCAATAATTTTTAGGATTTTTACTTAAATAAAAAAATACGACATTTACATAGAATAGTGTTACAACACGACTAGGGTGTCACACCCTTTAATCTAAATAGTAATGAAAGGGAAATGCACATATAAAGTGTGAACATATACAATTTAAATGCGGCACCAAATTTGAAAATAATGAACAAAATTTTGAATTTTAGTTGGAGCGATAAATGCGATTCGCATTTGGATTCGTTTGGTTTGACCAATAACCCACACCGCACCGAAAAAATTTTCTACAAAAAAATAGGATCTTGTTGACCCAAGCCCGGGCCGGCCCGATCAGGTCGTGGAGAGGTGAGGTGGGCAACATGTGTGTGGTAACTAAGATTGTGTAGGTGTTCGCTCCACTCATAAAAGTGTGGTACCCCTTGGGATCTAAACAATGAAGTCAACTAAGAGTATATTAAATCACCAAGTTTTTGGTTTCCTTCCAATTTAAGACAAATCTTATTACACTACACCATATCATTCTTAGTTTCTTTCATCAATTCAAGTGGGTCACTTTGAGACATAATTTCTTATTCAATAGTTAATGGTTTTGAACAAATAAATATACTACGTTAATTTCCTTACGGAGGAGAACACATTTAAACTTGGCCCCACTAATTTCGAGGTGTAGGTCCTACTTTTATTTAAGCCCAAAGTTGCTCAAAAATAACTTTATCAAAACTATTTTTTCAAAACAAATCACGAGTGTTCTTTATTGTTTATACATATACACTTGTGGTTGTTTGCACATATGCGCACTATGTGTTTGTATGAATGATTTATTGAAATCTATTTTATCCATGGTTGTATTTGAGATTTGGGTTCCCCGTGTGAGATTGAGTGTTTGTGCATTTAATTTCTAAAATTAACAACATCAATCTACATGGAGTCGTGGTAGTTAAAGAGGGATTCTTATCTTTAATTGCTATATTTAAGTCAGAAGAGATAATTGAGGTAGTAATAGATTTTTAATTAGTATTTGATTGAGCTAAAATAAAAAAACTTATTCATCCCCGCTAGGTAGTAGCGTGCGTTAAATGTGTACAATCATGGGAGAAGATCCACTTCGTTTCTCCCATCTCGCGGAATAACAATGAGATAAATTAAGAGATATTAAATAAAAAATGAGTATACTTGTAAAAATCACATAAGTAGCACCAATATGAAATAAAATAAGAGAGATTCGACTTAAGTGACTTTGGCATATTTATAAAAGACCTAATAATGCACCAGTAAGGGAAGAGCGATTTGACACATTTTGATAGTAATAGAAGAGGTAGAGATAGACGTAAAATAATTGTGAACAAAATAGTAAAAAATGATATAATAACCAATCATCTAACAAAACATATGACCTTTTATAAAACTCAATTGAGAAACATGATTCGTATAGCGACCCCAAATAGTTGGGATTAAGGTTTTGTTGAGTTGAATAGAGTTGTAAAATATTTATATTGGCTCAATGTTATACTTAGCCCAATTTCGAATAGTTTATTGTTCAAGTTTTTAGTGAGTTAATAATGTAAGCAGTTGAAATGCATTAAATTAAATAGTTGGAATGTATGTCCATTATAGAAAGATGAGCATGCTACATAATGGAGAAAGGCCATAAGGTAAACATCTGGACTGATCCTTGGATTCCTGACCTGCCTTACTTCAAGCCATTGTTGATGCAAGATGCTCATCAGATTCCTAATACAATTGATGAACTCATTAACTCTGATACAAAGTCATGAAATGTTGGTTTAATTCAGAGTCTTTTCTGTCGTATCACTGTGCAAGCCATCCTAAATATTCAACTGCCAATGTTTCCTAAAGGTGATCACATGGCTTGGATCCCTAATGCATCAGGGAAGTTCACTTCCAAATCTGCCTACTCCATGCACAGAGACATTCTTGACACTCATAGCTGTTATCTCAGTACTACCGACTGGACTAAACTGTGGGAATCTAAACTTTACCCAAGACTCAAGTTGAATTTATGGAGAGCCATTACAGAAAGTCTACCTTCAAAAGCCACACTCTCATCTAGATTTCCAATCTCAGATCCATTATGCCCTATGTGTAATCAGGCTGTGGAGATTAATACTCAATTGTTTTTTACATGCGACATTTCCCGTTTGGTTCCAGATTTGGGGAGTCAGGGCTGAAACTTTTTCTCATTTTACTCTTCAAGAATAGTTTTACAATATTCTCAATCCTACTCTTGTGTTTGGTTCAGGCAGCCCACATTATAGTAAACTCTTACTATTCTCTGCAGTTTTGATTACAACAGTGTGGAAGTGGAGGAATATGATCTATTTCAGGAATGCCAAGCCAGATCTGATGACTATTCTCAATGAAGTCTCAAATACCTTCAATGAGCACGGTCAAGTTAGAATTCAACCAATCACTACAAGAATGGCCGCAGGGAATCATGCTCAAAATGGCTGGTCCAAGCCCATGGATGGCACAATCAAAGTTAACGTGGATGCAGCCATAGGGGAAGAGGAATCTTATATCTCAGCAATTGACAGGGTCAAGTAATGGAGGCATGGGTAAAGACTATAAAGGAAAAAAAACCCTCTTAAGGCAGAAACTTTAGCAATTGGAGAGGCAGCTATGTGGGCACATATGAAAGAATGGAACTATGTTGTGTTGGAAAGTGACTCCCAAGTTACAGTTTTTGCTACTATGAATCCCTACTTCAAAATTCCTTGGGGGCCATTGAGATAGTCACAAAGGATACAAAGCATTTCCTAGAACAACACCCTGAATGGAGTCTGTTGCATGTGTATAGAGAAGCGAACGAAGCTGCCCATGCCCTTGGGAAATGGGGAATCAGTACAAAGAGGGAAGGAACCATTCTTGCAGATCATCTACCACAAGTAGTCCAAAAGATAGTGCTCCAAGTCCATGAGAATGAGGACTCTTCCCCAGCAACCACAAGAGGCTCTTTGGATAGTTACTTAGTTCTTTAGCTTCTTAATTTTAGTTTAAGTAGTTAGTAAAATATGCTTGTAATAACTCTCTTTCTTTCCTCCTACCTCTGTTTACATGAGCAAAAAAAAAAAAGTAATTGGGAGATGGTAGAGGTATAATGCAGGTAGCTCAAAGATTCATTAAATTAGATAGTTGGGGGATGATAGGGTAATTACGTAACCACTCGAAACATTGAATCAAGTCAATCAATAATATTTTAAGAGTTATTTTCTTTTATTTTCTGCGGATTTAAAGTGTATTTTTTGCACGATGGAATTATGATTTCTTTTGTGTTTTATGTTTATCGCTGAATCAGGAAGCCAGAGGGTTGGGATTAGGAGAGCATGATTGAAGGGTGAGAAGAGAGGAGAGAAAAGAGAAAAGAAAGAGTGTGTAGGCTGAGAGTCTGGGAGAAATAGGCAGAAATTTTTTAGGGTCATTTGTTATTATTAAATTGGATTTGGGATGAAAAGAGAGGTATTTATTTACCATTAATCCACACATATAAAAAATCGAACACTAGTCTTATAATATTTATGTTTAAAATGGTAATTTAAAAATTTTAATTGTATCGTATATTTCACATTTATGATAATTCATGTAATACTATTTAATTTTTTTTTGAAAATACCTATTTTTTGCCAATAGGCTACAATACTCATTAAATAGATATTTTTTGTTTAAAGTTAGATGTGATACGATACAATTGAGAGATATTTAACAAGAATTAATGGATGTCATTCTTTTTGGATCATAAATATGAATATTTGAATTTTGAGGATGCAATTTATAATTAGCCCAAACTTTTTTAACAACAAAATGGATGACAGTTAGCTCTAGGTGCACATTAATACGAATTTATGTCTTTTAGGGTAAAAATTAATATTTTTAAACTTTAAGGATATAAATTGAGATTCGAATAATCTTTCTGGGTGTAAAATGAAATTAACCCTTACCTATATTCAACGTCCATAAATGCCCTTCTTACACTCGCTTCCAGTGTATTACGTCACTCACGAGACTCCACTAACCCCTAGTGGGCCCCACCTATTAAAAAAAATCTCTGTCTCAACAACGAACCGCCGCCCTTGCGTGCCTCCAGAAAACGCGACCCTCTTTCTCTCTCTCTCTCTATCACACACACACACGTATTTCATTCCCTCGAGCCTCGATAGCGAAATTTAACTCCAAAAAACAGATCCGAAAAAAAAAAAAAGGCCGGAAAGAAAACCCTAATCCGAAGCCTCATCCCGCTTCATTGTCTCTTTAAACAACAAACTTTATCTCTCTGCAAATTTATAAACCTATCTATATATAATATATCTGTAGAGCTGTTGGTTTCTTTGTAGGATAAACCTATTAGGGTTAGGTTTAGGGTTTGTGGTGATGTTAATGGAATGCTGCAGGGGTGGTGGTGGATGTGGCTGGTGGAGAAGATGACGGGAGGCCGATGTCAGCGGAGGCGGAAGGTGACGGTGGTGGTGGGCAGGGGTGCCGACGGAGGTTGCGGCGTCGAAGAGAAACCATGCCCAAATTCTAGGGTTCCTACGAAGTCCCCAACCGAAAAGCCATCCAATGTTGAGAAAATTACACCAATTGCCATTGACTTCTATACACAGGCTAAGAAAGCTCTATCAGAGCGCTCCCCATTTGATAGCGAGGATGCCCAGGTGTCCACAGTCCCCACTCTTCCCAGTGGGTTGGTCACATTGTTGTCTAAGCATTCCGATAACAGGAAGCGGCACAAGAAATCGCATTCTGGCTCGGAAAAGAAGGCTTCGAGGCCCAATGTGCCTGAGAAGGCCCGTGGATCGAACATATGGGATGAGACCGAGGAGTATTTCAGAGAATTGACTGTGGATGATATTGAGAAGTTGCATGAGGTATCAAATTTTGGGTTTTCGGGTACTGAGAAGTTTTTTGAAATTCCGTCATTGGGATATGAAAAAAGTTTTCGGGATAACATATGCAACGGTGACATTGCGAAGGACCCGAGTGATATTAATGGAAATGAGGTTGGATTGGATTCCGGAGTGGTTGTGGAAGAAGAGGTCAAAGATGAAGCTGAGCAGTTTATGGAAGTTGATAGTGTAGGAGCTAATGAATTGGTTCAAGAAACTAGAGATAGTTCTTCTTTGTTGCAATCATCGACGTCTTGTAGTGGTTTAGAGTGGCTATTAGGTTCTAGGAATAAGATATATCTCACCTCGGAGCGGCCAAATAAGAAACGAAAGCTTTTAGGCAGGGATGCGGGGTTGGAGAAACTTCTTGTTGCTTGTCCGGTTTCAGGGTCGTCTTCTTTATGCCATTATTGTAGCTTGGGTGACATGGGCAACCCATTAAACCGTTGTATTGTTTGTAGCACTTGTGGAGTGGCAGTTCATCAGAGATGTTATGGCGTCCAAGATGACTTGGGTGGTTCTTGGTTATGTTCTTGGTGTAAGAAGGAGAATGAGGTTCTGAGCAGCGATAAGCCTTGTGTGCTTTGCCCAAAGCAGGGTGGTGCTTTGAAACCTGTTCTGAGGAGGGGATCTGGAGGTGAAGATGTTGGGTCAATGGAGTTTGCTCACTTGTTTTGTTGTCAGTGGATGCCTGAGGTCTATGTAGAGGATACTAGGATAATGGAGCCGATTGTGAATCTAGAAGGAATGAAGGAAACTCGGAAAAAATTAGTTTGTTGTTTATGCAAGGTGAAGTGGGGTGCCTGTGTTCGGTGCAGTAACGGTATGTGTTGTTGCTTACTCATTTTACACCCCTCTGCACTTCTTTGTTGGATGGTACACCAGGGGTATTTTATTATGAGATCAACTGCTGATACTTTGACATATTGGTTTAACGGACTTCTTTATATTTTCTGCTGAACCATTGGAGAATGCTTGCATTCTATCTTTGGAATATTTATATCTGCATATAAAATAAGCATGTATAATTGCTGGTTACTTCCTCTCTTTCGGCATAGAGTATTTTCCTTCCAACACTCTATATGCTACTCCATGTGTTATTCTGTTTCTGCTTAAACCCTAAACCTCTCAAATTTGTAGACTTTCTTTGTGTCAGATCCAGAAAAATTCGATTTTTCTTTCTTTCAAAATCCTTATGCAACCTTCTGAAAAAATGCAGCAACATCCTAATAAATTAAGTTGCAATGTGCTGCCTACATGGTTTCTATATTGATGCGTGCAATTGGTAGTCTACTTATGGTGTTCAAATTTAGCATTTGAAAAGAATTAGGGGATCATTTACAGCTTTTCTCTTGGTTTTTAGAAATGTTGGTACTCCCTCCTATTCAATTACTATTAGCAATCTTCTGAAGCATTTATTTGAAAATATGAGTGGAAATTTTTTATAGGAGGAAGTTATTTTTTGTCTCACGCTTCTTTCAACATATAGACATGTTTAGGAACAATGTGAAGAATTTTGAAGGTATATTTTACCACGTGTTAGGAGTGTTGAATTGGTCTCAAGGATCCAATTTTGTTGAATAGGATTATTGGCAGAAGTAAGCTCCGTATAAGAGATTAGGAATATTAGAGAACTTAGTGCCTCAATCATTGAAGTTATGGAAGCATTTTAAATATTGGTGCTGAAATCATCCTTTTGAAACATTTCATGGAAAAATTTAATGAGATATAATTAAGGAAAAATGATTGCAAAAAATAGTCCAACCCTTAGGTGCAAGGAACTAGGTTTCGTTTCTTTTCCATTAAAACAACCGAAAACGTTTCAATTTCCATGGAAATGAAACTATCGGTGATTGAGTATCCAAAATTCTATGTTTCGACTTGTTTTGGAATGTTTTGACTTGTTTCGATCAATGTTTTGGAAACCAATTTCTTAAAATTTATTTGTTTCCGAAATGTTTTGGCAACAATTTCAAAATATTTTCATTTTTGAGCTAGCTATGCCCAGAAACAAAATTGTGATCCTTGTTTAGGTGATATGCAAAATCACTTCATCTCAAGCCCTCATTCTTGGCATTTAGATTACCCAAACCACGTCTGTTGGACTACTCAAGGTCATGTTATCGTACTTCTTGCACTGCCCATGCTTTTCCATCAGCACTTTTTAACAGTATTTTCATCTTAGTAACTGCTGTTATGCAAAGTTATAAGTTCGGAAATGGGATGGTCAATGAGCATGGCCCATACACAACATATTATGAGGGAGGCTGTGGAGGAGTCACCTGGGCTGCGGTCACTGCCTTCTAATTTTTTTACAGTAGTAATTTTAATCTGTCTGCAGACCACTAAAAACACCAATTTTCTTCCTTACAAAACAGGGAGGAAGTTGTGAAACTAGAAAGACACATTTAAGTGTTCTGTGCAAGTTTTTGGGCATCAAGTTACCGTAGATGAAAGCTTAGGAACTGGTACAATACAGAAGCAACCGCACTGCATATTATAGTCAGTTCCCCAAATTGTGTCGTGGGTACTAACATATCTGGGTCTTCATTATGCTGATAGTTAGGTACATGGTTTTATTTATTCATCCCTATTATAACCATCTGCTGGATTAAGCTTGGATTCATGGTACCGAATTTACTTAAGAGTGCAAAAACGCTATAGCAAATGATAAGGGGAGATGGAAGCCATAGGCTAAACATTTAACTGCATTAAACCAGCTTCTGGGGCAATATTTACCAGGAACTCTAAAGTGGTGTTTTTTAAGACCCTCCAATCTATTGCTCGTTCTAGCTTAGCCATTATTTTTATTTGTCACAAGCTTGCAAGCTTGACCAATAGTGTTTTAGGCCTCGGGCAATTTTTTTTTGTGGGGCCTTCTTTGTTCTTATTATTTTTCAATTTCTTATATCCAAAGTCATAATTTTTTAGTTGGTACATTTAAGGTAGAAAACTATTTGCAGAGCAAACTCCTTATATAAATCATTTTGTTAAGATTGAAATTGACTAAAATATAAAGTTCAGGAAAATAAAACTGGTTAATAAGTAGCCATAGTCATTGAAACCAAGTTAAAATGAGAGAGGGAAGTCGTATAATTTTTAAGGAGGAATATAATGCAATTTTCTTTTTAAAATTATTAAGAATTTGCATAGAATATCAATTTGTGCTTTACAAAGAGAGGACAAGAAATTTAGAAAGTGATAAATTAATAAATGAGATATGAAATTTATGAAGGAAAAGACTCTTAAAGAGATGAATAAACCTTGTAACAGTAAGGCACATGAGACCCACAGCCATAACACTGAGTAATTCTTCTTCTATAATGTGCAATAGCATCACAACGGTACAATTGACAACTCGTTTGCCAAAAGATGGATTTGACTTGGGGTTTTTTGTTGATATGATGTAATTTCCTAAATTTTAATTTTTTTTATGCAAATTTAGCCTTGTGATTTTGAGACCTAAGTGAGAGCCTTACTCGCCTATGGGTTGAGCCATCCGTGCATGTGTTTAATTCTTCTGTCAACATTGTTGTATGACGAGTGCTCAGCTAGTCAGTAAACTGGATTGATCCAACTGTTAGGGAATAGTCTTAGTGCCCCATTAATTTGATCATATGTTGGGTTAGCATTGTGACGACTGTTCTGTATCTTTTAGTTTTGTTATCCGATCCCATCATTGGATATAATCTGGATAGTTTGAAAAAGTGAAATGAAAAAAATAGGGAAATATTTTGTCTTGGCCACTTTTCATTATCGCATTCGCACCGCGGTACAACTATTAATAATCACACCAATTCTGAGAGAGGTTATTTATGAGGAACTCTTGGAGAAGTGGCAGACGATGAGTATAATATGGAGGACACAAGATGATCTTAGTCTAAGGTTCTGTCAATAGCTCTTCAGCCCAAACAGTTGCAAGCTTTGATACAGGATGATGGTGCCTAATTATAGTTTTGGCCGGAAAATGGGGTTGCCTTTTTTTTTACTTAGATATTCTATTTTCTCAATACATTTGATTATTTTAATTTTTCTGTTGCTGAGAGATTTAAGAATATAGCATTTATAATGTGTTATATGGACCACCAAATCCCTCTCTTGGTGTTGTTAATCTTACAAAGGCACATTAATATAGGATTGTTTAATATGCGTTCAACACCATACTGATTGTGGTATTGCCTAGTGGACGTTAATTTCTGAATCTGATTCATTTGTTTTTACATTTTGGTGTTTGTTTAGGAGCTTGCAGAACTTCTTTCCATCCTATATGTGCAAGGGAGGCAAGATATAGAATGGAGCTATGGGGCAAATTTGGTTGTGATGATGTGAGTCCCCCAACCCAAAAAAAAAAAAATCCCACCAAACTAAATTTTCTTTCTTGATTAGATTAAAAAGAATTTGTAATAGTCATACTATTGTATTACCGCTATTTTTATGGTTTTATGTATTGATTGGGCCTGCTGATAATTTTTCTTCCACAACATTTTAGGTTGAGTTACGGGCCTTTTGCTCCAAGCATTCAGAAATCCAGAACAATAACAGGACCCAAGAAATAGGAGAACCATTTGAATCAAATGGTTCTGATTCCTGCATGTCCATGGATCAACCAGTGTCATCAATAGTGAACAAACCACGCAAGTTGAAGATTGGCCAAATCCATGGAGATACAATTGCTTTTCACAGTGAAACACCTGACAAGGATTTGAATAAGTTGGGCAACGGTATATTACATGAAGATGGGCAGTCAGATACCATGTCAAATTCCGAACGTCAGTCAGAATGTGGTGATGCTCGGCAACGTGTTACTATGGAAACCGTAGTTAGGAACAGTGTTGAAGATATTAACACATCCGAGACTCTGAATTTTGCGTTGATTCTGAAGAAGGTGGAGTTAATTTATTCATTTTTGTGTCAACGTTGATTGTTTCCTTGGTGTTATCTGAAAAATTATATGCATATGTAACATATGTTTGTTGGTTCTGTAGTTAATTGATCGAGGAAAAGTCAATGTGAAAGATGTGGCCACGGAGATTGGTGTCTCTTCTGATTCTTTGGCCTCAATGATTGCCGTAATACTTATTTCTATTGACTTTGTTGTCTTTCGTTAGTGTCCAAACAGAATACTTGTTGCTTGAGACACATCAATTCTGTAGTTGCTATCCTTTTTTTAACTTCTGTTTCTTTATTCATGTGATTGCTTTTTCAGGAGGAATGCTTGGTCCCTGATTTGCAGTGCAAATTAGTTGATTGGCTTAGAAATCATGCTTACATTGGTAGGTCACCAAAAAAATTGAAAGTCAAAATTAAACCCACAATTGGGTGCAAGGCTGAGATGGGAGTGGCTGATGATAGTGATGCTGTTGCAGCATCAGATTCTGATATCCCTGATGTTGTTCCTGTTAAATCAGTACCACCTAGGAGAAGAACCAAAAGTGACATCAGGATTTTAAAGGATAACAAGGTCAGGTGCTCATCTAAGGAAATGATTAGGGATGCCGTGATGATGGATGAAATTCAAAGTGACCATCAGTCCAGAGAAGATTCCCATTGCCCAAGTAAGGACTCTGTTGCTGATGCCATTGAGAAGGTAATCACATTGTTTAATGATTTATTAGCTTTTATTGGTGAATTCAACAGCTTATTCACACCGATTGAGGATTGGACAAGTAAGCTATAGATTAACTGGCTTTGCGTTAATAAATTCAACTCTAAACCTATCAAACCATTTGTCCCAACTATTTGGGGTCGGCTATATGAATCTTGTATTTCCATTTTGCTCTATCGGCCTACCTCTACAACCGAATTACCCTCAATATGTATCAGAACACTCCTCCTTACCAATGCATTACTAGGTCTTCTTTAAACATGTCCAAACCACCTAAATCTCAACTCAACTAACCAAAACCTTGTCCAAACCACCCAAGTCTATTCTTTCTTAGTTTATATTCTATTGTTGCTACTTCTATGGTTTTACGGATATAATTATTCCTATTCTCTCATTCCTTGTTTTACCAAACATCCATCTTAATATTCTAATTTTTGTGACACTAAGTTTTTGAGCTCGTTGTTTCTTGATTGCCTTACACTTGGTGCCATAAAGTGTTGCTGTTCTATTCTACCTATCAGCCTAAGATAAGAGAGATTGGCTTTAGGTTAATGTGTTTGAAAAATGTTATATTTATTAAACTCCCTAATAGAAGCGAGTTATGTGCTTACTGAGTACAACACCTGATTAATATTCATGGGGTGGGGTTGGGGGAAAGGGGCCTATTGGCCCTATTCTATGGGTAACATTGAAGTATAAGGATTGAGTCAGTTCCTCTAAATTTACTTAATTGCTATGGATCTATGCATGCATGTGGTGTTGAATCTTCCTCTTCATAATTACACTGTGGGTCGTCTAGATTTCCTTTTGGTTCAGTTAATTCTACTCCATTTTTTTTTCTGTGGGGATCAAATTATTGTAAACTGGTTTACGTCTTTGTGTCGGTCATCCTTCAATTGCGGTTTTTCTTTGAAAGAATTTGTGATTCAAAAGTGAAGAGTATCAATGAAGTTGATTGAGAGTAGGACAATAAGTTGCATTTTTCCTTGGATCTCCTTTGAGTGTTTCATTATCAGTAGACTTCCTATTTGATGGCACCCTTCTCTACTTCTCTCCTTGTGGCTACTACAACTATATGATTTACATTATTGGTAGCTTTTTCCTTACTAAAGTTCGTTCTATTGGACAAGAAAAAGTCTTAATAATCTGTTTTGTTGTCGTCCACCAGAATTATTTTCACCAACCTGAGTAACTAGAAATTGTGCATGGTGATTTGTTAGATTTTCATCCTATCTTGATTGAAGAAAAGTTGATGGTGAAAATGAGGCTTCTGTATTGTCAATTGGTAACCATCACCTCCATCACAGTAGGCCTACCACTCTGGAGGCCTCTGTTCCTTTTATTATTTTGATGGTGATGTTGGTACATCACCAACCCTTTTTAAGACTATATCTCATAATGACTGATAATCCGATAGTAATCCGATAGTTGTCCTTGGGTTTTGATGTCAAATGACTAAGTGTAGGATTCTTCTTACAAGTGTGTTTTGTTTGCGCAGATATCGGTTGAAGATGTTCGGGTCTCTAATATTTTGGCAAACAATTCTCTTAAATCCGAAGGTGTGCTTTGAGAATCATTGTTTGATCTGGTCATTCAGCCTTTCAAGTTGTACACATGTTTTTACATTCTTGTATCATATTTTGTTTCTAAATGCCAATGCTGTTTAGTGCTTCTCATTGCTTATGTGCATCAAATCTGTTAAGTCTAGTTTTGGGGGAAACCTTGCCTTTTCATTAAGGAAGGCTTGAAGGATTTTGTTAAAATTGTGTTGTTGATGTTATTGGGTGATATTCTTCATCACTTGGTGAGGTCTCATGGGATTTATTGATCTTTTCAGGCCATGTTTATTTTGATGGAAAATATGTGGGGGAATTTTCTTGAGTAAATGGGTAACTTTTCGTTATGACTAATATTTTATATTTTTCCCAAAGGCTAATATTGGCATGATGAATTTTTTGTTGGTAGATGCTATTTTATTCTCCTGGGGTAGCCCCATAGTACTTCATCCCCTGATGGTTAAAAAGAAACCACAGAACTCCAATGGATTCTGAAAAACTTACATCTTTATTGGAACTGGTAGAATGTCGAATGACATTTCTTCTCATCGCTTTCTTTTTTATTTTCTTAAAACTTACGAAGTGGTCATTGCATTGTTGCTTGAATTATTTTTGTACGCACTGGTTTACTTCTAGGGGAGAAAAGAAGGAAAGAAACTAAAAGAATAGAATTTAATTATACCCCGAACAGAAAAGAAGAAAGAGAGGGGGGGGGGGGGGGGTGGAAGGGGAGGATTACTTGCCGGCAGAACCATACTGGAGTGACAACTCATTAAGCATTGCTCAACCATCAAGAGGACGAAGAAGAACGAGAACAAGGAGATAGATATCGGACTGCTGCTGAACCATGATCAAACATAAGCGGGACCAGTAAATCAGTTATCCACCTCGAATAGTTCAGACATAGGTTAAAAATTCAATTTAGACTGTATTTGTTTTATCCATAGCATGACTCTTGTTTCGATCTTTAAAAACTATTCTAGAGTTGGAAATAAGTTTTTGAAACACAATGAGCATTATTTTATGGAGCTGTAACACCCCTTGGTGCTCAAAAGGTAGATTTGAAATCTGGTTTTGTCTGAAAAACTAGAAGGCACCACCCTCTTCTCATTTGCCTAGTGCTCAACTGGTCCTTTGTATTGGAGTGAATAAAGATCTCAATGCGAGACCACTGCTTGCTTAGCACTCACCTAACGCCCGAGCAATGATGTGGTTTGGCCTCAGACAGTCTAGAAGCGACCAGCGTTCTCTCAGTGCTCAAATGGTTGATCGGGATTCTGCAGATTTTATTTTCCTATTTGGATTCCAGTTTCATTCCTAGATGTATGATATGACTTTTTTCGTCCATAAGGGTTGCAAAATAAAGTTTTTCAGAGATAAAAAGCTTAGAGAGCTTAGCCCTAGCATACCAAACAAAAGATATACTTGGTGCGATCCACATATTCTTCGCAGGTTATTTGTGACCTAGATTATGTTCTTTCAAAGAGCTACCTAGTAGGCGACACACAACCCTCATAACTTTGTTTTTGCTTTGGTGGATTTCAAGTGAAGTTTGAGGAGGGGATTCCTTGGACAATGAAAGACGGATTGAGGATTTGATTCGCAGATCGTTTATGAAGGGTTCAATAGCTTGGGGTGGATTTCGGATTGAAGTGCGAGACAGAGAAAACATGTATCCTATGGTAATTGGTGGAGTTATAAATCTTTGGGTCTTATAACTAACTTTGAAACTTTAGTTGATTGGTTGTTTGTACTAATTTTAAATCAAGTTTAATCCTATTTAACAAATTTAATCACGTATAGTCCTCAGGTTGAAGGGCTCAGATTAAGGTTTTATAACTTGGTGAAGTCTTGGTTGACCTCTCAACTCACTCAACCCGTCCGAGCTGCATCCATGGTTTCTTGATGGGATTGGGACATAAAGCTGTTGGGTGACGATTTACAAAATGTAGGATATATATAACAAACTAAATCAGACATGTAAACTCTGGTAACAAAACGGAAAACACCAACAACTTAGCATTGCTAGCTTGGTTTGTATGATCGGCTGTGGTGCTATCTTATGTGAGGATAGAAGTTGGAGTTAGACACATTTTGAACTCGATTTTCATTTAATTTAATAGACTTCTTGCCTTTGGTTGTGGCCATTGTTATATTCAGGTAATGTTTTGTAAAGAGGCCATAGATTAATGTTGAATCTATCGTGTCATAATGATGCTAACCTTTTGTGGTACCCTTCTAATCTTGAAGGAGGATCCTTTTGTGTTATGGCAGATTTTTGTGCTGGACGACACTAGCTACATTGGACTGGTGATGCCTATAATTGGATTTATGGGAGCCTAAGGTTGTGGGAGAATTGTTGATTTAGGGTTTTGTAAAGGTGGCGGAAGAGGTGTGGATTTTATAGATGGTGAAAAGTTTAGAATAGACTTGGCTTCCCTTCCCTTTTTCTACTTGGTTTATGTGTGTGGATAGATAATTGATTGGACTTTGGTGGCTAAGGTTTGGAAAAACCTTTTTTTTAAAAGTTTATGGAACATAAATTTTCTTTTTTTGAGTAGGATTTATGGTATTTTACAATTTACACTCTTAAAGTATGCACATAATTTCTTTTTGGGTCCCTTAAGTTTCAATTGATACAATATATCCTTAAAGTTTTAACTGATTTTCAATCTTGACCTTCCATCAAGATCTATTAATTTGTTCCACTAGAAAGACGTCGCAAGACTTGTCATAAGGGTATATTTGTCCAGTAAAAAAATATTTCTCTCAAATACACCGATATTTCTCTCTTTGTCTCACAATATCTCTCAAATTCTCACTCTATATCTTTTTTTTTTCTAGGTTTGTTAGCTCTTTTTTTTTTGTCTCAAAATCAGATGGAATAAAGTAAGATTTTCTAGCCTAAACATAACTGATTTTTCACAAGGCAAATATACCTGAAAACTTGTCGAATTTTGGTTACGGAAGACTATTTTGTCATAATGTATCGGTTAATTTTGATGTAACGACTAAATTGAAACTTAATTAAAACTCTAAGGATTTGATTGTTGTAATTGAAACTTCAGGGACCAAATAAGGATTAGGTGCATACTTTAAGGGTGTAAATTATAATTTTCCCTAGGATTTATTATTTTTGTTCCAATAGGTGTCATACCTAAGCTTTTTTTAGCACCAGAGTAGTTTGTGGTAAAGCTTATTTAACCATGGCTTGTCATTATGTTGATTTTAGTCTCAAATTGCCCTCACGTTTTCGATGTGGGGTAATTGTTGTTGTTCGATTCTTCTATATGCTATGAAATAATTGGCAAGAAAGAAAACTTTATTAAAAACTAAACTATTTGTTTTGGGATAAGTATGGTACTGAAATAATTAAGAATAGTGGAAGTGCAATAATAGTTCGTTTGAAGGGGTAAATTTATAAGTTGTGTACTTGCCAGGAATTGTTTTTTTTGTAAGGGGTGTGAATATTGTAACATCCCATCCTGAAAAAGAATAAATAATGAATGGTGTTGAATTTTAGTTGTGGTCAAATTAAATTTTTTTTATAAGTGAATAGTATAATTGAGGCTTGAATAATACTAATTCAAATTATAAAAATTTATTAGGGTCACAAAATAAGTAGGAAATATGAAAAGTTATGGTCGCGGTGACACACATCCCAGTTCTATGTGCATGTGTTGCCAAGTGTCCAGAGCATATATCAATTAGATAAGTATAAAAATAAATTGAAACAGAAATGGATACTTGTTCCAAGTGGGGGTGTGCACCACGTGAGGTGTGTGCTTGTGCATTGTGGTTTCTAAGACAAATATATATGAATTGTTGTCTGTCCCAGTAATTGTAGTAGTATGTATATTAGGTGCTGAAAATGAATATGTTGTGTTAATCTGTAAGGATGAATGAACAGACAAGAGAATAAAAAAAAAAAAGTAGAAAGAAAAGAAATAATAAATGAAGTAATAAGTGGACACATGTCCAATGGTTGTCAGTGTGTAACATTTGGAGTGAATAAGTGTGTTGTGTGTTGTCTTTAATATAGGGAAAGCAGATATATATGCATTATTTAGTATTTAGCTTTTGTAAATTATGGGGGCAAAACCGTGAGAGACACATATATAAGAGAGAGAGAGTAAGAAAGAAAAAGAAAATCGTGAGCATTCATCTAGAAATCAAAATAGGAAGTGGAATCTATTCGAGATTGAATTCAAGTATGTTGTTTGTGGTGCTTTCAATTGCATATTTATCGATGTCGATTGATGATTAGGCAAGTGGGGCTATTCATGATATGCTCCTAATTGTCTTTGCAAAGAGTATTTCTTTTGATTATATCGATTTGTATTTCAATTTATCGACTTGTTATCATTTGAAATTTCGATTAAATTCTATGATTTTGAGATACAATTGATTGACGTGTTATCATTTTGATGTTTTAATTGAGATCCTAAGAGTATGCTGAATGGGTTTGAGTCGGATTCAAATTCGATATAAGTCTGAGCCGATATACTCAAATCTGGTATAGATCCGAACCGGCGGACTCAAATCTGTTATAGATTTGAACCGACAGAATCAAATCCAGGAAGCTCAAAGTTATTGATGACCTATTTGATGTTGATGTTGATGTCATCCTTTTCAGTAATTGATAATCGATTATTTGTACTCTTGTTGTATTGTGAATTTATTCTGTTTACTTGCCCTATTGCTTTGTCCTTGTGGTATAAGTTGTTTACCTTGGTGGGTTTGTGCCGGGTGTTTTTTGAGTCACCCACTTTCTTATTTGTTGAAGAGTTGAAAGTTTTTGCGAGAATTGATTAAGGCTATATTTTGAGTTATATGGAAGGAGAGGAATGCAAGAACTTTTGAAAAAAGTACTGAGTTCTTGGAAGGATTATGGGGCCGTATTCATTTTCTGGCATCATTTGGAGCTTCGGTTTTGAAGGACTTTAAAGGAATTTTGCCTTTAGCTATTTTAGCGGGATGGAAAGCTTCATGTGATTTATAGGCCTTTTATATGATCTAGATTTTTTTTCACTTTTTTTTTTCCTACTTTTTGGTTGGTTGAAATCCAACCATTTTTGCTGTACTTTTCAATCTTTATTCATACAAAAGTTCTGTTTCCTATCGAAAAAAGTTTAGCGGAAAGGTGGCAAAGAATATGTGGCTTCATAGATGAATAAAAGTCAGAATAAGTTCTTTGAAAGTTGATATGGTAGATATTTTGTTGAAAGTTATGGAGGATTTATTTTTGGGTTTTGGACTATGATTTTATATTGTTTTTTTTTGGGAGGGGCCCATTACACGAGGACCATTGGTTTAAATTTTAGCAGTAGTAGTTGTTTTTATTTCTATTATTATTGTTTGCTCTTGGAGAAACTATGAACTTGATTCTTCAATTTATTTCCCCCATTTTGTGGTGTTTGTTGCCTTTAGTTTGTTTTTTCGATATAAAGAGACCGACCCCGGCCTTACCCATGGAAAAAAAAAAAAAAACTGTTGTTTTCTCTTCTCTGAGATTGGTAGTGGGAGCCTCAGAATTTATTCAAGTTTATCAATAGTGCATATTGCATCCTAGGATTCTACAGTGATTCATTTGTCCAGTATCAAATATCGTCTTTCAGACTCTACGGATAAGAATATAATGCTACCTTGGTTAGTTAAAACTTGGGTTGAGTGTCGTGATTTTTACTTCAAATTTTTCTTTTGTGCTTTGTTCTGTACTTAGACCATATTTGGACAGGTGATCCAGCCAAACCCTCAAACTCCTGCCTCTCTGAGGGTGGCCAATCAGAAGAGGCTCCTTTTTCTGAGAGGGATTCTACAGTGAATGCGGAACCGGAAAAGCCCATTTGTTCAGTTCCTATGAATCAGACCCCACGTTTCATGTAAGCATTATGGGATCCATCTCGTTATCTGCTATATTTCTCTAAGGCAAGCTGTCTCTTTTTAAGGGCTGGGAAGCATCTTCCTTTTATTTTGTCTTCATGAAAACGGTTTTCCATGAACTTTTACCAGTGTTTTCAATTTGCAATGCAGTAAATCTGCAGCATCGCCTAGTTTTTACATTCACCCGCTTATACACAACAAATTGATGCAAATGCAGAATGGGGTCCAGTTGAAGAACACAGATGATGATTGTGATGGTAAGACTTGTCTGATGCTTCTATGTTGGATCTGTTAAGGTTGTGTGGTTACTCACTTTACTTGGCAGGTTCAAGGGACAGAGAACCATTGGAGGCGTCGTCTAGTTTGGGCATTTGTTGTGGTCACCGAAATCAACATTCTGCTTCGACTGATTTGATTTCCAAATTTGATGGGGTAGATAGGGAACTGTTGGTCAAGGCTAGGAGCATGGGCCTATTAGAACTGTCTCCAGTAGATGAAGTGGAAGGGGAACTTATTTTTTATCAGCATAGTCTACTCTGTAATGCGGTTTCAAGAAAGCTTTTCGGTGGTCTGTTCTTGGTCCCTTTTTCACATTCCCAGCATTCTTGTTTTTTTTTGGCTTTTCTGCCTTTTGTTTATTACACCTAGGTTTCGTTTTATTTGAACACTAAGTAGTTCCCAGAATTGAGTTCCATTTGAGATGTATCTCTTAGGTATGTGACCAGAAGATATGCGTTGTGTTCGTCCTGTTTGTGCAGATGATTTGATATGTAAGGTTGTGAAGAGTCTTCCTGAAGAGATTGCTGCTGAAAGTAAACAAAAGTGGGATGATGTACTAGTTAGTCAGTATCTTAGTGAGCTTAGAGAAGCAAAAAAACAGGGAAGAAAAGAGAGACGGCACAAGGAAGCTCAGGCTGTACTGGCTGCTGCAACTGCTGCAGCTGCCGCTTCATCTAGGATTTCATCATTTAGAAAAGATGCCATCGACGAATCTGCACACCAGGAGGTTGTAAATTCTGTGTTTCCTGAGATTAACATGCTTTCTAGTCATGATAGAGGAAACTGCTAGAATATTAGTCATAACTATAATAGACTTTGTTATACTCAGGACCGTTGACTCAACTTTTTGCTGTGCAGAACCCAGTGAAAGTGGGCACTTTTAATGGAAGGGCTGGTCTTTACTCTCAGCACATGCCACGAGCGAAGGAGACACTTTCTGTTTCACGAGCTTCATTAGAAAAGAACTCCAATTTAGTCCAATCGACTGTAAATTTGTCTAAAGAACACCCCAGAACCTGTGATATCTGCAGACGGTCTGAGACTATTTTGAACCCGATCTTAGTCTGTTCGGGTTGCAAGGTTAACCTCAGACATTTACTTTTGAAAATTATATACCTGACTGCAGTTTTTAAACACTTTTTGTTCTGACAGGTTGCGGTTCACTTGGATTGCTACCGTAGTGATAAAGATTATACTGGTCCATGGTATTGTGAATTATGTGAGGATTTATTGTCACCTGGAAGCTCTGGAGCTCCAGCTGTCAATTCTTGGGAGAAGCCTTTTTTTGTTGCAGAATGTGGTTTATGTGGTGGCACTGCTGGTGCTTTTAGAAAGTCGACTGATGGTCAATGGATCCATGCCTTCTGTGCTGAAGTAAAATTTTTCCTCCTTGAGTGGCTACCTATTTGGTGGATGAGAATTTATATTTTGGCTTCTTATTTTTTCCTCCATGTCTTCTTTCCTTTTTGTGCTGTAGTGGGTGTTAGAATCAACATTCAAGAGGGGACAAGTAAATCCTATTGAGGGACTGGTATGTGCATGCATTTTCATTGGATATGAGTAGAGTCTTATATTTATGTCATTTGCTACCAAACAGATATTTTTAAGTCTACCCCTTTTTTGCATGAGCAGTCGTGAAGCTTGGAACTTGCATTTATTTTTTATGCAAGTTTTTAGAGAAAATCCCAGCTATCTGTGTAATATTCATCATTTGTATGGTATGAACAATGCCAGGAGACAGTTTCCAAGGGGTGTGACGTTTGCCATGTCTGCCGTCGCAAGCAAGGTGTCTGCATAAAGGTGTTCAGAATTTCTGAGTTGATCTGAGACAATTCATTTAGAATGAAGATAGTTTTATTAGTGAATCAAATGTAAATTTTTTCACGCAGTGTAATTACGGTCACTGTCAGAGCACGTTTCATCCCTCTTGTGCTAGAAGTGCTGTTTTCTACATGAATGTGAGGACTGGTGGTGGCAAGTTGCAGCACAAGGCTTATTGTGAAAAGCATAGCGTAGAACAGAGAGCAAAGGTTAGATTTGTCCTTTTTCTGCAATAAATTTCATGTGCTGTTGTTTTTTTGATACATGTGAATCTGTATTTTGTTCATTTCTCATCCTTTCTTAACGAACGCTACAGGCTGAGCATCAAAAACATGGAGTTGAAGAATTGAAGAGTCTTAAGCAAGTTAGGGTAAGTAAGGATTATTTCTTATGAATTGTTCAAGTTGAATCTATAATTGTAAGGGTAAAGTTATAATTTACCACATTGTGGTTTGAGTACAAAACACCTAACCTCCTTTGTGGTTTAAAAATCTATGCTTAACTGCTCCCAAGGTTTTGGACTAAAAGCAATAGATAATAGAGTTAATGATTTAGTATGAAAAGGTAATAATATACTTCATTTTTTTATTTCTCAAGCCTGCCTGCACTACTTTTGGGATGTCATCTTCGTAAATATTCTTGGTTGAGCACTTGATGCTTAAAAACACATTGGTTTATGTTCTGTTTTGCAAGTGTTTAACTATATGACTTATCTGATACTGCATGAAATGCTCTGGTACAGGTTGAATTGGAAAGGTTACGCCTCCTTTGTGAAAGAATTATCAAACGAGAGAAATTGAAGGTAAACTTTTATAATATATTATCAATGGATTTTCTCTCAAGTAGGTTTCCAAACAAGTGCAAGCTTTTGGAATTAAATATCAGTTTTCTTATCAAAGTTAAATATGGATGTGAAGTACAACTAATATAGAAATATCTCCTCAAAATTCTGTGGTTGGACACGCTCTAAAAATTAAAAAATTCATTGTAGGAATGTGTGTAAGTTTGAAGACTGAAGTATGTGCAATATCTCTAAATTGAAACATGCTTCTGTAGTTAAAAACTTGCACGGAGAACCAATTTTGTGTTACTTTCCAGTTGGTTTGTACTCTTCAAGATTGGTTGGTTGTTGCATACTTAATCTGTTGACTCGTTGTTTTACATAATTATAAGATGACTTATTAAAATCGGATTGATGCAATCTATAAGATGCTCAAGAAAATACAAATTCGAAGATGTGAAAAATAATGGAATTGGGTTGTCATCAAGGCAAAGATCCATATGGAATCTTGCATTATTGTATTTTGAGTCTTATTTTAAGTTAGTTCGAGTTAATTTGCTAGTATTAGTATTTTATATACCTTTTTAACATAGTTGTCAAATCGCGTATCGGAAGGCGTATCGTCTTTCAAAAATAGTGTATCGTATCTAAAGTGAATATCCAAACAATTTTTTTGTTGTGGAGCCTAACAAGATGAAAACTCCAGCAACTAGTATTGAATCTGATACTATCTAAGAGTTCTGAAATAGTGCCAAAAGTGTTGCTTAGTGAAATTGTTCCCATTAATGACTTTCAACCAGCCAACAACGATGTCCCAAGAGCTTGATTTGTTTGCATCTTCTAAGGATCTACATGAAGAGTCACCAATTGTTTTTTCTATCCACTTTGTTCCACCAATTGATTTTATCATTCCATAAAACTTCCTCGACACAATGGAGGAGATCAATTTTCAAATCTTTTCTTTGTTCTCTCAATTCGAGGAGAAAATGAGGCATCATCTTAAAGCTTCTCAAAGATAGCTACATATGCAAGTTCAAAGTTTTTGGACTTTCATATTGGAACACTTTAAAACTTGAGGTCGAGTTTTCTCCGGGGGAAGAATGATGCAATCCTTGAGATGCTCAAGAAAACACAAATTCAAAGATGTGGAAAATAATGGAATTGGCTTGTCATCAAGATAAAGATCCATATGGAACCTTGCATTATTGTATTTTGAGTTTTATTTTAAGTTAATTTGAGTCAATTTGCTAGTATTAGTATTTTATATATCATTTTAATAGTTTTTAGACTCAAGGGTATTTTTATAATTTCTGGAATGGGTCAGTCTTTTGGGTCAAACTCTAGAATTGAATATGCTAAAATTTAGAATTCTAGTTCTAGTTTGTTTTAGTCTTCTAATTTTTAGTGATCTAGAGGTTTTGAAATCTTAGAGACTTTGGAATCCTAATCTTTTGGGATTAGGAGTACTTAGAACTATCTATATAGTTAGTGATATTTTTAATAAAAGGGAGAGAGAGATTTCAGAAATTTCAGCAATTATACTTCTTGAGTTGTGTGATGCAATTTTAACCCCATGGTGTGATACCTAAGGAACCCTAGCAGTGATTTCTAGTCAAAGTTACTATTCACGGGTACTGTTTACAACTCTAAAACAGCCCCTATTTTGATTTTATACTCCTGTCCTACATCACGGATTGCCTTATATTTATGCAGGTAGAGGAGTGGTGTGTGCATGATCTTTATAATTTCATTCTCTTTGCATGAGCAGTCTTCTTTTGTGAGTAGAATTTTCTGGTAGCTGCCATCAGTTCTCTAGTTCTATGCAGGGAAGTACTATGAATTGGGACGATGCGACACGAACTAGTAGTTTCGGTTCTGGATGATGCAGCATACTTTGTGTCAAATTGCGATTTTGTGTTTGGTTCAGCAATGATACCCTAGTTCTAAATATTGCTAGCCATTTGAGTATTGATTTTGCCTCTGGATTCTCCATGGTTGGGAACAGAATGATTGGAATTAGATAATTGATAACCTACTATGCGCTGACATTGTAGTCCAATATTGGAGTCATTTGCATCAACAGATTGGTTTTCCATGTTCTACATTGAAATCATGGATATGGGAGTCTTGTTGCACCTGTTTCTTCCCCATGTTTTTCTTGTTTCTGTTGTTTTGAGCATATGGCTATTCTCATGTGATCATGCTCCGGTTAGCATGCATAGTAGTTGAACTGGTTACTTCCGTGCTAAACAGAAAAATGCTGTAAGCCGTTTACTGAAAATATTCTTCATGTTTATGGGAGAGTCTGCTATCCCCATATTCTCTCTCTCTCTCACGTAGGCTAGTTGAGTGCCAATGGAGTTTTTAGTCTGATATAGGGAGCTGATTTTCACATTTTGATTTCCTTTTGAATTTTGCAGCGTGAACTGATTCTTTGCTCACATGAGATATTGGCTTCAAGTAGAGATTCTGTTGCTTTGTCAGCAGTCCGTAGTTCTTTCTTCCCACAGGATGTTAGTTCAGAATCAGCTACAACCTCCCTTAAAGGCCATTCAGCTGGTTACAAATCAGGCAGTGAAGCCATCCAAAGATCTGATGACATAACAGTGGACAGCTCAGTTGCAGGTAAACGGCCAATCAAATTTCCCATGCCAATGGACAATGACCAAAAAACAGAGGACATCTCTCTATCGCAACACATTGTTACACAAAAACCTGCAGAGAGGGCCTCATTCTCTGGGAAGACAATCCCACATAGGCCATCATCTGTTGCATTGCGGAACCTTACAGATGATGAGGACAAGCGATCAAAGTATAGAAAGGTAAAAACTGTGTTGCATCACTGATTGGTATGTTTCAGTTGTAACTTGTGTTGTTTTTAATACTTGACCTGTCTCAAATGAAGATGTTGACTGGTTCTCATAAATAACTCAGCATACTGAAACATTTGAAAAGGAGCTGGTAATGACATCAGATCAAGCATCTATGAAGAATCAGCGATTACCCAAAGGTTTTGTTTATGTGCCTATTGGATGCCTTTCCAAGGAGGAGGAAACTGTTCCGGATGCATCTTCTCAAGAACAATTGGAACATCAAAGGTAGAATTAGGCCATCTTCTGTTGGGATTTCAATCACCAATTGAAGGCCAATGACTCTTTATCCCGGACAGATTTTTCTGCCTGAGCTGTGCTATATTGTTTTGATTACTGTGAGAATGAAGACTTAATGCCGATATAGGGTCCCAACCCAGCCAATGCATTATTAGTAGTGGTAATTCTGGTTCGGGTAAGGAAGCTTTGGCATCATTGTTGTATATTCATTGTCAGAGCAAACTGTACAGCGGGTTAGGTTTGTTCCGGATGCATGTATCTGAAGTGGCTGGAATTGCTTTTTTGTTTTTTGTTTTTTGTTTTTTGCCTTTAGGTGGATGGGCAAAACAGCTATACTTCATGTAATTGTATACGAGAGTTAGGTTGTGTACGGTGCAAGCTGTGTATAGTTAGTGTATATTCTTTTACAATGTCAACACTCATAGCAATTGGTGCACCATCAGATTGGTGCAAGAGCATTTAAATTATTTGTCAAAATGCTAGCATCTTATGTGTTCATGCTCAGTTTTCAAATTTTTTTAGCCTTTTTTGCCTTTTGTGGCTTTGTTTTTTTTTTTTTTTTTGGGGAGAAAGTGGTGGTTCTAATTGTCTCGTTCCTGCACCAGGGAAAAAGGGTTCTCATTGAGTGAAGTTTCAGCTTTGCCTCTCTCTGGTGTTGGTTTTTGGCTCATGATATTCCACTTTAGCTGGTGCAATGAGATTTATTCTCTTCTTCTCTGTTTTTGGTTTATTCTGTTTTTTGGGAGGAAAAGAGGGGTTTGGAGGGAAGGTTCCATTTCCCCCCAGATTTTGACCATTTGTTGGAGATTAGCTGTTGGGCTTTTAGAAATTTTCATCTTTGTCTTTGCCAATGAAATGCTTAATTCATTGTGTTTGTGGACATTTTGCACTTCTTATTGTACTTTTGTGTATTGAAGTGAACATTAAGGACTTGTAGGTCATTTAGTGTACTCTCTGTCTGTCATTTTGGTTGTTTGTGCCTCCTCCTTCATCTACTTCAGTGTTGGGGAGACTGCAGTTGGAATTGATGGAGGGCTTATGGTGTAACAATGCATATTGATGGGTTCCAGACAGATTTTCTGCATTGCTCGTTTCATTAGACCTGGCGGCTCCTGATGAAAGTTATTGAAGGTGTGATCTCTCATTTTTAGACTTTTTACTGTGGTTATTTTCTTGTAAGTACAAAATTATAGAATGCTGCTTTTAGATCTCTCTTTTGAGACTTATGGTGTGTTTGGTAGGATGGATGGAAAAGTGGGAGTGATACACTTTTTACCCTTTAAGGGAGGAATCTTTCCTTTTCTCCTTTGTATTTGGTAGAAAGGATGAAAAATATAAAGAATTGATTTTTTTTATTTTTTTTTTGGTGTTTGGTATTGGATGGAAAAATGGAAAAAGTATTGGTGCATATGTTACCATTGTATCTTATCTATATATGAAATTAATGTGCATATAATATGTAATAGGTAAATAAGATATATGCATATATTAAAGGATATAAAGGTAAATAATATACATTTCAACACATGATGAACTTTCTATCCATTTTTCCTTTCAATTTTAGAGGGATAGATTTTGGTAAGTTGAAGGAAGGCTAATTCATCCACTTTTTCATCTTTCTAGGTGTTCTTTCTTGCCAAATATGATGTTTTATCTATCTTTCCAACTTTCTATTATTCTAATTTTCTATCCTTCCATTTTGTCATCATACCAAACAAAACATAACTCTTCTTCTATGTATGTTTGATGGTCATGGGGTTCTTCTTGGCCAGGATCAAATTTTTGTTTCGTTTTTGCCAAAACGTTTCGATTTTAAAGGAATCCAAATCAAAAGAGTGATTGAATATCAAAACTGTGGTTTTCAGTGTTTCATAATGTTTGAAGATGTTTCGAAATGACATATTCTTGGATTGTTGTCTTGAGTGTTTTTCTGGTTTGTTTTTCTTTTGGGTGGTTTGGTCAGTTGATTGAAGTTAATTTTTTTGTTTGACAGGTACAAGAATTGTTCATGGGGATGCTAATCTATTTGATGTTTTCGTGTGTACGCGAGCATGTGTATACGCACGGGTCCCCTTACGGGTTGAAACAGTAACTGCCTATATATCATGATGATTGTGAGATTTATGTAATGTTGGTGCTGAATGGAAGTATTACTGTGTCAGGATTTCGACAAAATATTTGTGTGAATGTTTTTGATTGAGGTTATTGTTAGATAATCTTCCGCGAGAGTATAGCCTGTTACTTTGGCTGACATTAATACTTGTAATTTTTTTGTTTCAGTTGGAACTCGTGGGAGTTCACAGCACCGTGGGAGTTTCACTTCACCTTACTGATTTATCTTTCTAGCAAAGGAAAGGGAAATTTTCTCTTGTTAATCGCTTAGGTGTTAGCTTGTGGAGATCCAGGTTGTGAATCATTTTTCTGTTTTTGATGATTTGAGTTGTATTTGTGTCTGGTAAGTAGGTTCTGGAGGCTTTGGTACTTGAGTTTTGAGGGTTGTCTGTGAGCTTAGCAGCTTATGAGCTAGTAATATGATGAAGTGAGCACAGCAGGAAATATATAAATATCAGTCTACTAGTCTCGGTAAGAGCTAGTAATTTTGTATTATTGTCAAGAAAATGAGGGAAAAAAAAAAAAGATCCAATAGTTTGTGTTCGGTTTTGCTATGTAGTGTTTATAACAAAATGGCAGGTTACCGGTAGATGTGGCGATGAATCTGATTTTGATCGGAATTTGAAGTCAATTAGTCGGATGTGATGGGTTGATTTTTTTTACAGACTAAATCAAAGTTGTTATTTCATTTTTTATGGACTTGGGTATATATCGTTACCATTGTGATCACATCGAAAAGTATGCATAGATACATAATTATGATTAGATTGATTAATTATTTGGTGAAATTTTGTTGTATTTTTTCTTGTTAAAATTAAATTCTAATTGAGTAGTTTGGTCCAGGTAGATACTTGGATTGTATTTTTTTTTATAGAAGTTGTGCAAATAAAATGAGTTAGATATATATATATTTTTTTGATCTCAAATGAGTTGGATTGGGTTAAGTGGGATTGAGATTGATTGAAAGTCGATCCGAATTGCAGAGTAACCTTTTGCTATTTAGGACTCTAGTCTCTAATCTCTCGATTTCTAGTTTACTTGTACTTAGAATACTACCAAAAAAAAGAAAAAAGAAAAAAAGGACAGTGCCCGAAGTTTCCGCCCTTGCGTGGTGTAGGGATAGTAAGTTGTTTATACTTTGTAGTATTGTCCATTTGAATTTAGACTACTAACATAAGAGAATCTAAGAAAAGCTCAATAGGACCAAAAATAGCCCTTCCTTGAGCTGGTTTTGTCTTGATCCATGGATAAGTTGGAGTTATGAAGTTTACCTTATTTGTTATTCAAATGAGTTTTTTTTTATAATATATAATAATAAGCTAAGAGGACTGGGAATTTCAAGAATGGAGAAATCGTCCATTGAAGTGAATGAGGTGAGACAGACAAATTCGAAAATGGTCGGGAGGAAGGGCGGACTTGACTCAAGAGAAAAGAAGACTGGATTAAAATAGATATCACTTTTGATGATGAAATTTTACTTTTATATCAAGATTGGAATTGAATTTAAACGTCTTTGGATCCTGCTTAGGGTCGATTTTCACTCCATTTTTACTTTCATATCAAAAATGTCGACTTGCACTTGCAAATTTTGAATTTCATTTTCTGGAATCTTTGCTCCTGACTTATATTCATATAGATTGCTCATAAGAATAAGACGTTCAACTCCTTAAAACACGTGTAATTGAAAGACTCAAAATAACCGTGCTTTGGATAAATGCTTACTTTTAGGAGAATTTTTCAGAACGAGTTTCAAACATGTCCTCTTCGCTTCCTAAGATATTTAGGGAAAAGGGCCTTGTCGGCCATCGCTTGCTAACGATGGAACGCATCGTCAATTAAAAGTCATTGTCTTAGACTTAGTTGGAAAGGTAGGTGTTCGGTATGTCCCCCTTACGAACTTCTTTAGTAAGGCGTTTTGGAGGTCCCATTCCTCACATTCACCATTGTCCCCATACTTCACTCTTTCTACACTTGTATACTTTCTACAGGGTCAAGCATGCACCTGTCCCCCATCCGCAATGTGTAATCCATCGATTCACTGAGTGACTATTCTTTACTGCTGGAGTCCTTATCTCTTAAAGCCCTATCAGACTTGCGATCCATCCCTTGCTGATTGAAGAAAGCCTTATATAATCTCAAACAAGTAAGAAAAGACATTTCTATCTTATTATATTAGTCAAGCTTAAAGGCCCTCTAATAAACGGATGCACTAATGAGCAAGGGCTTTCTCGCAGCTCAATCCGTTGCTTCTTGCTTTTGAGCCGGAGCTTGTTGGGTAGTGAACGTGAAGGTTAAATAAAACTTGTGTTAAGCAAACAGAGTAGTCAAGCCAGAGAGGCAAAAAAAAAAAAAAAAGCAAGAAACGGTTTTTGTTCGATCGACAAAATCAATCAGTGCAACATCTTATATTGTACTAATCAGAGATAGAAATATGAGAAATGAGTAATGTTAGACTAATCAAAAAAGGAGACAAAAAATAGAAACTAATAGTTTGTTTAGTTGAGCGAATGAAAAAATGGAAACTAATAATTACATCTAGATCCCCTGAGGTTTGTCACTTAATTACTTAGACCCCCTGACATTTAAAATATTACACATAGACCCCCTGAAGTTTGTACGCGTGTAACACTTAGACCCCCTGAAGTTTGTAAATATATAATACTTAGGTCCCTTAAGTTTAAAATATTATGCTTAAACCAAAAATACTTCAATCAAAGATAGAATATCAAATATTTTAAATTTTACAACCAAAATTCAAGTTCTATTGTATCATTTATTGAAATAAAATTAAAATTAAAAATTTAATTTAAAAAAAAAATCGTAATTAGTATACAATTATACTATCTATTGGAATAAATCTAAAAAATTAAACAATGGGTCTAATTCATTTATAATAGAACATAAATTTTACATCCAAAAAATAAAAATAAAAGTCATTTATTGAAATAAAATCAAAAATAAAAGTCTAATTTTTTAAAAAAAAAATCATAGTTAATATATAATTATACTATCTATTAGAATAAAACTAAAAAATTAAACAATAAGTCAAACTGTAATAAACACAATATCTTTTAACTTTAATTGAGATAGTTTGGTATTTTAATTTGGTCATTTAAATGAACAATTAAATTCCAATAGACAATATAATTGTATACTAATTATGATTTTTTTTTTTAAAATTGAATTTTTTTTTATTTTATTTCAATAAATGATACAATAGAACATGAATTTTGGTTGTAAAATTTAAAATATTTGATATTTTATCTTTAATTGGAGTATTTTTTTATCTAAGTATATTATTTTAAACTTAAAGGGTCTAAGTATTATATACCTACAAACTTCAGAGGATCTAAGTGTAATTTATTAATGGATATATTTACAACAGGGGTCTAAGTGTTACGCGCGCACAAATCTCAGGGGGTCTATGTGTAATATTTCAAATGTCAGGGGGTCTGAGTGATTAAGTGACAAACTTCAGGGGGTCTAGATGTAATTCTCCCTTTTAATTATGTTTTGGGTGAATTTTATTTTGCACCCTGAAATATTGAAATTTTTTTATTTTACACCCTCAAAAATTAAATTTTTCATATTATACTCTCAATGTATTATTATAAGTGTTGCAATATGACTCGTCAGTTAGTTTCCGTCACTTATTCCGTCAAAGTTAATTGAGGTAATTTTTTAAGGAATAAATAACGGAAGTTAATAGAGGGAGTATATTGTAATACTTTTAATACAATAAGAGTGTAATATGAAAAATTTATTCTTTGAGAGTTCAAGATTTCTTTAACAGACTTATGAGTTGGTGTATTATCATATACTAGTTATTGTCTGTGTCTGAAGACACATAATAATAAAAAATAGTAAACAATAAATATATTTGTATTCATATTCATAATCAAATCACAAACATAGAGAAAAAATAAAAAAATTTAAGCATCAGTTTGTAGTGGGAGTGAGAGGTGGTGGGTGGCAGTGGTGGTAGTAGGAGACGGTGATGGTTGTGGTGGATGGCAATGACCGTGGTGGCGGTGGTGGTGGTGGCGACGGCAATGGTGGTGGTGGTGGTGGCGGCGGCGGCGATGACAGTGGTGGTGGCGGTGGTGGTGGTTGTGAGGGTGGCAACGGTGGTGGCGGCGGCGACGGTGATGGTGGCGGTAGTGGCGGCAGCGATGGTGGTGGTAGTGGTGGTGGCGGCGGCGGCGACGGTGATGGTGGCGATAGTGGCGGCAGCGATGGTGGTGGCGGTGGTGGTGGTAGTGGTGGTGGCGGTGGCGGTGGTGATGGTGGCGGCGGCGGCGGCGGCGGCGACGGTGGTGGTGGCTGCGGCAGTGGCTGCGGCAGTGGCAGTGGCAGTGGCAGTGGCAGTGGCGGTGGTAGAGGTAGTGGTGGGACGGTTTCAAACACTATTTTTTTTTTTTAAAGTATTTATGAGAAATAATTTTTATAAGTTTTTTTAAAAAGTCACTCCAAACACACCCTTAGGGCCCTATTTTTCCTATTAAATTTAGGGTGTTAATATTAGCCGTTAGATTAATTTTAAAGTAAAATTTAAAGTGATTTCAATCGCGAATAACAAAAGTTATTTTGTTTATCTTTTGAGATTTGAATTGTAAGTTACTTTATTATATAGATGTTCTACCAAAAGTTACTTTATTATATAGATCTTCTACTTGCTAGACAATGGTATTTGAAGCCACAATTGTTGTAGCACAGTTAGTTAAGTGTTGTTTTTGGACGAGTTACTCGAAATTGGTTTGTAATCTGCTCATAGCCTCATATATTTTTTTTAAAATTGATTTAAAGATAAATGAGTCCAGTTACAATATTTATTTAAAGCTCGTTATTTATTGTGGTAATCTCGAGTTAGGGGTGTCCAGTCAATTTATACGCACATCGATTAATTCTTTCATCGGTTTGGTTAAAGACAAGACATATACGAGGAAATTTATAAGAGATAAATCTTTCATAACCTGATTTCAAGAATTGCCAAAATTCAAATTAAGACATTTAAATTTACAATTCATCTTTATTATCACTTGAACTACTAATAGAATTGAAATCATTTGTATATGTTAGTATAGTATAATAAATAATTTGATAATAAAAATATATTGGTGGGGGTTTTAAACTTTAAACTCAAGAGTCAAATAAGAGAGAGAGGTATGAAAAAGGTTGCAAAGCAAGCAAGTGATTCAACACCAACACAGCAAAAGAAAAGAATCGACACCCCTCACAGTCCCCAGCACACAGGCTGGACTTGTTTTATAGTGAAGTCTTTACCCTTTCGTCTACGAATTTCATATAACCAGACCCACTTGAGGAATCTGATCATGGATTTGGGGGAATTGTGGGCCATTTTCGGACCAGGAGTCGCAGGCGCAGTCTTCGGCGCCGGTTGGTGGTTTTGGGTTGACGCCGTCGTTTGCAGCTCTGTCAGTGTCTCCTTCCTCCATTACCTCCCCGGTCTGCCCTCTCTCTCTCTCTCTCTCTCTCTATATATATATATATATATATATATATATATATTGTATATCTACTTATGCATATATCTAGGGTATGAATTTTATACTAGGGTTGTAGTCTGAATTTCGTAATTGTCGTATATATTCAGGTATCTTTGCATCTTTGGCTGCTTTGATGTTCAACTGCGTTAGAAGGGAGGACATTGACTACAATCCCTATGAGGACGGCGAGTGGAGGTCTGAATTTTATTTCCACTTAGAAAATGTCACGTTATATTATTTTATTTTATATATATAGCCTTCTAGATATTTTGAAATTTTTGGTACAAGTTCTGCTGATAGTTTGTGTTTTTTTGGCTTCAATTGGGTTTTGTCATTTGTATTTGGTAAAATTTAATTGTTATTTTCTCTTAGGGTTTCTTACTCAAAATTATGAGTTAGGGATTGTGGTTATTGTTTTTTCCCCAGCCATTTTAGATTAGAGAAAATGACACTTAGTCCCACTTATGTCATGTAGTGTAAGACATCCACATTTACCCTTTTTTGATCTATTCTCCAAGAACTGTTCCATAGCACTTATGCAATGCAGTCGATCACACTTGTTAGGGATAAATTTTGCATCTGTCAGGATATAGAGTAATGATTGAATCTTGGTGTTCAGGATTTGTTATTCGAACATCTCGTTCCTGCAAAACGAACAAATTGCCAGAGACTAGGTTGAAACCAGTTGAAAGTACTCCGATACTTAAGTCACTAAGATGCTTGGGATTGATTAAACAATCTACAAGAGAAAGAGTGTGTACATGAGTCCTTAAGTACTACCTGTATTTATAGGGAGTGGATCTCTACTCGGGTAGGACTTAGAAGCATGGTTATCCAAATCATAATTTAAATCATAAGATTACGATCCTACAATCTATTACAACCATACTGATCTGAGTCTTTTGATAGATTTCTAGTTCATAGGATCTTAATGGACCGTATTGTGGATCTTGTGTGAACGTAAAATTTCAATCCCAATTGCGATCTTACCGATCCAAGTTATTTTGTTTGTTGTTAGGCACCTAGTTATTGAGCTAAACCAATCCTAGTATTTATCATATTTGCTGACCTCCTAAGCCAAATATCTCCTAGGGAGAGTCCGAGTGAAGCCCTGTTTACCCCTTTTTTTACTATTTTAAACTACCTACGGTGAGTGGACATTGTCTAATCATCTTAACTCATTGTACTGGTTTTATCTGATGATCAGTTTCATTGACCTGGTTCTTCGGCCTATTGCGCCATGTCGCGGGTTTGGGCTGCTCGGCTCATATCTGTTCGGTTTGCACCAAGGTCTCTCCTGATGCATACTGATTGATCAGGTCTTCTGGCCTTGCCATGCTTTCTGTTCAGTGCTGAGGAGTTAATCCTTTCTTGGTCAAAGTACTTCTGACCTGTCAGGCCCATTTCTGGTCTATGACTTCCGTCGATGTTTTGCAGATCACGGCTTCATTCTCTGTGATGCATCACAGAGCTCATGCGCTATATGGGCAATAAGTCTGCCCCCACTTCAACACCTACAACCATTCTTTCTGAATCTTAAGCGGCATCATTGACGGAAACTTAGTTCATGTAAATTCAATGTTGGAGTACTCAGTTTTTCCTCATTCTTTTATGTACTCTTAAAAAATTAAATTTCGTGCCTTGAATATAAACCGCCAATGCTATGCATATTGATTATGTTCTTGGCATTTATTAGTTTTCTGAATTTTTGAAAGAGGCCGGTATTTTGTAACAAAGGATTGATTCTCCCCTCTCCGCCCTCCCCCCCTCTCCGCCCAAAAAAAGGCTGTAGTAAATTTCATTTTCTCACACTTCATTAAGTTGAAAAGTCTTCTTCCCTGCTCGACCCCAATCTCAAAGTTTTGGGTTCTGAAACTTACAGAGTTTCTGCAACAAGATGAATAATGTTTTCTATCAACTTTAGTGGTAAATGTAACTGTAATGAAAGTTTTTATTTGTGATGTGAATCCCACATAACACCCAGAACCCCTTGCCGACCCAACCCACTCCCACGTTCTCCCGCTCCCTTGCTATCTTTGGTAAACATTAGTGCCCCTTTGTCCAGGCATGTGCACCACTTCACAAGAGTAGTGTGAAAAAAAATATAAGACGTGGTTCAAATTCAGAAACTCGCCCAGCAGTCAAGAATCGAGATTCAAGTTCCATAGCACATTCAGATCTCTTATTTTGCAAAAAATTATAGGCACATGCCAGTAGATCTTCTGGAGCGCACCAATCATTGGGGAAGAATTCACTTGTCAAACATAAGAAAGGGAGTGAGGTTTAAGGGTTGGAATTTTACCTTTCATCCTTTACACTGAGCACAAACACATTTCAGTGATGAACCCCGTTTCTATCCACTGCAAGAATAGAATGGCATGGAAGGCACATATACAATCAAGGTGCTAAGCTGCGTCATCTAGATGAAATTTAGAATACTGAAATGGGACCTGATGAAACCCTGATCTTTACCTTTTTCGTTGGGACAAAATGCATCCTTAGCTGCGCAAGTAAGACACTTTGCTTAGGTAATTTGTTGCAGGATCAATCAAGAACCTGCAATGTATGGATGGTCATCTGGGTTCCCAGCTAACTGCTGCCGCACATTTTGACATCGATAACATGGTCAAAAGTTGATGCACGGTCATGCATGATAAAGCTCCATTTGCTATCTGCGGCTGTCAACATAGTTGGGCCACTGCTGGACAATCAAAGTTGGGTCATTGAACAGTTTATAGATTTATACATTTGTGCAACTGAATTGAGGCTTGAACCTCATTTACTGGCCTTCCTAGTAAAAGGCCCTTCCTGAAGTCTATCCTATTAAGGGTTGTGATAGATGCAACTGTAGACTTGGTGAAACACGGAACTTCTTTGTGGGCTAGTTTTTTCGATGTTTTCTTTTTCTCGAGCTATTATAATTTGCCCATCAATCACAACTCAACTGCAAATTCTTTGAAGCTAAAATGGATATCTGTTGGGATACAGTTGTTTCTCTAATCATTTTCACTTTGGTAATTAGTTTGTGAAGAAGTCACTAAGATTTGACCTTGTGCTTTGGTGTGCTGAACCATCTCAAATGGTTATATTGATTCATTGAATGTCTCATTTGTCTAATTATGTTTTCCTTTGGCTGCATGGTGGGTTTTTGGGCGGCCGTGCCGAGGGACAACCCAGGATTTAAATTTTTTTTTTTGGCTCGATCATTGTCTAGCGCATGAACTTGTTTTAAAGGACATTCATCAGTTGGATATTCATGTTTTGCTCCAAGGAAAGAAGCTCACCTTTTTTCAAAGAAATAACAATTTCGTTCTCACAATCACGCTTTTGGGAACGTACAATTTGTGGATTACCTTTGCCCTCTAGTGAGGAGTTTTCCCTTCTAAGGGTGTGATAGCAGTCACAGATTTAGGACTGATGAGTCTGCATAACGGATAACTCTGTTGTGTTTTTTCACTTTTTTTAGTTGACCCCCCTTCTCTTTCTTTCCTTCTCATGCATACTTTTCTATACATGTAACTTGATTAGCGTCATAATAATTATTATTTGTTGCTGGAAAAATAGCATTGGAACATCGTAACGCTTTTCGTTTCCTTATAAAATAGCATTGGAACATTGTAACGCTTTTCGTTTCCTTATTCTACTTTGTTCATCAATTTCTAATACTCCAAGTTGAAGACATGTCCGGCGCAAGAGAAATCTAGAAGAAATGTGTGTTGAGGTTTGTTCTTAGATAAACCTTTTGTAGATGTAGATTGAAGGCAACCAGGACAAATAGGTTTTGATTTTATTCCTCATGCATGTTGTCTTTTCTTTTCTTTTTGATTGGTGATTGCTGTCCTCTTTGCTTGAACCATCAGCTTTGCCTGCTTGGAGTAACATGATTAGTCTTTTACTGTTTCAACTTCTGCTATTGCAGGTTGAAGCTTTGGCTTTTTGTTGCTTATGTTGTATCTTTTGTCTCTTTGGCGGCTTCAGTGGGTCTATTGGTACAAGATGCACTTGTCACAACCGGCCCTTCAGCATGGACTGGAGTTGCTGGCGTCTTGCAGTGTGTGTTTATATTGATCAGGTAACGTTCTTTCTGGGTTGAGGATTGTCGTGTTTAATACTCCTTAAATGTCTTGCATACTCATGTCAGAGTGATATTTTAAAATGTTTTCAAACTTGTTTTGATCAACAAGAAGCATACATTCAGTTCATTTCCTTACCAAGTAAACATGCACATTCAGTTCATGTCCTAGTCAAGCAAACATTTTGTTCCTGCATTAGAATAGCCTCACACCAGCCCACGTTCCTGTGTGGGTGGCTAAAACAAGAAACATAAAAATCCTACCCCTGCCTCAGCTTCAGCTGTCTAATCAGAAGTTGCATACCTGTTTTGACGAAAACCTCCATAAAAACTGGGCTGGATGTCAAGCTTGGCGAGGATTTTCTGCCATGGTTCAAAATGAACTGCAGGCAATAGCCCAAGCTGTGTCTGGACACATTAACTTATTGTATGCAATAAAGAACGTGCAGTTTATGTGCTGTGACTTTTTATGACATTTCAATTCTCTAATCTTTTTTTAAACTCTCTCTCTCTCTCTTTCACTCACACACACACACACACACACCAGTTTTCAAGCACATCACCCACGTTACCTTTTTTGTGATGTGCACTCAAATCATACTGACTAACAACTCAACATCGGATTCTCATCATTGTCTCTTCTTTAACCTGAGCATACTTCTGTGCAGTGGGCTGATATATTGGACTTCTCATTCAGAGTAAGGTGGCGTGAATCAAAATGTATACAGTTGGAGGCCAAAAATCATTTGGGGAGTTTCCCATGCGTGCTGCCATTTTACTTCCGTTAGTGGGATATAAAGAAGAGTTCCACATTGTGTAAATGTTCTGCTGCATTGTGCAAACATCTTAACATCAACAGGAAATATAAGTGAATGATACTCTTTTAAAAATTCAGATGATTGATCTCTTATTTTCTTTCAAAATTAAGCATTTTACAAGGTCAACTTGTACTTTTACACTGTTCCGACGCCATTTCTTTCTTGTTAAGAAGTCGAAGAAAATCTGCTGGTATGCCTTTTGTAAGTGTTTTCTTGTTTTGGATGGCGGTAGGGTTAGGGGTTTGACCCTCCAACCCGGTGTTTTGTGTGTTCTACGCCAGTTTTTTCCTGTCACCTTTGACTAAACAACATATTATCCAAATGTCCGAGACTTGGACACCCTAGTTGCCCTATCCTTTCTTACTTCATTGATATGTATATTTTCTTACTTCAAGGTTTCGATGAAATGTTTCCTGCTCTGGCGTAGTAAATAGACTTACAGGCTTACTAATGGAAGAACTCAAATTTAAAGTAAGGTGAAATATGATAATTGAATCTTTTAAAAGAATGAAGTCTGACCATTGAAAAATTGAGTAAAAGTTTGAGTCTGTCTTGATTTGAGTAAAAAATTGAGTTTTCCTTCAATTGGTATAAGTTTGAGTTAAAGACTGTAGCTTGTTTTTAATCTATTTTTACTCAAATTTTTCGATCTTTTAAAAGATCCAATGACTATATTTCACTTTATTTTAAATTTGAGTTTGTTCATTAGAGTGTTTTGTATAAAATCAAGCTTTTTACTCATTTTTTGACTCAAATTTGAGTTTGAGTTTGGATCAATATTGTCGTTATGTACAATCGAGTTTTGTGTTGGCAACACATTATGTATAGTTATGTTATGTCGATTTGTTTATTAAATTGGTTTGGTGGTTCTATTCATGTGAATCCATTAATAGTAAACTTAAACCCGCTAATTTGGTGTCCATTTTTTCTAATATTCTCAATGGAAGTGTAAAATTTTCTCATCTATTAACAGAGTGTATAAAAGATAAAAAATATTGGACGGGTAAGAACAGCAATTAATTAGGGATGGAATAATCCCATCCGTTACTATTAGGACAGATTTTGGAAATAAAATAATCCTTTTTGAGGTTGGATTTTCTTTCTAAATCTCAATCCTAATCGAATTCAGAAAAGCCAACTCTCCCTTATTTATTATCACGTCTACGATTATACTTCTATCTCTCTCTCTGTGCATGTTCAAAACTCGGCCAAGATCATATAGTACAGATGAGTGCACTGTTTGTCTTGGGATATGTTTTCTTTTGGGTTTTTGTAGTGCTTTATCGATGTCTCTGCCGTAACAACGGACATGAAGCTGAGGTTTCAGAGGTTTCGACTGAAGCAGCAATAAAGCAGGCGTTAAGGGTGGAGGTGTGGAGGAGTAGTTATGAGGGCATTGAAGAAAGCCAGGAAGGAGGAGGTGGAGGAAGAAGAAGCAGGGAATGTAGCATCTGCCTTATGGACTTCAAAGACCGCGAGTTCTGCTGCGTTCTTCCCTCCTGCAACCACAACTTCCATGTCCACTGTATCGAAAACTGGTTGAGGCTTAACAAAACTTGCCCTTTATGCCGGACTTTTGTCAAGCTTTTGATCATTAAATCTGCACAGTAATGAAGAATCCCATGATTTTTGCGTGTGGGTGCTGGGGAGGGGAACGGAAAGGGGGGTTGGGGGGGGGGTTTGTAGATTAGGAAGTACAACCATGAATTTAGCTTCTCACAAAAAATCAACAGCATAATTCTTCTATAAATTCATGTTTTTTTCTTGTAATCGGATCCTGTCTCAACTAGGCTTCTTAATGGGTTGTATCGTGTTACATTTTTAAGTTGTCTATAGTCCTATAATATCAGCTTCATATTGCATTGGTGTATCATTCAACTAGATATCTATTACATTTACTGCGTTCACATTATTCATTCATTAAACAGGTTTGACAAATCGAACTCGTTTACTCTCTAAATTTGCTAATAATAAACTCATACCCACTTAATTAGTGTTAGGTTGCAAATATAATTTTCTTGGTTTTATTTTCACTTTATTCACGTATTAGTAAATCATAAACTTAAATATAGGCACATTTTGGATCATTGTGGACAATCAACAATAATGAACACAAGAATTTTCGTGGACCAATAGATTTCTACCTATGTTAACAACAGTAATTATTTTTCAAGCTCCGATCTGTTGTGCTCTGCTCATTAGCCATTTTTTAGCCTAATTAATATGAGTTATTCACTATTTCTGACAAAAATGAAGAGCATGAACAATCGCCATTGTTTTAGGCAACTACGTATATAAATCCATAACGAATGCAATAATAAAAAACAAAGGATTATAGCAGGATGCACTCACGTTGCCCTGCCCCTTTTTTACCTTATAGATTTCATAAAATACTTAATTGACTTAGATACAGGCACTTCGAAATTATCATACAGGAGTACAAAATTAAAAAAAATCATTCTACCCTAAAAAATCAGACTTCTCCCCGAATGAATACGTACGAATTTAAGGTTGATCAAAGTTAAAAAGCTCTATTTAGTTTAACTGGTGCCCCATATTTATGGTCACATATGTTCAGAATAACCTGCTTTTGCAAACTGAAGTCCAAGAGAAAACCAGTCACTGAACCAGAATACCTGTTTAGTACATAAATTGATATACAGGCATAGAAGAAAAAGATGATCAACTAGGCAAGGGCCAAAAGTATTTGGAGTGAGGATTCATTCATTTAAGTACCTTCTTCGCCAGTGCAAAACGTCGTGGGGAAAAAAAGATGGCAAATTACCGCAGCACAAAAAAGGGTTTTTGGATCAGTCAATAGAGCTATTCATGTAAACTCGCAAGAGTCGAGGTGCAGGAACAAATTACTCATCCCCACATCATGTTGCAATAAATGGCTACCACACTAGATCACCCCGAAATTCAGTTTTGATGGCCACAAAGTAGAGCAGATCAAATTCCATTAAGGGCCAAAGGGATGCATTAATTCTATATCTTCTCGTTCCTTTCTATTCATGTAAGATTGGTGCCTTAAGATACCAGTACAAGCTGCTATATATCCAAAGATAAAATGTAAACTCAAAACAATATGAACAAGAGGACAAAAGTATGAGCATGATCATAAGCTTTAAAAAGGGAGAAAAAGCTAAAATGAATTTTCTAATTTCTTTTTTCCTCATAAGCTGGATAAGACCATCATAAGTGATAAAGAAAAGGGACCAAAATGCGCTAAAAGACGCAATGGCAGGCTTCTAAGAAAACCAATCTCTGTTTCAGGAACGACACATCAGCTTTCCTAAAAAAACAAGAGAGATGAGAAAAAAGCGGAAACCATCTGCAAACAAAAATGAGCTTTTCAGATCCTGTATGTGAGAGATCATATGGCAAGCCTCAGTTTCAGATTAAGAGGACCTAAATTCAGAGGAAGCACCGCCTCAATTGGAGGCATGAGATTCAGGCAGCAGTGAACATTTTGGCTGGGCACCCCGGCACACTTTCAAGGATGGCCTCAGGTTCATGTACTGCACAGGAAAATTAGAAAAATAGAAATGGGTAAACTGCACTAATATATGCAGAACTATAAATCAAATATTATTGCAGTAGTACTAGGGAAAAGTAGTCAAGGATATGATATGAGGCAACAGGATTAACTAGATTACCTGAATCTACAATAATTAGCCATTAATTACCAATCATCAGCCCAACAGCTGAAAGAGCTGGGAAAGGAAGGGGGGCGGGGGGACTGGGTAAAAAATAGCCTCCCCCTTACTGTTACTTGAATGAACCCCAAACTTCTATAGGATTAAAATTCATATTTATTTGAGAAGACATATTTCAAATATCAGTTAACCTTCTGTTAAAACTTGGCTCAGATGACAACGCAAATTGATTCAAAGAAGTCAATTCAAACTTTTTCCTCGTTACTCTTCCTTTCCTTGGGATGGGAATGGGATAGGTCATTCCGTGAGAATTTTAATGAGCCAAAAACAGTGTGCAGGTTAGGGACAACAATCTTAGTCGATTCTTAACCACACAATAATTGTTGGTTACCTCCTGATAAAAAGCATTGATCTCCTCCTCAGTGAGGCCTTCATCCTCTCCAGCATTTTCCTCCCAACCAAGAGAACGAAGGAAAGCAGCCTCTTCTTCGTCTGGATAAACTGCTGCTCCGTTGAGGTGCACATTCTTCTCGCCAACATCAGAAAACCTCTGAGCCTCTTCATAACATTCGTCATTGCTAGGACTCAGGCAACCATTCTCAGTAACATGAGGACTTACAGGAACACTAACTCCTTCAAAAACTTTACCAGATTTCTCCACGGATGGAAATGAAAGAGACACGCTCGAATCTGGAAGGATAGCAGAAGCATTCACCGAGGTCTTCTTCCTCATGAGATTGAAAAAATCACTTCGGCTTTGTGCTTGAGATAGGGAAGCTCTCTTCTCTGCAGAAGATCTGGGATTGAGAACCAAGTCAGCTGACTTGTGTTCAAGGGCAGGAATCTTTGGGGTACTTGTGCTAGTAAAAGGAGCAGTTGGAAGCAGGCCATTTGCTGCCACGCCACTGGCATTATTAGTTGGACTGGATACCTCCTTTGCCGTAGGGGAGACACCACTCTCCCGTACTGACTTCAGAACGAGAAACTTTCCAGCATGAGAGGTCTTTGGAACATCCGATCTGACTTGTCCACTACGAAGAGATTGACTAGTTTGTGGTGAATAGGGCTGCTGCTGCACACTCTTCGCAGCCGCACTCATCTCATTTGTGCTAACTGCTGCTTTGGGCTGCTTTGATTTATCAAAGGAATTGAGAATCTGAAAACAAATATCAGCTATTAATATGTGTTTTATATTTAATGAATCCACTGGTCTTTTATGTGGATGTGATAACAAGAATTGGAATGCTAGATTATGATATTTTCAAACATCAGCTAGGCAAAGACACGTGATACGCTAATTGCAAATTGGCAATTCTTCAATTCACAGTTAAATATTGGCACGCCTTCCAGGCAGGTGCATAGTTTGTTAGTGACAATCAATTATACCTCCCTATTGGAAGGAATAGGAAATGTCAAGACTGAACATGATGCCGTTAATGGATCAAATGTGTCCCAAATATTCAGATGGCATGGAATTGACTACTATTGTGCCACTGGTTAAGAAATAGGTGCTCAGTTCAAGTCCCAAGTTAGAACAAGGGGACACGTGAGCATGTGTGCATTCTTTGTTGATAATTTATGTAGGATCGCTGTCAAGAGTGCAGAAGGCTCAGAAAACAATTTTGAAGGTAACACACAGTGAGCTCATGTAAGCAGAACAAGGAAGAAGAGAAGGAAAGAAAAGAAAAGGCCGCCACATCACAATTTTGACATTATAGAACTAGTCAACAAAAATAGATTTCAGTTCAAGGGTACCATGACAGCCCTTATTCATAAAATTATGCTAGATAACAGTTTCACGTAACGGAACCCTATCATTGCACATTAAGTAGTAGCATTCATTTACTTCAACACAAAAATCACAAGTCGAACATAAATTCTGAACAAATTCTTGTAAATAAGAAAAGTAGCACAGATTTTCTAAGAAATACACAACCCTTAACCATTGTAATTCTCATTTCTTACTCATTTATCACTACTCAATACAGTTTGTGAGCACACCAAACATCCTCTTTTCAATGGACCATAAGCATAGTTTGTCAAACAAGAGGCAGATACTGGTGATTTCAGAGCAGTATCAAGAAAGACAAGAGGCAATAGAAAAAGTGCCCACAGGACTACCAGATTATAGACATACTTTATCCATAGAGACAAGAGTAAGAAATAGTGTTGCATACATGTTTAAAATAACTAGAAGAGGATAACTGTAAGAAAACAAACTTCTGTCAACTGCACTGAACAATAGCAAATGTGCAGATGAAAATGGGTAACTGAATAAAAGAACAACAATGTACCCAGTTGTCTGAAACATTAGCGACTGTCTGTTAGATTCACAACTATTTCATTTCAGATGGGAACAGACAACGTCATGAAATGAAGCTGACATCAATGCCTCAAAGTTCTCCGTTGACATAATTGATCTAAAATTTGACTGTCAAGGAATTTATTATTTCTAATCTAGACATATAATATAAATGCATATTTCCCAAAGATGAAGTACAGAAAAATATAGATCATTGGCATAAAATTAGCAAATCATCAACTCCTAAACAAAACCACCCCTGTACAAATTTTTAACAAACAAAATCACATGGAATTTTATCTTAAAAAGTCATAAATGCCAAGAAAATCCTCTTACCAAGGCTTTAGGGATCGAGGGTGTCATGGGTATCAATTGCCTAGATTGCTTTATAGCCAATTCCTCAAACCTTTGGGTCTTCTCAGGTATCTGCGAAGTAAATATAAACAAATAATTAGTATTTAGATAATACTCCCATTAAACCGGTGTAAACTATTAAATAGACATGTAATAGGAGGCATAACTCTGTTACCTGGGGAGTGGTACAAGCTCTAGATGGGCTCTGTGACAATGCATGAGCCATGTTAGGACCAGCCATAGCACTTGATGCCCCGGGCATCGGAGAGGCAACACTTTGCTGAACAGATGAGTGTGTGAGTCCACTGCTGCCAATTATGGCAGGCACCTCTGCCAAAGCTGATGTCCACCTCTCACCACCAGAATACCCGGAGTTGCCAACAGGCAAGCTCTGAACAGCCATGCTGAAACCAGGAGACGAAACTCTCCCTGTATCAGGTACTCCTTGCTTCTCTTCCGTTCCAAGAGTTGGAAAATCCTTTTCAAATGCAGCCTTCTGGATGCCACCGGCTACACTCTCTCCAGCAAGCACACCATGTCCACTACTGTGATTGTTGTTACTACCATTTTTTAAGTCCACTGCCCTTCGGGGTAACACCTCATGAGGCTTCCTAGACACCAGTGACTGAGAACGCATCAAAATAGTTTTCTCAATCCTAGTGCCTAAGATGTTTCCCAACGGGTCTGAACTGTCATGGTCCCAAAGATCCTCAATAACTGACCTATCTTTCTCCTTGTCTCGGTTTTTATCACGATGACTTCGAGTGAAACTGCTATATGGATGCTTCGTTGAACCAATACTACCTGAACTAAACCTAGAATTGGACGATGAAGGTCGATCCAAAAAAGGAGAACGAGGGCTATCCTTATCGTTTATATTCCTAGAAGATCTATTTCTCGTCCTTAGAAAACCATCAGTACCTGAATGCGAAGAAGATGATGCAAAATGGTGGCTTGAAGTGCCACCCCCAATAACACTTCCTGTACATCTCAACCATTCCGGAACTAAAGCGGGTTCACTTTTTTCCATCATTACCAGACATCGTCAGGGTATAAGAATAAAACCCAATTTAGCTTTCCTTCTTCCCCACCCTAACACAGCAAGTATTAGTCTACACACAACCTCCAAGTAATAGCGGTAACCCTCTTTCTTCCCCTATACAACCAATCTTGCTTCACTATATCCTCCAATTTTGCACAACTCACGACCTCTGTATATCAAAAATTCCAATTATTCCAATCTCATTTTGTACTTCTCTATTTTCTCCAATTTTGCACAATTAACTACCTTTGTAAATTAATGTTTTCTGATTTTCCAAGCTCTCACCAAGAACTTGATTGGCTAAATGATGTATCCAAAGGACTGTTATGCCAAGAATGAGGGAGCAGTCACAGCTTCTACACTCTACTCTTCCATATCTGAGTAAATTATGGATTTGCAGATAAACAGGAAACTCTCAACGACTCCCATTTCGGTGCAAACCCAACTTCAACAATTCCAAACCCTACATAACAATAAGAATGCTGAAGAAAAGCCCTCTGTTCCTAATCGACAGTTCATGTATTATATCAATAGAAAATCCCCAAAGAAGAACAGAGGCCAAGAGTGACTACCATTAAAATGTGGGCTCATAAAAAACCAAAGAAAATAGTTCCCAACTGCTAGGGTTCGAACAGAGAAATATGTATATTATCAAACAACGAACCCTACAGAGATAAAGTGATGGATACAAATTCAGATATATTTCTAGATAGAGAGAAGCAAAGCAACCCTACCTCCTGCGATTGCTTAATGTCACAAGACGAGGTCCTTATCAGATAAAGACGACCCCAAAAAACCCTAACCGTCCCAATAACTGCCACACTCTATATATAAGAGTATACACAAATGTGTACGTATATTCAGAATGGGATTTAACGAAAGAAAATACAACGGCTAGAGAGAGAGAGAGAGATGCTACTCTGAAATTAGGGCAGATGTAGAGAGAGAGAGAGGGGGAGGGCTATAAATTGTTGTTTCTGTTAAGTTCCATGGTCTGAGAAAACAAAAACGCATGAAGAACAGGCTTTTGTTAACAAATTAATTGCATCTTAATTTCTTTTTAATTTTTTTGCTATTTACACCCCCCCCCCCCCCTTTTTTTAATATTCAGATCTGACACTTCGACTAATAACATCATACGTTAAGATTAGAGAATTCATTAGAACTCAGCATGTCGGTATTTTTGATTAATTTTTTTAATTTTTCCTTTCTAAAAGAATTAGAAATATTATATTACACCCCAAAATTTATCAAAAATGGTACCAATACATGCCAATTACTCGACCGAGTTAACTTTGCATCAATTGACATTATATGATTAATTATTTATAGGATGAAATAAAAATAATAAACAATTTCATGGAGTAAATTGAAATTAGTTGTTGGGTTGGGTTGAGAAACTGTTGGTGCAATGTAATATTTGAGGATGCCATAATAAAATTTTAAAATGTATTCAAGGACAAAATGTCATCAACCCTTTTATATATATAGTTTTTATGTTCCCTTTGGTTGCCAATAGAATTCATATGCACAAGAAGCAAACCAACTTTGACTTTAACCTCTTTGAAATCTTGGGCTATACTCTGTATTTGGTTAGCTGGACTTTGAATTAGGTGTTGTGCATTCTAGATGGAGATATACCTTTATTTTAGTGAAATGCTATTTAATCTCATTAAATTTCTTTATTGCATTGAATTTCTACTATTAATAATTTGCTTCAAAATAGGTCAATATTCCATTAATAATGAAATTTATTGTAAATTTTCTTTTCTTCTTACAACACCAATTACACTTTTTACTCTTAATTTCTTAATTAATTGAGTTTATTCAAGAACCAATATATTCAAATCACACGCTTATGGTCTATTTTTTTGACAAAAAATTTTGAATTAAAATTCATAGCCTTAGCTTATATATCAAAATATTATTTTTTGACATTTTCATTTTCCCACGTATTCTTGTAAGAGCAATGTTACATAGACTTAAAAAGTGAACTTAAAATATGTACTAGATAATTACAACAATTGATTTTACTGTGGGCTCTAGCATTTATTAGGACCCACTACCTATTCAATGGTTGTGATTATCAAATACACATTTGAAGTCAACATTTTAAGTCCAAATAACATTTTCCTTCGAGTTACTGTGTTTATGAAATATTTTTCAAAAAGTATTACTATGCCATCTAAACACGAATTTAATTGAACTTGATAGTTTTAAAAAGAAAAAGCTGGATTTGATTTGATTGGCTAAAGAAAAAGCATTTTCCTTCTCGTTCCTTTCTTGTGCATGTAATGCCTTGACATAGGCTTAAGAAATCATTTAAAGACGGACATACAAGTAACCTTAGCATCTATTAATAACTTAATAATACATTAAGTCGATGTCAAAATTTTTTTTTTAAATGAAGATTTAGATGAAGAGGTCTATATCGAACAACCTAAAGTTTTTGTTGTAAAAGGACAGGAACACGAGGTTTGTAAGGTAATAAAGTCTTTATATGATTTTTAAGCAAACTCTTGAGCGATGACATACAAAATTTGATAAAGTGATCATAGAGTATAAGTTTTGAATTATCGAAAGTGACAAATTTTGTACTATAAGAAAAGTGTTAGATTGCATTTGTAATTGACTAATTCCGTAAAATCATTATAAATTTCAATTTTTTTCATGGTCATATCAAGTTCGAAAGAATCGTTTTTTCTTCATCGGTTATTTAATTGGGTGGTAGCCCACTCTGCGACGTAACGCAACCTTCGCCATCGTGAGAGAAGAGCAACCAAACTCTCTCCGGCATTCCCTCCCCAACCCACCCCTTCACTTCGCTCCTCTTTAGCTAACACAATTCTCTCATCCCCCCTCTCTATTCACTTTCAAAACTTAAACCCTTTCCCTCCCTCTCCCTCTCTCTCCCTCTCAATTGTCATCGCTATTCCCTCCAGGTATATTCGATTCGATCCGATCTTAATTCTGATCTCTCCATCTGCATTTCACGTTTTTAGTTCTCCATCTCTTATTGTTTTTTGATTCATTCTTGCCACAATTTGATATATAATCTGCACATTTGTAGGTTTTTTTTTTCCGGATAATGCCTTTGGTTTGGGTGGTATATAATTTGCTAAGAATCTTAAAGGCCGATTAAGAACATAACTATAATTAAATAAATTATTTTAAGTACTTGATGGACCATTTTCGATAATAGCTAAACAAATAGTAGGACTGAAGGTTTCTTTTGTTGAAATCTTATTATAAAAATTACTGGAGAACAAGTCTTAATTTCTGTTGGTCAATTAAGTGAAAAATTCAATGAGTTAATGTGAAACAATGTAGGTTAGAAGCAATGACCCTAACTAGTTTTGTGGCACGCCCAATTGACACAGTTGCAATGTTGTGGGATATTAGTTGGCCTTAGTGTTGAAGTTAGTGTTGAGTTTGTTCAATGGACTGTGTATGCCATGAGGGTGGCTTGTTGCCGCTTGATGTTTCGTCTGACATTAAAATATTAGTATGACCTTGTATTTAATATAATCTTGCCTTTCTAATTCTTCTTAATCAGGTGAATACAGTCATTTTATGATGCACTTGGAGCATGATTATAGGGGCTTTATCTCCATCTTGTTGGCTTTGATCTGTGCACATTGTAAGGCTATGTTGAATTCAATTTGACATGCTACACTATGAATTTAGCCCAAATTGTGGTTGCAACAGAACTGCAGGAGTTTTTTGGTCTCCCGAGCTTTTTTTCAGGAGCCTTCGTTGAATCCTTAGGATAACTCATTTTGAAGTGGTTTTGTTTTGCACGATCCAAATACCACATATATATTCGTTGTTTGGTCGCCTAGGTATGTAATACCTTCCTAGGCTCCTAGATAACTAGGCTGGTAAATTGATTGTTGAATTTAAGCATTATAAGAGAGCTGGCCTCTAAGTTTGATCTTGCTAGCATGACCAATGTGCTTATTTTAGATGCTAAAAGAAAATCATCATTTCCCTTTGTTTTTGACATGTATGTATAGCCTCATCTGCTTGTTATGATTTATGAGGTTATTTGATATGCAGCATATGCAAATCAAATAGTGTTTTGGTCATTGTGTATTTATGTTACGCATCCATACGTGTATAGTTTTTAATTACCTAGATCTTTCTAGCAGTTAATGACTGAAGTTAGGCAGTAAACCAATGCTATTGGTTGTTTTTCGGGATATCTGAATATTTTTACACTACATTAAGTATTCTGGTCATGCTTCCAAGTTATTTTTTGGAACAAAAGGCAGCTACGATCAAGCATTTGATTGTATGTGCAAGTTACATATTGACTGTTACATTTGATATTGATTACGTGCAGTATGTTATAGGGAAAATGTAAACCATGCATCTTGCATAGACCCATTTTTTTTATACTTCTATTTTTTGCTTAGTTCTATGTTTCCAGCAAGTTATGCCTTCAACTCCTTCAATTTTTCCATCATCTTCCAAAAAAAAATCTAGTCTAGGCACTGATGCTATGCTATAAGGTTTTGATGTTTGATTGTGTAGTTAAACATCATTGCTTTTCCATGTTTGATGATTGTAGCAGTGAAGTGGCTTATGAACCCATATATCGTGAAGTGACGATATATGTGATATTTATGATGCTGGCATATTAGGCATTCTTCTAAGAAAACACGTTCTCATTTCCGGATGCTATGAAAGCACAATTTTTTAATTCCAATGCAAAAGCACTTTGCTCATGTAATTTTAACGGAAAATTCATATCCACCGCAATAATTTGCTATAGGGAAAAGTTAACCTCCCCACTAGTTGGTGATTACCTTGACCATCATTTCTTTTGAACAGAACCGGGGACAATACTGTATTTTCACTCCTTTGAGTTCCTCCAAAAGAACGCTTAACCAGGAACATCTTTCTCTCTCCAACAATGAATCCAATAAAAGTCCCCTCCTTGGATTAGACTTCTTGTGGGTAGCACCTGGTTTGGCTTTTAATTGATATTAGATTATGAACGGATGTGATCAATCAATGGCAAAACAGAGATTTTTTTTCCTTTTGTTTCCTCATTTTTTTCAAATTTTTCCGAGACATTTGGACATGAGAATTAAAGGGCAGACATATGATTCTTCAGCTTCATGGGATTGAAGTGGAATATTTCTTGGAAGTGTCAAAATTGGATTCCATAGCAAAAGATTAGAATTCACACAAGAAGAGTTGGGGAAAAGAAGATTAGGTTTCTAGATAATAGGATTCACCCACTAAGAGTTAAGAACAAAGGACAAGATTAGGTTTCGAACATCAATTCTTATTACCATGATTTTTAGGCTTGGTGGAAATATTAGAGACGATGGATTGGGTGGGTGTTCTTAGGGGATGTGATTGGAGGGATTGGGTGTATGCTATGAAGTACGGATACTTCGTCAAGATCGATGTATCCGTATCGGATACAATATTCGTCTGATACTCGGGAATATGTATCAGATACACATCAAACATATATGATAATTAATAAAATATGGAGATATTTTGCGGATACTTCTACATATGGAGCAAGATATATAATTTTTAATTTTAATCTATATTCTCTCCTTTCGAGTTTTCATACAATTCAAAATATCAACAAAATTCTATTTCATTTTGAAGATATGAGTATTTTTTAAGTATTATTTACTATTACTCAAAAGAATATAAAAAAATGAGTTAGTTACACCATAATCTTATAAACAAATAATTGTAAACAAACCAGCTAGTTAAATGTTTGTTCTGATTCCTTTAATTGGTCACGTTCACTTTACAGATATATCATTATGAGACAATATTACATATTTTTTAAGGTAAAAATTACTAATTTTGCTTACTAATAATTATTAAAAATCATAATTTTTAAGCCGTTAAATAATAGTAAAATATAAAATATATTTTATTATGACGTATCATAGCCGTATCTGTAACCTATTTTTTCAAATTTTGTCGTATCATTGTATCCGTATTGTAGCCGTATCTGTACCTGTGCTTCTTAGGGTGTGTTTTTTTTGGAGGATCTTAAAAGAGTTTGGAAATTTAGGTAAAAGAGAGTTCAAATTTAGGTAAAAGAGAGTTCGAAACCAGTGGAAATGCTCATGTTTTAAATCAGAAAATAATGGTCAAAGCTAATGATCTAGGACGAGTAGGGAGGTTAGCTTTTTACCTTTTCAGTAATATTTCACAGTAATTAAATAGTTGAAAGTTGAAACACTCTGATATGTCAAAATAATTCCCTTGTTTTTTGCATTTTTGATTCCCTGGGGGATGTGTATCAGATTTGAGTTGTCAATGGCAAAGTTTAACAAAGTACGACGAAGATCTGTCTCCCGTCATCATAAGGTAAGCCCATATCCATTGCCATCTTGCCGTTTCAAGGTTTTAGGGGATGTTCATCAGAAGAAGAAATGTTCAAAAGTATCTGAGAAGAAAGATTGGGAAGATGCAATTTGCTCAGTTTGTATGGAGTACCCTCACAATGCCGTTCTACTCCTCTGTTCTTCTTACAACAAGGGCTGCCGCCCTTATATGTGTGCCACTAGTTATCGCTATTCCAATTGTCTTGAGCAGTACAAAAATGCATATACCAAAGTCACTTCAACTCGAAGTGCACAATCCAGGCAAGAGTCGAGGGATGATCCACATTCCAGTTCAGGGATAGGTTGGCCTCATGAAAAGAGGGAAGTATCTGAGCTTTTGTGCCCGCTTTGCCGGGGACAGGTGAAAGGTTGGACAGTGGTGGAACCGGCACGCAAATATCTTAATACCAAGAAGAGAACCTGCATGCAAGATAACTGCTCTTTTGTTGGAACTTACAAGGAGCTCAGAAAGCATGTAAAAGCGCAGCACCCATGGGCACGTCCCTGTGAAGTGGACCCTTCACTTGCAGAGAAATGGAAAAAGCTTGAATATGAGAGAGAACTGAACGATGTGTTCAGCACAATTAGATCAACCATGCCTGGGGCAATTGTAATGGGGGATTATGTAATAGAGGGGAACTATCGTCGCTTTTCGAGAGATTTTGATGTGGACGACTATTTGGATGATGCTCTTTTCAGGTTGGAATCATATGGTGAAGCCCAAGACGATCATGTCCTCTCTGATGGGATTTCCGATAGCGGTTATGACTCACGGGATGAGGAAGATTTTAGTATACGTCGTGCTATTGCTTTGGCTGCACCAGGACATAGGGATAATTATATCTCCAGCATCCCCCACCAACACAGCAGATTATTGTTGGGAGGTTCAAGGAGGCGACGGAGGCACAGAGCAGCTAATGGAGCTCGACGATTTGCATAATTAAATTGTAAGATATAAGGGGGCAGGTAAGTTGTTTGACATTGGTTCCAATTATCAAACAAAAGAATAAGGAGTTTGCCAGGACATCGTCATCAGTTTTGTGGATTTGTATTTAATTACAAAAAGATCCCCTCACTTTTTGGTGAAGTGGCAGCATTGCATCTGTAGAATAATGCGGATCGACTTAACTGCCACTGGGGGTCAGTAATTCCAACTGATTATGTAAAAAGCAGGCTACGCCCTTGCTCCCTGATGTGGATGTCTACAGGTTTATCAAAGTAGGTAGTTTAGTGACAGTTTGCTTATGATTTTAGGGATAGGCTCTCGTTTCATTATTTGTGGTGATCATTTGAACATGAGGTTGAAATGACAGAAACTGCCCTTATTTACCTTTATATTAAACCTTTTTCTTTTGCTTTTGCCTTCGTAGTCTTGTTCTATGGGTTATTCACTTTCATATTGATTCCTTTATGTACAGCTTGAACGGTGTTTTTGGAAAGATTCTCTTGCAGCTGTCCAAAGCAGACTTTCACAGTAATGAGTAGCAATGACTCTTAAATTTCTTGGTGTAATTTGGTGCCTTGGTATTTTTAAAGCTGGGCAGTAAAAGGTGCTTTGTGCCTTTGAGTGAGGATAATATACAACGCCCTGCTCAAATTCCCCATGATGGGTTTGGTTAATGCAGGATTCTAGAGTTCTTGAGCTGAATATATGATGTTTTTCCATTTGAGTCCTTTAGAGAATGTTTCCCTGCTTTTTAACAATCCTCTCCATATAGGTGAATAATAGCTTTAAGGGGACTAGTTGAGGGCCTGAGACAGGTCTACTGTGGCCTGTGGGGTGTCTCCTATATCTGGGCAGTAATGTATGATCTCAAGGTTGAGAAGAGGAATGGCATAGTTCCGATGCTGTACTAGCAAGGAGTTCAGTATTCCTAGCAGAGGCTTTTTTCAAGCCAAGTCCTCATTCCTTAGGACTGGAAATAACATTCGAGTTCATCAAATGGAGTTTCCTCTGATCTTCTGATTATCCCTAAAGAAAGGCTCTACTATGCTCAATCATGTCATATTGAACAGAGGTAGGAAGTGCCATATTTTGCATGACATAAGTAGGTATCGATGATAAGTCCAATTGTGTCAAAGTAGCTTTCCCAGAAAATGAGAGAACAGTGGCTTTTGAACCTGCCAGTTTGTTTCTGACTTTATCAACTAGAAATTGATGGGATTGCCTGGTTGCCTTGCTAGTGATTCAGGGGAACCCTAGGTACTTTGCTATGGTTGGCTATGAAAGAAATTTCTAACTGGAGAGCTAGAGAATCCTTTAGATTTTCTGGTGCATTTCTTCCAAAGTTGATGATTTGTCCAGATTTTGCTCCAAACTCCTGAAGGATAGGTTGACAGGTCGGTTGGTCAGCGTAGTCTGATAGGAACAGTTAATCAGCAAATAAAAGATGAGAGAGATGGCCCTCTGTGGGAGATATCTCAGGTTGCCAAAGCTTTGCTGTGACTAAGCTCTCTATTTTGATTGTTCAGCGTTCCATGCACAAATCAGGATACACTCGGAGAGGGGTTCCCCCTGATCTGATGCCTGTAGTTGGCAGGTAAAACTCGATGGGGCATGGCCGAAGAAGATGAGGAAACACAAGATGTCACAAGGTTAACCCCATCTATGGTAAATGAGAAGTACTGATAAAAAGACTCATTGGCATTCTCCAAGTCGATTGTAATGGCAATGTGAGCTATTTTTCCTTTTTTTTTTTCCTATTGTAATTATGGATGATTTTCTGTATATTTTTATTCTGCCAGGAATGAAACTATTTGGAGTGGACTGAGTAAAGAATCAGGAAGAGTCCCGATTCTAGATCAAGGATCTTGGTGACAATTTTATAGCTGGTATTACATTAGGGTCAAATCAAGCATGTATATATATACATATATATGTATTGATTAGTTTTAGGATGACTCATTTTAGAAATAGACGAATGATGGTCTGATTTTGGGCAGGAACAATAAAACTAGTCTGGAAAATGTCTGAGATCATAGGATTGGCTGAAAGTCCAAGGAAATGCTTGTCTAAGTTACCTAAAAAACTCAGATGGGGGCTGGTAATAATTCATGTCCGACTTTTCTAGTCATGTATAGTTAAATTCTTGTTGATCTATTTACCAAGTGAGTCTGGTATCTTAATTCATTTATGACCCAAACCCATTAAGAATAAACCCATGTCTGATAATTTTGAATCAATTTCGTTTTAGATAGACGAGTGATCTTAAAAATTGATAATTCTAAGTTTGTGGGAGCCATTGCGAGCAATATTGTTTTGGTATAGATACTTGTTTAGAAGATGCATTTATTTACAATGGTCTTCCTATCTTCTATATGTCAAGATTCACCTCTTTTGCTGCACCACGATTTATAAAAGACTAATGCTAGATGGATTTAAAAACTATACTTAAAAACTAAACTTGATAATCACAACCATTGAATAGGTAGTGGGTTCCAATAAATGCTGGGACCCACAACAAAATCAATTATTGTAATTATCAAGTCTAATTTTTAAGTCCGTATAACATTGCTCTAAAAACCTCCCCACGTTAGCTGAAGTTAGAACAAGGAGCTTATAGTGGCCAGGTTTCTTAGTGCTGTCTAAATTATACTAATGACTAACCCGCTAAATTCGTGTTTAGTTTAAATTCAATTAATAGATTTTGTTAAAATTGTCACTTCTATTTATTTCATTTATTCACATATTATACAAGACATTAGGATAATATGGAAAGAATTGATAACAACCTCAATTCCACTTTAAAAGGTTAGTCTTATTTGGGTTTTTTTCGCCACTACTTGGAACTCTCTTACCTTTGTGTGGGACAGGTTTTGTAGTGCTTCCGAGTAGGAATGGGAGTAGACCGGGGTAGGGGTAGGGGTAGGGGCGAGGGGAGTAGTCTCCACTCCTGTACCCGCTTAAAAAAAATTCGTTTACCCTTGTTCTACCCGGATTAACGGGATAAGTTTAATTCTCATCTTTATCCGGTGGGTAAATTCTAATCCCTGCCCCCTGCCACTAGTACATGCCCATTACAATTATTTTTTTGTGATTTTAAGAAAAAAATTGAAAAAAAAGGCCATAACGATTAAAATACAAGTTGTATCACTATATGCCTATATTACATGATATGATCAAAACCAAAGACAAAAAAATAAGTTAACAACATAACCCTTGCATAATTGAGCAAAAAAAAACAGTAATAAAGATATAAGTATATATATACTAGTTATTGCCTGTGTCTGAAGACACAGAGTAATAAAAAATGTTAAACAATAAACATATTTGTATTCATATCCAAAATCAAATAACAAATATAGATGAGAGATAAATGAATTTAAGCATCGGTTGTAGTGGGGGTGAGAGGTGGTGGTGGTAGGAGATGGTGATGGTTGTGGTGGGTGGCAATGACCGTGGTGGCGGCGGTGGTGGTGGTGGTGGTGGCGGCAATGGTGGTGGTGGTGGCGACGACGACGGTGGTGGTGGCGGCAGTGGCAGTGGTGGAGCGGTTTCAAACACTATTTTTTTTTTAAAGTACTTATGAGAAATAATTTCTAGAAGTAATTTTAAAAAGTCACTCCAAACACACTCTTAGGGTCCTATTTTTCCTATTAAATTTAGGGTGTTAATATTAGCCGTTAGATTAACTTTAAAGTAAAATTTAAAGCGATTTGAACCGCGAAAAGTAAAAATCATTTTGTTTATTTTTTGAAATTTAAATTATAAGCTACTTTATTATATACTAGTTATTGCATGTGCCTGAAGGTACAGAGTAATAAAAAATGCTAAACAATAAACATATTTGTATTCATATCCAAAATCAAATCACAAACATAGAGGAGAGATAAATGAATTTAAGTATCGGTTGTAGTGGGGGTGAGAGGTGGTGGTGTTAAGAGACGGTGATGGTTGTGGTGGGTGGCAATGACCGTGGTAACGGTGGTGGTGGTGGTGGCGGCGATGACGATGGCGGTGGTGGTGGTGGCGGCGATGACAGTGGTGGTCGTGATGGTGGCGGCGACAAGGGCGATGGCGGTGGCGGTGGCGGTGGTGGTGGCGGCGGTGGTGGTGTCGGTGATGGCGATGCCGGTGGTGGTGGCGGCGACTGAGATGGCAGCGAGGGTGGTGGTGGTGGTGGTGGCGGCGGCGGCGGCGGTGGTGGTGGCGGCGGTGATGGCGATGACGATGGCGGTGGCGGCTACGTCGACTGTGGCGGCGGCGGAGGCGGCGGTAGAGGTAGTGGTGGTGGTAGAAGTAGTGGTGGGACATTTTCAAACATTATTTTTTTTAAAGTACTTATGAAAAGTAATTTCTATAAGTACTTTTAAAAAGCCACTCCAAACACACCCTTAGGGGCCTATTTTTCCTATTAATTTTAATGTATTAATATTAGCCGTTAGATTAATTTTAAAGTAAAGTTTAAAGTAATCTGAACCGCGAAAAGCAAAAGTCATTTTGTTTATCTTTTGAAATTTGAATTGTAAGCTACTTTATTTTATACTAGTTATTGTCTGTGCCTGAAAGCACAGTGTAATAAAAAATGGTAAACAATAAATATATTTGTATTCATATCTAAAATCAAATCACAAAAATAGAGAAGAAATAAAAGAATTTAAGCATCGGTTTGTAGTGGGGGTGAGAGGTGGTGGGCGGCAGTGGTGGTGGTAAGAGACGGTGATGGTTGTGGTGGGTGACAATAACTGTGGTGGCGGCGGCGATGGTGGTGGTGGTGGCGGTAGTGGGGGTGGCAGCGGTGGTGGTGGTGGTAGGGGGCGGCGGCAGCGGCAGCGGTGGTGGTGGTGGTGGCGGCAAAAGTGGTGGTGGGGGTAGAAGTAGTGGTGGAGCGGTTTCAAACACTATTATTTTTTTTAAAGTATTTATGAGAAATAATTTGTAGAAGTACTTTTAAAAAATCACTCCAAACACACCCTTAGGGCCTTATTTTTCCTATTAAATTTAGGGTGTTAATATTAGCCGTTAGATTAACTTTAAAGTAAAATTTAAAGCGATCTTAACCGCGAATAGCAAAAGTCATTTTGTTTACCTTTTGAGATTTGAATTGTAAGCTACTTTATTATATACTAGTTATTACCCGTACCTAAAGGCACTGTATACCACAAAAAATGTCAATTAGATTCAATAATATACCCCTAAAATCCACACATTTTTGGAATGAAATATCCAAGCCGTTTAGTTGGTATCAATTCCCCCCCCCCCCCCCCCCCCAACAAAAAAAAGCCATACCCAAAAGTCCAAAATCAGAATTTTAACCTCTTCTTCATTAATTTTTTTTTATCTTCCAGTGTGCCTACAAAATCAAGGAAATAGTAAATATAGCAGATATTGTTTACAATTGGAAACACGAATAACTTAATTGAACAAAAAAATTTACCAAAAAATTCGAAGACATTAATTTTAATTTAACTTCGCACTCTATGGTAGACAATTTGAGTTATTTTCACTGAAACAATGTAATAAACACCTTGTGCACATGTCTACGCCACTTTCAAAAACCACACTCAATTTAACTGTCCACAAATACACCCAAAAACCATATAATACCTTCAGACACCTGTTATGATGATTACTCAATGTAATTTGCAAGGCAATAAATACAGCTATTATACCCGAACCATGCACACAAAATTGGATCAGCACTATCATTTTGATGTAAATGAAACCCATTCAAGCAATTACAATATAAAGAAAATAACAAATGTATACTTTTCAGCTACCAAAGATAGAGACTAATCAAGCAATGCCTTAAAAGAGACCCATTGCTCCAAATGATGACAATCACAACATACCATTTCTCCACACAATGTGCAGAATTAAAAAAAATGAATTGCAAGAATCACGATTGTATTATTTTAATTCCTGCAAAACAACAAACTTGCCTTTGGGAAAACATAATCGCAAGGCACCCACCCGCAAGTAAAAATACATACTTCTCCAATAGTTAGGAAGAACATTTGAAATCAGATAAAAAAAAAAAGAATCAAAATAGCAAGAACATATGAAATTTACCTCAACAAATAAAAAAAATAGAAAATCGAACAATAGTACTGTGGGCAGCGGAAGGCCTTGTAGAAGTTGTTAGAGTGAGTGTAAGCTGAGATAAGGGGGTTCATATGACAATGTCTTTTGTAGGCATTTGGTCGAACAGTTGGTGAGCGTGACCCACATGTTTAGTGGCTTTGGCGTGTGGAATGAAAGTGTACATGAACTGGTGGGAAAAAATAGAGAGGGGAGTTAATCAATGCATGTGAATGTTCACAAAGGTGTGGGTGTCGGTGTGTGGATGTGTTGTGCTGAAGGTAGGGGTTTGGTGGATTGGGTTGGGTATGGGGTGGGACCGTGGTATAAGGTGTGTGTTGGGGGAAGGGAGTGAAATCTGCAAGAGAAAGTAGAGGGTGTGTGAGGAAGACAAATAGTATGTAGACAGGGAGAAGGGTAAGTTCGAAGATTACCTGTCGTTGGTGGTTTGCCAGATGCTACAACAAGGAGTATCTGATAAGAGAGAAAGACGATCAATGCTTCTCCGGCTATCGATTGGTGCTTCAGGGATGGGAAAGAGAGAAAGAGAGACGGAGTGGGAGGGAGGGAAAGAGAAAGGAGGTAGGTGGGTGGGAGTGGAGAGAGGTCGCAGAGACAGAGAGAAGATCAGAGTGGGAGATCGAGAGAGAGAGGAGGTGGAGAAAAAGAGAAGAGGTGTCACGTGAGAGAGGAAGTCTAATGCTTTGGGTGGGAAATTTTTTTCCTCAAGTCAATTTCAACCATCGGATGAGATTTAGATGAATTTAGAAACGATCTGGACCGTGAAAAACAAAAGTCATTTTGTTTATCTTTTGAGATTTGAATTGTAAGCTACTTTATTATATAGACTAGTTATTGTCTGTGCCTGAAGGCACATAGTAATAAAAAATAGTAAACAATAAACATATTTGTATTCATATCCAAAATCAAATCACAAATATAGAGAAGAGATAAAAGAACTTAAGTATCGGTTTGTAGTGGGGGTGAGAGGTGGTGGGCGGTAGTGGTAGTGGTAGGAGACGGTGATGGTTGTGGTGGGTGGCAATGACCGTGGTGGCGGCAACAACGACGACGATGGCGGTGGTGGCGGCGGTGACGACGATGATGATGGTGGTGGGGGTGGTGGTGGCAGTGGTGGCGACAACGACGGCGATGACGGTGGTGGTGGCAGTGGGGGTGACGGCGGTGGTGGTAGTGATGGCGTCGACGATGATGGTGGTGGTGGTGGTGGCTGTGGTGGCGGCGGCAGCGGCGACGGCGGCGGTTGTAGTGGCGGTAGCGGTGGCGGTGGTGGAGATTGTGGTGGGGCGGTTTCAAACACTATTTTTTTTTTTAAAGTATTTATGAGAAATAATTTCTAGTAGTACTTTTAAAAAGTCACTCCAAACACATTCTTAGGGGTCTATTTTTCCTATTAAATTTAGGGTGTTAATATTAGCCGTTAGATTAACTTTAAAGTAAAATTTAAAGTGATCTCAACCGCGAATAGCAAAAATCATTTTGTTTATCTTTTGATATTTGAATTGTAAGCTACTTTATTATATACTAGTTATTACCCGTGCCTAAAGGCACTGTATACCACAAAAAATGTCAATTAGATTCAATAATATACCCCTAAAATCCACACATTTTTGGAATGAAATATCCAAGCCGTTTAGTTGGTATCAATTCCCCCCCAACAAAAAAAAGTCATACCCAAAAGTCCAAAATCAGAATTTTAACCTCTTCTTCATTAATTTTTTTTTATCTTCCAGTGTGCCTACAAAATCAAGGAAATAGTAAATATAGCATATATTGTTTACAATTGGAAACACGAATAACTTAATTGAACAAAAAAATTTACCAAAAAATTTGAAGACATTAATTTTAATTTAACTTCGCACTCTATGGTAGACAATTTGAGTTATTTTCACTGAAACAATGTAATAAACACCTTGTGCACATGTCTACGCCACTTTCAAAAACCACACTCAATTTAACTGTCCACAAATTTATAGTAGTACTTTTAAAAAGTCACTCCAAACACATTCTTAGGGGCCTATTTTTCCTATTAAATTTAGGGTGTTAATATTAGCCGTTAGATTAACTTTAAAGTAAAATTTAAAGTGATCTCAACCGCGAATAGCAAAAGTCATTTTGTTTATCTTTTGATATTTGAATTGTAAGCTATATATATATATATATATATATATATATATATATATATGTCTCTTTTAACGTCTTGTTTCTCTTGAATTAGGGCTGATGACTCCTAAATTCTAATATATGAATCTAACGGGTTTAGCGGGCTGGGGCAGGGATAAATTTTAGTTCATCCCAGCATCTATTCTCGCACGAGTTTATACGGATATTCTCGTATACATTTACAATCCAATATGCATGATCCATTTCCGGTCCTCCACTTGCATTCCTACTCCCAAGTCACTTGGCAATAGTATCTTGGGTGGGTTCTCCACAAAAAAATGGTGGCTTTTTTTAATTAATTTTTATTTCCGTTTGTAAAACTTACGATATTATTTAATAATACTTCTTGAAAATATTTTTTTGAGCATCGTCATTTTGACATTTTTACTATTCTGATTGTTGTTGTCAGGGCTTCGTCCCTTCCTTTGACATTAATAGCTTGTATAATAATATATATCTACATAGTATGTGCTAGCTGTTATCTTATATATGCACCACATTTATAATATCTCTTTATCACATCTCTATTTTCACTCTCATCAGCACCCCTACCTTCCACCCCATAGCCTCTGCTGTTGGAGACTAATAGCATGCAATGCAGTTCAATGAAATGGTACCGTTTTTTTGCTTGGACCCATAACTCATTCCTCCCATCCTCTCGCACGACGTCGTTTGAGAGTTCATTCCTTCACCAACAAAATGCCAAAAAGCATGTTGTTTTCCACTTCTTATGCAAGAGGCCTACTATTTCCCCTATTATTGTATCTATAAAAATATATTGAATACAAACAAATTATTTCGTAATGATATATATATATAATGTTTAGATTTATATATATCAATAAATATATATAAAATCTTTAAAAAAAAAATTCGAGGGTAAATCCTGCCTTAACTTTTTACCGAAAACAACACACATGAATAGATCTAGTAAAGTGCTATGAGTCCACCTTAATTTTTTTTTAAATTTTTTTTATATAAATTAAGATGCATAAATATAAATATTATTTAATTATATTTTGTGGTGTTTGCCCTATTATTTTTATTTTTGATTGTATTTTATGAGAATATGAGTTATGATTGGTTTTGATTAATTTTATAGTTTCAAAACTTTGTTCAATTGACTTTGATTGTATATTTATGATTTTTTTTTATTTTACACTCTTCATTTAAATGTGAAATTATTTTAAATTACTACAAATAATGTTTTACCACTTGCTGTCTTTATATATCTATGACTTATTATTTTCATTTTTCCATAACTTACATGTTGTTGTTAAATAAATTAAAAGCGAATATCATGAGAATTTAATTGTATAACGGAATGGATATCAATAGATGATTCATAACTCAAACAGATATAGAGAAATATATATATTATTGTAAAATAATATGATGTAATAGACACAATAATAGATACAAAAAATAATAGGGTGATAAAAAAGAATAGATACAATAGTAGGGGAATAGAACAACTGGCCTCTTGAATAAATGAAAACATGATTTTTTTGGCGTTTTGTTGATGAAGGACTGAAATATCAAACGACGCCGTGCAAGAGGATGGGAGGAATGAGTTGTGTTTCCAAGCAAAAAAGGGTACCGTTTTATTAAATTGCAATGTGTGCTGTTAGTCTTTGATAGCAGTAGGGTGTTCACTCTACCCTACGGTTAGAAAATATGGTCTTTCGTCTTCTTACCCGATATTTTGCGGAAGAATTTTTTCTTGGCCTACCCTACCCTACCCGATCAAGTTTGGTATTCTTATCCCACTTCCGGCCAAATTATTCGGGTAGGAAGTCGGGTAGGAAATCGGCTGAACACTTTTGTAGTTATTAATTTTTAGATCATTTTAACAATTCAATTAAATAACATGCACAAATTTAACAAAACAATAAACCAATAACACTAAAACCTAAAACAATTAAAACAACAATTACAATAAAACACAAGAAAGCATAAACATCAATCCATCATAATTGTTGCACAAATACAATAACAATTATTTTAAGTTTAAACCATATAGTTATATATATATTTATATTAATGCGGATATGGTAGGATAAGATACGAAAATTAATGACTATTCTGCATTCCTATCCGATTTAATCGGAAGACCAAAAACTATTCCGCATTCTTACCCGATTTTTTTTGCTAGTAATTCAATAGGGTCGAGTAGGGTAAAAAATTACGACTAATCGAAAATTTGAACACCTCTACATAGTAGAGGAGTTGAGCCCGGGGCATCAACATCCACGACATGTTAGAATTCAATTGGGAAAGGTCAACACATTTCTATTAAATAATTTAAAATTATGAAAACATAGAATTTAAGGAGAAAATACACTTTAACCCCTCTAACATTTAAAAATATCTCCATAACCCTCGCACAATTTGTGACCTAAACTGCACCACTAACCCTAAGAGAAAGTTTAAAATGACCTTACTACCATCTGTCTTGCCTTCCTCTTCTCGACAATCCTTGTCTAACAACCATCACCAGTGCTATAAACCAAGGCACATCACATCATAAACCTCAAAACCACTATACAATCTCAATTGTCATTGGAAATCAAAATGAATTCAGAAATCCAATCTAGGAATTCAGTAAAATATTTTTCAGCAGAAATTCTCAGGAATTTTCAGCATCAGAGTCTAGAAAATCAATAGAAAAATCTTCAAAATTTAGTAGAAATGTTATATGAAAATCAACATTAGAGAAAATTCAACTCAGATTCTTGCAAAAAAAATTCCAGCAGATCATCTTTAATCGACACTAGAGAAAATTATTCATATCCAGTACTAATTTCGTCTAATAAATTTTCATAATAATTCATCGTTTTTATTTTTTATTTTTATAGTAATGAGTTGTATCCAAAAGTATCACACTGAAATTATTTGTATAATAATAGTGTTATTTTGTGAAATTCTTAACTAAGGTTAAAAATTTCACACCACGTGAGTTGAATAATTTGTGATTCAAAGGTGTTTAATTAGAAGAAAAGTATATGAAGTTGTTCCTCATTCTATGGATGTCATTCTACTTTGACAGAACTTTTGTCTGGCAATGTGAGTGTGTGAGAGAGACAGAGAGAGAGAGAGAGAGAGGATACCTCATACCAAGGTGACTCCAAGCTTCACCAAAAGGCCATTTTCTACTTTACCTCTTCGCACTCTATTAGCCGCCCCCTGTGCTGACCCTTTCATTTTTGTTACCACCCCCAACCATCCACACACACACACACACACACACACACACACACACACACTCTCTCTCTCTCTCTTGTTAGATTTTTAAATGGCCATTGGGACTTCCCATACGCCACTTCCCATTCAAATGTGCGCCCTTTATTTCACTCGCCCTTTTCCCTCGGCTTGGCTCATTTCAGCTCACTCTTCACCCTTTCTTCAAGTTGTCCATTGTTTAAAGATTAAATCACCTAGTTAACGGCTAAATTAGCAGCTTAATCTAATTTAATCAACTTTTTTAATTTGGGAATCTTCCGATAATCTAATCTACAGCTAGCAAATTGGGAATCTTCCCATATTTAATCAAATTTACATCTCATAACAAATTCAAACCTAGTTATTGTTAATTCTGAAAATTGATTGCTGATTGATAAGATTAGAAGAAAACAAAGATAGAACTTAATAAACGGGCACATCTAATAGTGTCGGCTTAAGGCACTACGTCACTCAAAGTTAAATTCTAAAACACTTAGAACGAAGGCAGAACACTCGAATTTATGTGATTGTGTGCAAACTATGCAAAAAAAATTACATTTTTTCTTTGCCTGTTATATCAACAAAAGGAAGTCGTGTAACTATTGATAGAGGCGTCACTCTCCTACATATGAGAGATCCATAATTCGAGTAAAAAGTAGGATATGAGAGAGCCTCAACAATGCTCTTGTAAAAGGTAGGATATATGTTTTATCCAGTTTGGAGGATGTGGGATAGGGAGTTTTACAGATTTTACATACCTACATACCAACTCTTTGAAGAAGATCCTTAATGTACTTAGTTTGAGTAAGAGAAAGAGAATCAAAGTTTCTATGAACCTCAATACCAAGGAAGGAGTGATCGATCATCTCAAAGAGTGATTGAAGATCATGAATAAGGGTGTGGATGAAAGAGGGGTCATTACGAGTCAGGATAACATCATCTAAGGATAAGAGTAATAGTGTTACATCATCTGCTTTTAGAAAGATACGTTCTACCTAGGGAATGTATCCTATAACGGATCAATATTCCCTCTAATATCCTAACAGATTGGGAGACCACACCATCATTACATGACGACTACACTACCTTAGGGTATAAATAGGCAGACCATTGCCTTGTCCAAAAAATGCGCAAATATACTCTCAAGAGAATTGTAACCATTTACTTCCACACTGAGCAATAGAAACTCCGAGTAAAAGATTTCATTATAGTGAATTAGCCAAACTCTTTAGTTGATGAATTACTTCACTTCTTATGCGGTTTACTTTATGCTACCAATTTAGTTTAAGCTCACTGCATTTATCCATGATAACATCCATATTTACGCCATCACTACATCGAATTCCTTTCTCTCATATTCCGGTATTTTGAGAACCATCAGAAATATAAGTGACATTTTGGGTAAGGTAGTTGTGGTTTTGTATACCCATGGGCCATAACCCAAACCAAGGGCTCAGTACCCACAGCTTTAGCTCAAGCCATGGCTTCACCTCCAAGCAACAGCTCTCTCTGTCTCTCTCTCTCACACACACACACACACATCCACACAGAGTGAGTAGAAAACTCTCTCTCTTTTGAGATTACACAGTTAGTGTAACGTATTGGATTGATTAGGTGGGTCCTATCATTGGCTTAGAGTCCCCAACGTCTCTATATAAGTCCCCAGTGTGGTCTCTCTTCTTTTGTCAGCAGAAAAGTAAAGAAATAAAGATGCAAATCATATAGAGAGAGAGAGAGAGAGAGAGGAAGAAGAAAGGTTGTCTTCTATCCTTTTCACCCTCTTAATAGTGATCTACAATGGCGGCTTCTGTTCAAAACCGGCAGTTCAGTCACCTCGAACCGGGCTTAAATGGCGCTGTCCGTGCCTTCAAGTCCGGTCGGTCCGACTCTCCGGTCCGTGGCTTCAAATTCCCCACAAGCCCAGAACTGAACGTTCCTAAAAAACCTGTCATATTGGAGGATTCATCCAGCGATGATGATGAAGAAAATAATTATAAAGACGCCATTAAGAAGGCCAACGCGGAGTTGGAACCACCGGCTTTGGATTCCAGAGATGAAGGCACCGCCGATAATTGGATCGAGCGCAACCCATCAATGGTTCGACTCACCGGAAAACACCCATTCAACTCTGAGCCACCCTTGACTCGTCTCATGCATCACGGGTTCATCACTCCAGTCCCACTTCATTATGTTCGTAACCACGGTCCAGTTCCAAAAGGTACATGGGAGGATTGGACCGTAGAGGTGTGCGGGTTGGTTAAACGACCAACCCGCTTCACCTTGGATCAATTGGTCAATGAATTTCCTTATAGGGAATTTCCAGTGACCTTGGTATGTGCAGGCAATCGTAGAAAAGAACAAAACATGGTCAAGAAAACAATCGGGTTCAACTGGGGAGCTGCCGGACTATCCACCTCGGTGTGGCGTGGGATACCCCTACGTCACATTTTGAAGCGGTGTGGCATTTTTAGCAGGAAAAAAGGTGCTCTCAACGTGTGTTTTGAGGGGGCCGAAGACTTGCCAGGAGGGGGCGGATCAAAATACGGGACAAGCCTTAAAAAGGAGATAGCAATGGATCCAGGAAGGGACATCATAGTGGCGTACATGCAGAACGGGGAACATTTGTCCCCGGATCACGGATTTCCGATCCGAATGATCATTCCAGGATTCATCGGTGGAAGAATGGTGAAATGGCTTAAACGTATCATAGTCACAACTCAAGAATCGGATAATTATTACCATTACAAGGACAACCGGGTCCTCCCGTCCCATGTTGATGCTGAGCTAGCCAATGCTGAAGGTACATTACAAAACTACAAACCATTGGTTTCAATTTTTACCATCTCTAATTAGGAACTATGTGTATCTTTTAGAGCATTCTATTGACTTCCGGACACATATAAAAAGACAGGCTAATATAAGACACTGTTGTTATTATATTTTAGTCACTCAATTAAATTTTAACTTACTTGTCGTGCATTGCACCAATAACCTTAGTTTCCCAACAAAAAAAAAAACATCAGATCTTATGAGGACAGAACATGAACTTAAATTGGGTTTGTCTGATTTATTTGGATTGTAGTGTTTCTTGAACTGGATGTTAATGTTGATGATGATGATGCATGAACTGAAACATGTTGTTTCTCCGTTGGGGGTGGGGGGTGATGTGTACAGCTTGGTGGTATAAGCCAGAATACATCATCAATGAGCTAAATATCAACTCAGTGATTACAACGCCTTGTCATGAAGAGATCCTGCCGATTAACGCATGGACCACTCAGATGCCTTACACGTTGAGAGGCTACGCTTATTCTGGTTAGTTGGAATTTCCACCTAATTATCTTAATTTCTTGGTTTGATCTACTTTGATAACACAATTAACTAGCTTAATCCATTGCTATAATTGAATCAATATTCTTATTTAAACCTAATTTACTGATCTAATCCATCACAATCATTGAATTAGTTATATGTCTCAATAAATACTGAGACTATTATTAATTCAATAGTTATGAATGATTAAATCGATAAATTAAGTCAATTGTATTGGAATTTGAAACTCTAAGGATCCACTACTAATTTAAGGGTAACGACACATTAAACCGGCTAATTAGATGGACAAATTTATTTTTGTCCAAGTGCTAGTAATGGTCCCCCTTTTATTTTTGGGTCAATGCTTAATTATTACAAGTCCTATATTAATTATTTATTGAAAAGCAAGACCATACAAATGTCATGCAAGTATTGGTTCTCTTTCGATTACAGCCAAATGCCAATCATACATGAAAAGGGCATTGCATGTTTTGTGGTTACAAAAGATGGTGAACTTTTCCAACAATTTTTAATTAGAGTGGTTAGCTAGAACACTAATGTTAGGCTAATCAAATTTTGGGATCAAATTAAGAGCCCAAATGACTTAGTAGTATATTATTTGGAGTTTTTATTGGAGCCCAAATGACATGACACCAAATAAAGAAACCTAAGTCAACTGCCATGTCATTTAGACTTTTAATTTGATCCTAATATTTGATCAGTGTAACATTACTGTAACTAAAAAGCAAGCATCTTGGTGGGTTTTTTTTGGTCAGACCATCCGGTATCCGAAAGTCACTTTGGGCTCCGACTAATCCGGATTCAAGCCGGGTAGGACCACAAGGGCGGCAAAGCTCTCCCTACCGAGCGCAGCTGCGTTCCCAAGACTCGAACTCGAGACCTTGGTTAAGCTAGAACAGTCCCTTACCAACTGATCTAACGCTCGTTGGTACATCTTGGTGGGTTTGACTTCTAAATATCCTCCTTTTTCATACCACATCCTCAAACTAGTTTCTGCGCGTGGCTTCCACACTTTCTCTCTCTTGGTATTATATCATAAGTACGGGGATGATTCATGTCTAAAATTACGGTGTAATTTGAATAATTTTGAGACTGTCGGATGGACTTATTGAAATCAATCATATTTTTATTATAAATTGTCCTAAAAATGATCGATGTAGATCCACTCCACTCCAAACCAATATTTTTCTTTTAATTTTTTTAACAGATCATCTATCATTAATGAGTAAAAAATCCACTTTTATATAATAGGTCCTACTTGAATTTATGGCAAAGATCTACCAAGAGAAAAGAAATACAAAAAAAAAAAATATTGGAGGAAGTTTCACTCCTAAAATGACATAAAACATAAAGAAAAAAAATCAGAGAGTGACATTTTTAGCTAATTCAACTATTTCTCTATTCTTATTGTAATGATTGGTATAGTAAATAGTATTTAATGAACTAAATGCATATGCCATCTTTCATTCTACAACAATAACACAGAGAATGAGTTAGTTTCTCTACATGTAAAAAAAACCAAATTAGAATATCTGTTTTAATATATATAAATACATAGCCTATTGTAGATTGACTTAGTCTTGTCTGTCTCCTTCTTTTTCACCTTAAGAATCTTGATGATCCTCCTCATTTCACTAGCACTCCCTGGCCAAACACTAACAATTGGGAACCTTGAATCTTGTCTCTCTGTAAAGGGGGACTTTTTAATCTCATGCTTGTCGTTTGGTAGAGGGATTTGGTCTCCATGTGATTCTTTTGGCCCTAGATGAATCTTTTTGCTTTCAAGATTTATTTTTCATAAGACCTCGTCAACCAAGAATGTAACTGTTCTTGTAGATTAGCCGACCTCTTTGAATAGACCTAATTTTCTCAAAAATTCCTATCGAGAAATTTGATCTTCTCGATCTCTGCCAAAATCTAGTTTGACTGATTTATGTACTTATTATAAGTAAGACGACATACATGAATGATGTCACGATGAATACAATTTCAAAAATAGAGTGCAAAATGGTTCATTGAAAATTCCATTATTAATCGGGCTATCCTTAGATCTGAATTATAAGTATATTCTATGGAATCTTTTTTTTTTCTTTTAATGTACTTGATTTGTCATGGAATATTGCACAAATATTTGTGAGATGGATGTCAATGTCAATGTGAAAGTGACTAATTGTTTTTGGATATTTTGTGTTTGGTGGTTGGAATGCATGTAGGTGGAGGGAAGAAAGTGACACGTGTGGAGGTAACATTGGATGGAGGGGAGACATGGAAAGTGTGCAGCTTGGACCACCCAGAGAAGCCCAACAAGTACGGCAAATACTGGTGCTGGTGTTTCTGGTCCCTCGACTTGGAGGTGCTGGACCTGCTTGGTTCCAAAGAGATTGCAGTCCGAGCCTGGGACGAGACCCTCAACACTCAACCCGAGAAGCTCATTTGGAACCTCATGGTATGTTGTTGCAAAATACCCTACCCACTTTCACACACGCCCCACGAGCACATGTCAATTCGAGCATTATTTGTTAGAAAAGTAATATTATTTAGATTTAATTTGTTGATCTTATTTATCAAATTAATTTATTACCATGTCATTTCAAGTTATGTGAAATTGGAGTAGTTCAATTCTGTTCATGTCGTATTTCTTTGTTGAAGGCGCTGTTCAGCCCTCGGTTTGAATTCAAATTGAATTACCCGTATTTCGAAATAAGTCTTTTATTTCGACATACCTTTTTAATTGGTAGAATATTTGAAGGAGAGCTTTGTCACTTTTTCTTTAAAAAATCTCTCTAGCTCGAAGAATAAGTTGATTCTTCCCAAGGACAATGCAAACAAGTGGCAAATCTGAAAGAATATTTTAATGTGATCCCTTGATTTTAGGGTTTATTATAAGGGGGCCTATTTTTGTTTGGAATACACCTAAACCCCATTCGATCAAATTTTAGTAGCCAATGCCTACATATGTTCTCGAGTAAATATTCAATCTAACAGTGATACCACATCATCGGTGAAACGTGATATTATCGACCAATAATAATATAACATGTAGGATAAGTGTATTCCATAATGTCAACGTATCAGTTGTACAGAGAAAATTTCGTACCTATTACTAATGTTGATTTAAAAAGATGGATTGTGAACCTCATTCATGCAAAAAAAATAAACTGTCAAGGACCAGGGTAGGCCGGCCGAAGACATTTTGATGCTTAAATTAGAATAGATTCAGAGAATTAAGCCAAATGAATTTGCAAGATAGGGTTTGAGTACCTTGGATTTAAGCATTTTCTGACCTTTATAGTGTCTCATGATGCCTTTTCTGCTAGGGTTTTCGTCGTTGCATTACACATATGTTCGTCATGAGTCCCGATAATTTTGGCAGTTTCTTTATTAGCTGCCTTGCCTAGTACCGCCTCTGATTTTGTGAGATAGGCTAGCTATCCTTCTTGTTCAGATATGACTTGATCCCTAGAGGATAGAAATCATATTCTTACTTGAAATCTAGTCTCGTAGTACCTCTCTCTAAGCATACTGCTCTGCTCCATATAAGCTTCCATACTCGATAACGCTTTCCACCGAGCAAATCATTCTCGATTGATTTATTTTTAGGCTGGACTTTCGTCCGTTATGCTCAGTTGAAGCCAGAGTCTTGTTCGATTGAGACTTTGTATGCTCGATCAAAATTAAGTGAAGATTCTCTTATTTAGCACGGGCCTCTGCCACGTGCTTTTGACAAGCTGTCAGCTCTTGATTTAAAGATTCTGAACCCCTTCATTAGTTATTCAACAAGGTAATTATAAAAAAATTATTATATAATTATGACATACAATAGTTGTTTTAGAGTGAGAAATGAATAACGATGCCCTGAGCTCCCATAGCTTTCCCCATGCATGTCCCTTTAATATCCTAACGCTGTGTGTTCTATAATAAGTGATTTTTCGAGCCCACCGATTTGTTTTGTGTTGCAATTCTTAGGGTATGATGAACAATTGCTGGTTCAAGGTGAAGACCAATGTGTGCAAACCACACAAAGGAGAGATTGGAATCGTCTTCGAGCACCCAACTTTGCCGGGAAATACCTCCGGCGGATGGATGGCTCGGGAGAGACACCTAGAAAACTCCTCCGACGCAAACTCTACGCTAAAGAAGAGCGTCTCATCACCATTCATGAACACTTCTGCAAAGATGTACTCAATGTCCGAGGTGAAGAAGCACAACTCGTCGGACTCTGCATGGATCGTCGTCCACGGTCACGTCTACGACTGCACAAGGTTCCTCAACGACCACCCTGGTGGTGCCGACAGTATCCTCATCAACGCCGGCACAGACTGCACCGAAGAGTTCGACGCCATTCACTCCGATAACGCAAAGAAGCTCCTTGAGGAGTACAGAATCGGAGAGTTGATAACCACCGGTTATACTTCTGATTCGACAGCCTCGTCTCCGAACAATTCCGTCCACGGCGGATCAAACATGACCCACTTAGCTCCGATCACTGAAGTTGCACCGGCGAGAAGCGTTGCTCTCGTTCCACGTGAGAAAATCCCATGCAAGCTCGTGTCAAACACTTCAATCTCTGATGACGTGAAACTTTTCCGATTTGCATTGCCGTCGGAAGATCAACTTCTGGGATTACCGGTTGGGAAACATATATTCTTGTGTGCTACAATCGATAATAAGCTCTGTATGAGAGCCTACACGCCAACAAGTTCAGTAGATGAACTGGGTCATTTTGATCTGGTGGTAAAAATATACTTCAAAGGTGTGAACCCTAAATTTCCAAATGGTGGGCTCATGTCACAGTACTTAGACTCTCTCTCTCTAGGTTCTGTCCTGGAAGTGAAGGGTCCATTAGGGCACATTGAATACGCAGGAAAGGGCAAATTCACAGTCCATGGAAAACCTAAGTTTGCTAAGAAGTTGGCCATGGTGGCTGGTGGGACTGGTATAACACCCATTTATCAGGTGATTCAAGCTGTTTTGAAGGACCCGGAGGACGACACAGAGATGTTTTTAGTTTATGCAAATCGTACGGAAGATGATATACTGCTTAGAGATGAACTTGATGCTTGGGCTGAGAAGTATCATGATAGATTGAAGGTGTGGTATGTGGTCTCAAAGTCGACAAAGGTAGGGTGGAAATATAGTGTAGGGCGTATCTCTGAGAGCATTTTGAGGAAGAACATTCCAGAAGCATCGAAAGACTGTTTGGCATTGGCGTGTGGACCGCCACCAATGATTCAGTTTGCTTTGAATCCGAACTTGGAGAAGATGGGGTATGATCTAAAGGATTCTTTGTTGGTGTTTTGAATGAGCAAGAAGAAGAATAATAATAGAGAGAGAGAGTAAAGCTCCATAAATGTCATCCTTGTATGTATTTTTCATACCTTTTAGCAATTATTTTTGCTTAGATTTTCCCAATTTTTTGCTGTTTTTTTTGACCCAGACTCTGAGAAGAGAACAATACTAAGAGGATTTAAAATATAGCAATGCTATTGTGACCTAATTTGTTTTTGACATAATTCAATATGATCTTTAGATTGACTGTAAATCTCATCAAATATTAGAATTTAGTATTAATCAAATAGTTCTAATGAAATCACATCATTTGGTCAACAAATTATGTCAGATTTTTAAGTTCAAATAGCATTACTCTTTAAAATATTGACTTAATCAATCATCATCATTGATTTAATTGTAGATCTCAGAATTTTATTAGGACTCACTACCTACTCAATGATTACGATTGATCAAGTCAACAAATCCGGACAGTATTTTAAATCCAAGTAGCATTTTCCCTTTAGGAGACCCCAGAGTTGTTTATAGCTCACTTCTCTCGTAAAAGATTGCATTTAACCTTTCAATTAATGGAAAAGGAGTTGCGACATGGAAAGTTAGTAATAATGATTAAGTTACAACATTTTGAAAATTTTAGTTATAATACTAAAAGTTATTAATCAATCATAAAATATTGTGATCGATAAAAAAAATAATTTTTAAAGGTAAAGTTAAATTTGATTGAGTTTATTTGTGATCGATATTCTTTGTAAAGTGTAACTTGAACATTAACAGTAATATTTTTGATACGATACCAAGAAGTTCTTTAGTATTATAGTGGTTTTGTATATGAGGTTTGCCCTAATTGTTTTTTTTTTTTTTTCTTCGGGTAAATGGTGAGAAGTTTTTGTATGAGTTAAACACGAAGTCAAGTAGCTTACACCCAACGAAAAACTGTCATGTTAGACACAAGTTGATATTTTTGAAAAAATTATGATAAATTGATGAGTGACGATAATTTTTTAAGAATATCAGGTGATGTGTTGAACATACTGAAAATTTTCCGTAAATGGTTCAAATTCTACAGAGTAGGGTTCCAGGATAATTTTGTCTAAATTTTTACCTATCTGGTATCTGCCAAACTACGCTATGTACGTCTTCACTCTGGTTCTTGAGATCAGAAATTGTCTTTGGATAAGAAGACAACTAAAAGTGCTCCGTCCTAATAATTGCAAGAATAGATTCTTTTGTTCCAAAGGATATTCTTTCACCGAAGGGAAAAAGAGTAAAAGAAAAACTATAATAACACAAAATAGGAGCACCATCGTCGGCTCAAATAGAGAAAGAGGAACGTTATATGAATTTAAAAATGAGACTTAAAAATGAGACTTGATAATTATAATTATTAATTTTATTGTGAATTTTAATATTTATTGAGATCCATTACCTATTCAATGAGTAAATATTAAATATAAACGGTGATATCATGTCACTATTGATGACATGGTATCACCAATCAATAATAAAACTCCAAATGAGAAAGGTGAACCCTACTTGGGCTTACATGGCAGAAGGATGAAGTGTTATTTGCTTACATGACAAGTTAGTTATGGATTTTTGTGGGGTTCATCTGTTTATTTGTTTTAATATTATTAGTTGATGATACCACATCACATTGCCATATGGTATCATCTTACTGCGTGGTTTCACCGTTGTAATGAATATTTTATTATATTCAATGGTTGTGATTATCAAATCTAATTTTTAAATCTAGTTTTTAAGTCCATTAGTATTTGGATTAAGCTAAACTTGGTCAAACCTAGATAAAGATTAGTTAGTTCCAATATATATATACTAGGGATAACTCGTGCCTGAAGACACGGTGCAATTCAAAAAACATCGAGCACTAAATTTGGGCACAAAATAATCAAGCACTGAACTCGGACTTGTACTTAACTGAAAGCCTAAACTGTCCCCATAATCTGTGTCAGAAATTGTGCAATTCAAAAAAAAAAACTTACATTGTTTTTGAAAACAAAACAATCAAACACTTAACATAGACACGCTAAAAATAAACAAACATTGAATATTAATCGTGAACACGAAATAATCAAGTATTAAATTTGGACCGACACTAAGTTGAAAGCCTAAAATGCATCCTTTAATACATCCCTATTTTACATAAATGATTAACAAAGTATTACCTATATGAAAAATAAAAATTCTAATAATAAATCGTGACAACCACTTTTTTTTTTAAAAAAGGACAAAACTCAAACCTGAAAAATAAAAATTCACACCTCAATGATATTATCATTCTAAAAATTTCAACCAGTATCTCCTAAAATATAAGAAGTTTTCATTCAATCCTGAACAATGTCGCATCAAAATTATGAATCTGAAAGAGATGTAAATACCCAATTTCGACATAGAGAAGAAAGTCGTCTAGATTTCCATCCTCTCTGATGATTCTATATCTGATGACTCCTCAATATAAAGTCAACTGGCAGAGTTTTGGAACACAACATGAAATTGATTTTTTTTTTTTTTTATCAATCTAAAAAAACAAATAACACAACTGATGGATGTGAATAAGTGATCAGTTACTGACATCCATAATACTCGCCTCGTCCCATTATGCCAGTTCATGAGTAATTTCATTAAAGTAACTAATCATAGAACACATTCATCATAAGCACATTGCCCAAATACTTGATTTTTAAGAAAATCAAAATAACAGGCAAAACAATATAGCACATACTACCAGTGTTGTTCAACAAATTGAATCTTTTTAATTCTACATAACACCATTATTCAAACTCATAAATTCCCTCAACCTTCTCACCACATTGCAATATTCCTCAAATCTTGACCCATCAAGAACCCAAGATCATCATTACATGCAATAGCAGATACGTGCACATATATACATTAAAAAAAAGACATGATCAGCAAAGAAAAGCAAAAACCACATCAAAAAGTGAAAGAATATCAACCCAAATCAAAGAAATACAACACCATCATATACATACACACCCAACCTTGATCAAGAACTTCCAAGAATCAAACAAAGACAACGAAAAGAAACAAAATCGAAGATTCTACCTACTTTGTTGAGTTGAGTTGAGTTGAGTCGAGTCGAGTTTTTCTAGCAGAGCCTCTCTCCCTCTTGCTCCAAGAACTGAAAAAGGGATCTTCTGAGAGAAAAGCAAAGTTGAAGCAGAGATAAAAAAAGACTCGTGAAGCAGACCCACACACACACACATAACCAACCGTTCAAATGTCAAGTTCACCAAGAAAGCATGTTAGAGGATAATTATGAAAAAAATCACTCAATCAACAAAACTATGCAATTTTATAAAAAACATAAAAACATAAGACATTCGTACATGCTGACAACAAAGAAATGTTATTAACATTATGGAAATTGAGCTTATTTACATAGTTTATCCATACAATTAAAGTAAAACCCACAACCATTTGGCCAAACAAACTAAATGAAAACTCATAATTCATATAAGTTGAGTTAAAGATTACCAATTAAAGGCCCATAAATACATACAATCACAACCCAATTTTGCTAAAAACACACAAAAAACTTGAGAAAACCCCAATTTCAGCCTTGCGTACAATTATGACATCGAATACCCATCTCCAATTTTTACCCCCAATTGAAGTTTTCAAAACAAAATATCAACAACTATAAAAAATAAAAAAGGAGATGGAACCTAAGTCCCACTCAGGAACAGATTACTCGCTCAATCAACTCTCTGTGAAAAAGATTTTTTTCGTTGATCCAATAAAACTCATACTGTTTATCACACTTATATGCAGTTTCTTGGTTCCTAGTATTGCATGGACAACAAAGGAAAGTTAGATAGTATTTCAGCAACTTCCAAGACCTCTATGAAAATAGTATTTCAGCAACTTCCAAGACCTTTTCTATTTGTTTTTTTCAATTCTTTCCAAATTGATTACATCAAATGTATATTTAAACACATATTTAGCCACCACAACCGTCAGCCCATCCCCACCCACAATAAAAAAAAAAACCCAATTCAGAAACCCTACCCCCTGTTTCATCTGAACCACCAACGCCCAACCCCATGCCGCTGCTGCCTCTAACAGAAAAAGTTAGATTTGTTCCAGTTAGAGAAAGCAAACAAACGGTTATCGAAGAAGCCAGATAAGATCCAAAAAACCGTATCATGAGTACCTCGGTCCAACAAATCGCTTGGATCAGCGAAGACGTGTGACGAAGAATGAAGATCAGTTGGGGCTTCAGTCCAAAAAAAAGGGTAAATTTGTGAAAGGACCCACTTATTCTCTCGGCCTGAAAAAAACTCAGATCACGAATAAAAAATACATCCGACACACACCAACATAGTACGCCTAATAGTACAACTTTATACACTTCTCAGCGTAAATGGAAACAACAAACCAAAGTCATCTACATCATTCATGTAGCTATAAACCAGTGAGAACAGAACAAATGATGGCTTATGATTTAATTAAAGCACCGGGGTTGGTAGATTTAAATAGCAACTTCATCTGCACATAAAAAACCAACTTGAGAAGGACACATACAACCAGGTTGATCAGAAAATTCAGGTAGCATTTCAAAAAAAAAAAAGGGAAAAATTTGAAATGTTGTGTGGATGTGTTATTCAACAGCATTAAAAATGGCCCACAGCATTCAAAGCCTCCCATATACTAACTTCCCTTTTGAATTACATTATATGAGTATGTTGTAATAAATATTATTTATGCATTTATCGGTGTATTACAAAGAGCCACAAATTGACCTTGCTAATCAAATGTTGTGATGGTCCTGCTACATATCCATACTGGTACCTGATTTGTGGCAAGACACATGTTTTCTAAAAGCCAAGCAGAAAAAATGCATATCCTGGGCACCAAACAGAGAAATCTTGGCAACATTCCAATAACCAATATAAAAAATGAGCTTCAAGGCGGTAAACAATAGGCTTGCAAAAATGTAACTGCATACCATTGTTCAACCAAGCCTCATTATTTATATAAGCTTGACAAAATAAAACCCAATCAACAAAAAATTATAACCAAATATCTCTCATGACTGATCGAAGCACCATAAGTTTAAGTTTTATAAATCCACCTCTATTGTGCTGAAGAATGCTTGAAATGAGTAGCCCATTTCTAGATAGAAATGAGAAGATCCAATTAGGAAAGAAAATGAACCACATAATAGCCAGTAATGGATAGACAGTAATCATACAACAACATTGCAAATACTAATTGAACCTACTTCATGAGTTCCATTAATTACCATAAATCACAGATGATTTACACTTGGAAATTGATAATACATTTTCTTTGAAGCAAACCATCAAACACGTGGTGGGTTTTCATGATATGAAGGGGTGGAGGCAGAGGAGGAAGGGGAAAATGAGAGAGGTAAGAGAGAAGTGGTCTGTTCATAGTAAAAACTTACAGGCAGATTGAAATTCAACATACACTTCGTGAAGGAAATCAATGTGCTGAAAAATTGATGAATCTAAGAGTCCAACAACTGGAAGATTTTGTGGAACTCATAACACTGCCTGCCCATGGAAGATATAACTTCATTCACTAATTCCTAACCAAAACACGAATTTTCAAACACAAAGGCAATCACAAATTCGCAACCCAGAGATAAATCGTGCATATACATACGTAAATGTCAATCTGCTCACCCTTACTTTGGACATTCAGATCATGTGAAAACTTGCATTTAAAACCCTTAGCACACTGACCCACCTTGAAAAATTCGCATACTATAGACTTCGGATCAACACCTTGAAAAATTGAAAGATTTGAGATTGGTGGAAGATTTGAGATGGATTCCATGTGATAGAGGCGTGATATATTGAGAGAGAGAGGCGTGAGAGAGAGAGAGAGGCGTATATTACTGAGGCAGAAGTGAGAGGGAGAGGCGTGAGACAGAGGCCTGTGTTGGGCGGGAAAGAAAAATTTAATACTCATTGTTGGCCGTTAGATCATAATTTTTGAGATGATCTGAACCGTCTTTTATGTTGGGATTACATTGTCCGTTGGATGTGTTTATGTTTTGTCTCAAAACGATCTGAACCGCTCTTTGTCTTTTGGATTCAAATTTCGCTCTACTTTATTATATAGATTATTTTGTCTTTTTGTAGTTCTATATTTTTTTTTAATTTTATGACCTATGTAGTCTCAAATAATTTGGGAGATAGAGTCGAAGTCTATTTTACTCTTCGCCTAACCCTTAGCACACTGACCCACCTTGAAAAATTCGCATACTATAGACTTCGGATCAACACCTTGTAAAATTGAAAGATTTGAGATTAGTGGAAGATTTGAGATGGATTACATGTGATAGAGACGTGATATATTGAGAGAGAGAGAGAGGCATGATATATTGGGAGAGAGAGGCGTGAGAGAGAGAGAGAGGCGTATATTACTGAGGCAGAAGTGAGAGGGAGAGGCGTGAGACAGAGGCCTGTGTTGGGCGGGAAAGAAAAATTTAATACTCATTGTTGGCCGTTAGATCATAATTTTTGAGATGATCTGAACCGTCTTTTATGTTGAGATTACATTGTCCGTTGAATGTGTTTATGTTTTGTCTCAAAACGATCTGAACCGCTGTTTGTGTTTTGGATTTAAACTTCGCTCTACTTTATTATATAGATAGTGAGACCCTACCAACACAAAATAAATAAATAAAAATTATTATGTTATTCTCTCTGGATATTGTGACTTGTGTGAGACTCTAAAACAATAGAAATTTGAGTTTGACTCGTATAGCCTAACCTGCGGGTTGAAGTGTTTGTCATCATCAAGGAGATTCATGAGGACTAGTAAAACAACATCTATGTTAATTCATTGTGTTTGGATAATAACCGAACACATTTTGTTTCCGCATTCCTACATTGATATCAGAGCTTTCTTATGTTGTTTTCATGTTCATAGATCATTAGAGAGCCATAGTTTTTTTTCGTTTTTGATGCATATGGAACACATACATGAGCTAGAAAGCATGATGGTAAGTGTTTTTTATGCATATGAATCGTTTGTTTCGGGCTGCGATTTTTGTATATATTGTTCCTTATATGTGTTAGATCATATCTAAAAAAATTGAGATTGATTGGACCTGTGTAGCATAACAAAAATCAAGCCCTAATTTAAAAACTCGTGACTTTGATTATACTTAATATCGCAATGTATTAGGTCCTTAAATTAGATTTTAATAACATTGTTCAAAAAGTTAATAATCATTTAGATAGAGGTCTATTCAAATCAATATCACAAAAACACAATATTAGAGTGGACACAATTAAATGTTTAAATTTTATTTCAAAAAATACATACTTAATATGAAGCAAAAAAAAAATTGAGAGGGGATGTGCTCACCCTAACCCAAGGGTGGCTCTGCCCCTGAGGCTAGTCATTAGATGATTTAATGGGATGACACTCATGATGCTAGGATATGAGTGCAGACCATTAAATTCTGAGACGTGACTCAAAAGCACTGCCATTATTGCAAACCCATGTATAAATACTCCTCAAGAAGTTGAATCAAGGTACGTAATCTGAAAAAAGAAAATACATTGTGCTCATGACTCCAATGCTGACTGACTTGAGATTTGGAGGGGATTAGTCGGGTACACACCTAACCCCCTTTTTCTAATCCTTTGTTTCAGGTTCATCATTTAAGATTGTTCCGCGCATCATTATCTCAATTCATTGCAGAAAATCATCTGTGCAACAACAAAATTGGCAAAAAAAAAAAAAGAATAAAATGACAAGTGTCGGCCTGCCATTGTGTAGCAAGGAGAAAACTTATGAATCGATGGAGACCCGGCCTAGCTTGCGTCATTCCAACACCGACGGGGTGCTCAGTACCCGATCATTTGCCATAACTTGAAGTCCTATTACACCTAAGCCCAAATTTATATTACCAAATTAAGGTTCATATTTTGTAGTAATTTTGGACTCGTACAAAGATATTGAGTAGACGGTTTATGTCTAAATCCTATTTTTTGGTAGTATACCTCCTCATTCGTATCACAATTAATTTAATAAGTTACGTGTCCGAAAACAGCCTTTAGTTCTCCAAAATGAGTTATCAGTGGCAACTTTCCTGCAAGCCCAACGACCTATAATGCTAGCCACTAGTCACACTAGGGCTAGGAAGTATGTCCCCACAACACAAAGCTACGAATAACAAGAATCATAAATAAAAGCTAGATTTGGGAAGCTGCTAGGAAGGTGCACGGGATATTTTCTTGCAATAGTTTGAGGTAGCGGTTGTCCGTATGATAAACCTGAAACAATTCACAAGGTAAGAAAAAAGTGGGCCAGGTGAACACCCGACTTATCCCCTCCGAAACTCAAGTCAGTAAGAAATTGGAGGGCTAAGCTTTATGAACTCTTTGTATATCCTTTTGCGTACCTTTGCTTCATTTTTTTCGGGGTATTTATACCTGAGAAGGTAATGAGTGCCAAGACCTTTAGTCTCATCTCAACATTTAATATCCGACCCTCTTACCCAAGCGTAATGAGTGTTTTCCACTCAAACCATCACGCCTTTAATGCTCGGGCGAGTGCTCGACTTTACGTCGAGACCTTACAGCTATCCCCGAGGGGTCAGAGCTCCTGACACCTACTCCCCGAGGGGAACAGTACCCCGGGGTATGCTGAGATTATGTACTCGGTCCCTCACCATTAATGCTAGCTAATCATGACCCGCAGGCTCGGGTCTCGAGGGTACAGGCGCTCCATTAATGGTTGTCTGAGTCACTCACGTCGTCATAAATGTACTATCGTATCGCCAAAAATACGGGTGTCAGATGGCGCACTCGGCTCCTCCGAGCCACCTCTCCTCGACGCCACTCCTCGGTGACTCCTAGCCTTCGTAACGGCTACAACTCCACACGTGTCAGCCTGGAGATCACTGAGCCGCTTAGAGTCCCTCCAGAAGGATTGAGCAATTTTTCTATTGGCTCTAGTCGATTTTTACAAACATCAATCTGCTCCTAACGATGGTGATGATTCTTCTCTGAAAGGTGGCAACTCCTTATATATTCATATCAATTTATATCATCGACTTTTAAGCTTATCTGTTATCACATTAGTAAGCAAATATTCATGTACAAGAAAAAGAGTAGGCAATACACATGAAGTAGCCATCCTTTCTATGTAAAAGGAACATCCACGTGTTAGCTAAACAAGAATACAAGTCCAATTATATGAAAAGAAACTTGTTTGATTTATCTTAATGAACTAAAAGATCATGCCCCGTGCACAAATTTTCTGTCTATAGTTGAGTTTGGAAGATTAGTCCTAATAACTTCATCCTTATTTTAAAGGGACTAATGTTTAGACTCAAACCAAGTTTCATCATCACTACGAAAGCAAAGTAAATTGAACTACTTGCTACACAACAGCTTCTCAGTACACAACAAACACACATATTTTATTTGGTCACAGTACTTTCTTGTGCATGAGCAACTATCACCAACACTGAGTGGGGTGGTCTAGTGGGGTACGGGCCGAACTTCTCATTCTTAGGTTAGAGGTTCGAGTCTTAGAGTTCACATTGAGATTCGGTGGTTGACTGCTATATTAACCTAGCTAGATTCGTTCCTAAGAGAAGTAACGAGCATGATCATGTGCCTTATAATCCCACCAATGAGGGTCTATCAGGGTGGTCTCTGGATGTTCTCTTTTACCTCCACCCGTTTTTTTCGCAAGGAAAAAAAAAAAAAATATCACCAACACTTTTCCCGGCCTTATCCCCTCTCTTTTTTTCCAGCACTCATGCATTGGTTTATCAATGCCCTGGTGCTATACATTGAACTTAACATGTTTATTTCAGCCATAATCATTTAACCAATTTGTACTGTGTTAACTTCCCACCATATTTGTTGGATGTATACGCCCCTCCCCCTACACGCTGCATAAGCGGGGGCTTCATGCACGTGAAGACGACGAAAGAGGACTTATCAAAAGCGTTAATCCTTGTAGGCACGTACAGTCTTCTAGGATCTGTCGGGCAACTATCACTTACCAGAAAAAAAAAAAAAAATTTCTGTGAGAATAATCCCACACACAAACTCAAACTCGGATTCAAGACACTCAGTTGTTTGTAACCTATCGGATTTACCGGATCCATCCTCCTGATACCATTTAGAAAAAAGAATTTAACTGGAACCTGAGATCCAATACTACACAAATTCATTTTATAATGTTATACTGACTAAATTTTGGAACCAAATTTAGAGTTCAAATGACATGACAGCTGACTTGGACTTCTTTATTTGATATCATGTCATTTAAGTCCCAATAAAGACTCCAAATAATATGCTACTATGTCATTTGGACTTTAAATTTAATCCTAAAATTTGGTCGATGTACTCTTTTGTCACATGACGCCCAAGGGCCGTACACCCCAACCTTTTCTTGTGAGCCAAAGCAAACATTGGCTTGACCCCTACCGTCCCTATTGTTTTTTGGAGGCATGGAAAGGTCATTTGAACTTGTTTCCGCAGCTCAAGTGCTTGACCCCTCTCCTTGTTGGGCACTGATCGAGATCTCCTCTAATATATATATTTTTTAAAATTTTTTTTTTGATGAATTATTCACTATTAATGTATGAGAGATTTACTTATATATAATAAATCCACTTATACACGGTAAATAATCTATACCAAATAAAAAATTAAACAAACAAATATAATTGAAAGGATCTCAACCCTTTGTTTGGTTGTTCTGATTCATACATAGGACATTATTTAATAACCCTTTTCCTCACCAAACAACTAGTCGCAATGATCCCACTTTATACTTTTTTTTGTCCTTGCTTGGTTCAACTGAACCCTATGTCACTCTATAATGGTACAAACAGGAGGTCACTTTCTGCTTTTTAATATTAGAAGAAGATGAAGGGTATGCAGGAATTTAAAATAGGAGAAACATTGAAAATAGCAAATTGAAGATACACAAATATATGGGAAACATTAGACAACTTTGCCAAATTGCAAAAGCAGATCTAGCTGCATATAAATTAACAGAAGAAACAAATTCAAATAAAGGACAAAATAAAGTGATGATCCCTAAACTATGTCTTCCGGCTCATTTGGATATTCGTTCTCTCATTTGTGTCATTTCAGTTCTTAAATATTCTCATTTGACTCTAAGATTGCTAACGAACATAGGTACTTTCTCCACTCACTTTAGCAATTCTAAGCTGCCGTTTACAATCAGACCATTTAGAATTACATAAAAAATTTGAGGGCTAAAGTGACACAGTTAAAAAAGGATATAGAACAAAGTAGTAGGATTGAATTTTGTGCATTCACCCAACATAAATAAAGCTTTCAAGAATGGTCACATTGGTTTCAAAGATTCTCCATAAACAAAACAATTTAAAATTTGTCACATACAGATCATCTTATATGTTACATCAACAAACTGGCTTTAGTTTAATATGATCCAACATCGAGTAGCATGTTAGTTGGTAGGGATTCTCAATTATAAATATCATAAAAAAACAACCCGTCTCCACCATCATTCCCCCCCCGCCCCCAAAAAAAAAAAAAAAAAGCACACACACACAGAGCGACAGATATATATTATAGTTTTGGAAATAATTCCTAGGATGCTGATATATATGGAACTGTCCATTAGTTTCTGTCTTTAGAAGCAAAGGACGGTGGTTTTGCTGTTGGTATCTCCACAGCTGTGCGTGGAATATGAAATTTGTTTGCTTACGTAAGCTTAACAATCAATCAGCACATTGCTTGGAGTTTATAGTCAACAATTGTTTAAACAACAAGGTACATGTCACACAAGGTGCTTAAATATCTTGTCATAGCAAGTGGGCCCAAGTTAAAGACGAACACGACACAAAATTAGAAGATTCTGGTCTTTCTTAAGTAATCTGTTTTGTAAAGAATGGATTTTACATGACACAGTTTATAAATGAATCGAATATAAGTAAAATCAATTAAAAAAATACACAATATAATTCGTTTATATATCAGTTATACACGACCAAACTAGTTATAATATAAATTAATAAACAAATCAGGTATATGTGAAATATTTTTTGATACGAACTCGTTAAGGCCGGACATAAACTCATTTTACTCGACACGATTGATAGACCTGCATACAATCTCTCATCTTAGATCCATCGGGCATCTATCATTTACTATAATAAAATCTCCGAGGATGATCCCAAACAAAAATACAAACTCGATCCAATTTTGTGTGACCTCAGGATAACTTTAAGAAAACACAATCCAACTGGGACCCAAGATCCAATACTACACAAAACCATTTTTCCACATCCACCAGCATTTAATTTCCGGTGAGCCAAAGCAAACATCACTTGACCCCCAACGACCTGGCTGTTGTGTTTTGGGGGCATGGAAAGGCCACTGAACTTATTTCCGCAGCTCAACTGCTTGACCCCTGTCCTTGTTTGGTTGTCTTGATTCATACGACATTATTATTGTTTAATGAGACGGCTTGAGCCGCAGGCTGGCCCGAGCCAATGCAGAAGCCCTAGACAAAATTTTTGGATGAAATTTCATTAATTATGATTATTATGATAATATATAATATATAATAATAAATTATTTGTTATTTGAGATGTCAACTTACTATTTAAATTTCTGTATTCAAATTCTTTTCATATCAGTTAAATTTATAAAATTCGATTAATAGTCAACAAAATAGTATGAGAGAAGGATTGAAGTTCAATTACTAGACACTTTAGCATATCATTCTATACTTTTTTAAACACACCATCAATTTAAACTATATAAAACGTTTTTTCAACCAAACAATTTCTGTGAAAAGGTCAAGAACCTTTTGCTGTAATGACATTTCTATGCGGGCAGCAAGATCCCACTTTATAATTTATTATTATTATTTTTAATCTCAATAGAAGATTGGTAGGGAAGAAAAAGAAAAGACACGTGATTTGGTATATTATGCGTATACATACTCTACGGTAATTGTACGAGAATTACATAATATGTTTAAAGATAAAATCCAATACTCATGCTTATCATTAATTATGTTTATAGAAATTATGCATGTGTGAATAAATTTTTGAGACGTCTGTAAAATGAGGTGGGTGTTTTATCCGCTACTATAAATGTATAATATAAAACATTATAATAGTTAATTATTAATTTGTGAAAATTGGAAGTGAGTCCTTCTAGATGTACTTGTTTGAAGATAAGTCCTGCAATGAAACTTATAAGGGGCTAAGTTTATGTTTAAAATTATATATAATGATTTTAGTCCACTTTTTTTTTTTTAATCTCAAAAATACCATTCCTTGAAAGGAAGTTAAATTAATTTCCTATTTTGGAAATTGTTATTCCTTAATTCAATGTCAATTAAAACATACCAATAAAATCTCCATCATAAATTTAAAATTCAAATTCAAAGCTCTCTCTCTCTCTCTCTCTCACTCTATATATATATGTACGCTGAGTTGTTATGGAGATGGTACAAGTATAGTGGCAGCGGTGGTGTGAAGTAAAAATGAGCTATCAGAGTGGAACTTGAATGGACATTTGTGTGGTGGTGATGGTGGTGAGTGTTGTTGTGGAGGTGATGCAACGTGATGGTTGACGTTGTTCGGGAGGTGACGATGGTGCGATGGTGACAGTGCTATGGTGAGGAAAGTGGTAACCGAATATATATATATTCATGTTGCTATTTTTTTTATTATGTGTTATTGTTCATGTTATTATTTTTGTTGAATATGTTATTGTTCATGTTACTATTATTTTGAGCATGTTACTGTTTTTGTTGAGCATGTTATTACTATTATTTTACTAAATATTAATATTCAATGTTACTATTTTTTTTTTTTTGAATATTACTATTTTTTGTGTTTGAATGGTACTATTTTTTGCGTTTGAATTTGAGAGAAATAATTATTTTTAAGTATGTTACAGTTTTTGTTAAGTATGTTACTATTTTTGTTGAACATGTTACTGTTGTTATTTTTTTAAAATATTAATATTGAATGTTTCAATTTTTTTTATGTTTAAATGTTACTATTTTTTTGTGTTTAAATGTATTATTTTTTGTGTCCAAATGATAACTTTATATATATATATATAGATATGAGAGAAAAAAGATTTTAATGTTAGTCAAATTCCTAAGATTTAAGAGTTTTTAATTTTTAGTTTTATTTCACTTCTAAAGGGAAGGTATATATATATATATGAGAGAAAAAAAATTTTAATGTTAGTCAAACTCCTAAGATTTAGGAGTTTTTAAATTTTAGTTTTATTTCACTTATAAAGGGAAGGGATAGTATGGTAAAATTGACAAAAAACGGAATTTATAATAAATAAGTTTCCTTGATAGAGTTAAGTCCAAACAAGTCCATATAAGGGGACCGGCCTCCAAATTTTTCTTAATTATTTATTATGGTAATGATCTTATAAATGTAAATGTAAAAATTAGGGAAATTTGGAGGCCGGTCCCCATATATGGACTTGTTGGGACTTAAGTCCGTCAAGAAAACTTATTTGTTATGAAGTCCGTTTTTTGTCAATTTTACCATACTATCCCTTCACTTTAGAAGTGAAATAAAACTAAAAATTAAAAACTCATAAATCTTAGGAGTTTGACTAACATTAAAATTTTTTTTCTCTCATATCTATCTATATCCATATATAGGTTAAGAGTTTGACTAACATTAAAATTTTTCCTCTCTCTTATCTATCTATATCCATATATAGGTTAGGTATATATATATATATATATATATATATATATATAGTAACATTAAAAATAAAAAATAGTAACATGCTTAACAAAAACTATAACATACTTAACAATAATTATTTCTCTCAAATTCAAACGCAAAAAATAATACAATTCAAACACAAAAAATAATAATATTCAAAAATAAAATAAATAGTAACATTGAATATTAATATTTAATAAAATAATAATAGTAACATGCTCAACAAAAACAGTAACATGCTCAAAATAATAGTAACATGAACAGTAACATACTCAACAAAAGCAGTAATATGAACAGTAACATAATAAAAAAAAATAGTAACATGAATTTGAATATATATATATTCGACTACCACTTTTCTCACCATAGCACTGCCACCATCGCACCATCGTCACCTCCCAAGCAACGCCAACCATCACGTTGTCATCACATCCACAACAACACTCACCATCATCACCACCACATAAAAGCCCATTCAAGTTCCACTTTGATAGCTCTTTTTTACTACACACTACCGTCACCACTATACTTGCATCATCTCCATAACACCCCAGCGTATATATATATATATATATATATATATATATATATATATATAGAGAGAGAGAGAGAGAGAGAGAGAGAGAGAGAGCTTTGAATTTGAATTTTAAATTTATGATAGAGATTTTATTGGCATATTTTAATTGACCTTGAATTAAGAGATAACAATTTCTAAAATAGGAAATTAATTTAACTTCCAAGGAAGAGTATTTTTTAGATAAAAAAAAAAGTGGACTTAAGTCATTACATATAATTTTAAACATGGATTTAGCCCCTTATAAGTTTCCTTCCAGGATTTATCTCCAAACAAGTACATTTAGAGGGACTCACTTCCAATTTTCACTAAAAATTATAGTTGCTTTAAATGTCTAGTCTTATTGGCATGGGCTAGGTTGTGGCTCACACGTCCCTACCTGATACCTGACAAGCCCCGGCTTGACCACCGCACAAGTTGGGTCCACCAATAACCAGCCCGGCCCAAAAAGTTTATGGTGCGGCTCACGAATTTGTATGTACCCAGTTCTTGACTACACATGCCACTGAAAAATGGTGCCCTAATGTTGAGAGCCAAACAGCTGATATTACATGGGGAGCCCTAATCACATGCATCGTCTTAGAATTCATGGTGGAATTAGTAGGTATTATAAGCTTTCAGAATAACCTACGTGGCGGAAGTATCTTTCATATGATAAGAATTTAGCCAGATTTAAAATCAACATTATAAAATCGGATCTTACGGATTATCCCCCTTTTCCCCTTTCTCTAGTAATAAGATAAACTCGTTGGATCCTCCTCAAGTCTTGTCCTTTTCTCTAGATTTAAATTATCTCTCATATATTTGTCTTCAATGATAGGTCATCCACTACAGTTTTAAAAGGAATTCACCCTAGATAAATAGGTTCCATTCAAAAAAAAAAAATTAGTGAAAGTGCACAAAAAAAAAAAAAAATCTAGATTACATATGACTCTCAACGGATTGCAAAAAACCTATAACCCTCAAGGAAAATGCTATTTTGACCTAATTAAATGTGACCGTTGGATTGAAAGTAGACTCCACATAACATTAGAAAGTACAACTAATTCAATAACTACATTAAATTCTGCCTGTAGCTTTCTTTGTCCCCCTTCGTGCATCTGTATGTTGGGTGTTCTTCTGTTGTGCGAGCGACCCGACGGCTTATGTTCCAGAAGGAAGTCCCACTTTGTTTGAAGGCTAAATGTGGGTTGGGCAATCTGAAGCAGCCCAATAACTAGGCTACTATAAGTTAAGGATTTAGCAGTTGGGGCAGCTCTTTGGCATGCTTGCAGATTGGGTTTAGTATAAAGAGAGAGATTAGGTCCAAGCCTTAATTAGCTAGGAGAGTCACACAACAAATCAAAAATATATGTATGTATGATAAATCGGTTCAGATAATATCAATCAAACTATGTGTTAATTTGTTCAAGCTGCTGTGGAACCTAAACAATGCATTTGGCAAATACAAAGAATTGATAACAAAATCTACTAAAAGATGTCAGCTTGTTTAGCTAATAAAGTCTCCAAATAGTCTCCATCCGAGCTATTCTTCTAACAGACTAAATCGATTTACTCAAGAGGCTGCTTGGAGCCTCCTCGAAATCTGCAGAAATGGGCTTCATCTTAGCTGTTACCTTGTACTGAGCCGATCCTAAAGAGCCCCGACGAGCAACTTTGTTTTGTATGTTGTTCTGTGGATCACTTGTAAAATTAGCCCACAGCTCGCTCCAGTCAAGCCCAATGAAAACTTTGAGCCAAACTCTAGCAACTTGTCAGTCTTTTATATTGGAAATCCAACATACTTTTTAAAGTAAAGTAATTATCTTTCATGTATGCATATTGTTCGGGGCGGAGCCAGGAATTTTGTTTAGGGTGGGTACTTTAATTATGCACTATAATTTTTTTCCGTTTAACCAATCACACTATATAACATATTTATATTTATTATATTATATTTGATATATGAAATCCATTTAACATAAAAAAATTTTAAAAAAAAATGTATATTGTCAGGAGCGGAACCATGAATATCTATAATGGAGGCAAAATATAACTGGTATAAAAAAATATTTTGCCGAAATTAATACAAAAAAATTCAGTTCAAGAATGAAAAAAAAGTAAGAATCAACACTAAATTATTGTGAACTAGTAAATTCAATTTTTATTTAACCGAAACAAAATCTTAACAAAAAGACACAAAATAATTTTTTTAGTACATTTTAACCTAATTATATATTTCAATAAAATATAAAAAATTTTAAAATCTCTAAAATTTTGTATATGAATTAAATGTAAATTAATTTTTCACTAATTTTCTATCAATGCGCACAATCACAAGTACGTAGTAAAATTATTATGTATTTAGTTACAAAATTTAGTTGAGATCATTATCAATCTTATAGAGCAATTTCCTATTCGAAATAATTTAAAATATTTTTGGGTTACAACATTTTGTTTTTTGTATACAATCGTATTTTATTAGGTTATAGACTACTATTACTAAAAAGATGGTAAATGAAAACTAATAATTATTCTTAAAAAGTAACGAACATTGTGTTAGATAAAGAGAAATATTGTATTTTCATCAATATACAAATAGAACATTGACTCAATCCAAAACTAACATATTTATTTTAGAGGGTTAGTGGTCCACTAATTTATTAAAAACAAAAAACTAGAACCATTATTAAAATTTTCAAAAATTTAGGGGGTAAATATAATGTATAAAATAATTTTATAGGTCGGTGCAAGGAAGGACAAAAAAACTCAAGGAACTGAGCTTCTCGCGTGTTGAGCTTCTCTCTGTTTCTTCTCTTTTTCTTGTGGCTGGACAGTGGGCAGCTAGGAGTGAGTGAGACAGAGAGAAAAAAAAAAAAAAGATAGGTTTTAGTCAAGTGGGCCAAAAGTTTTGTTTTTTAATGATAAATGGGCCAAAAGTTTTGTTTTTAATGTTGGGCCAAAAATTTTGCTTTTAATGTTGGGCTAAAAGTTTTATTTTTTGGGAAATTTGGAGGCCGGTCCCCCTATATGGACTTGTTTGGACTTAAGTCCGTCAAAGAAACTTATTTGTTATGAAGTCCGTTTTTTGTCAATTTTATCATACTATCCCTTCTATTTAGAAGTGAAATAAAACTAAAAATTAAAAACTCCTAAATCTTAGGAGTTTGACTAAGATTAAAATCTTTTTCTCTCATATCTATCTATATCCATATATAGGTTAAGAGTTTGACTAACATTAAAATTTTTCCTCTCTCTTATCTATCTATATCCATAAATATGTTAGATGTATATATATATATATATAGTAACATTAAAAATAAAAAATAGTAACATTTAAATACAAAAAAAAAAAGTTATCATTTGGACACAAAAAATAATACATTTAAACACAAAAAAATAGTAACATTTAAACATAAAAAAAAAATTGAAACATTCAATATTAATATTTTTAAAAAATAACAACAGTAAAATGTTCAACAAAAATATTAGCATGTTCAACAAAAATAGTAACATGCTTAACAAAAACTGTAACATACTTGACAATAATTATTTCTCTCAAATTCAAATGCAAAAAATAGTACCATTCAAACACAAAAAATAATAATATTAAAAAAAAAAATTGTAACATTGAATATTAATATTTAGTAAAATAATAGTAGTAACATACTCAACAAAAACAGTAACATGCTCAACATAATAGTAACATGAACAGTAACATACTCAACAAAAGCAGTAACATGAACAGTAACATAATAAAAAAAAATAGTAACATGAATTTGAATATATATATATATATATATATATAATAACCCAACGTACATATATATATATATATATATATATATATAAAGAGAGAGAGAGTTTTGAATTTGAATTTTAAATTTCTGATAGAGATTATATATATATATATATATAGAGAGAGAGAGAGAGAGAGAGATTTGAATTTGAATTTTAAATTTATGATGGAGATTTTATTGACATATTTTAATTGACATTGAATTAAGGGATAACAATTTCTAAAATAGGAAATTAATTTAACTTCCTTTCAAGGAAGGGTATTTTTGAGATAAAAAAAAAAAGTGGACTTAAGTCATTACATATAATTTTAAATATGGACTTAGTCCCTTATAAGTTTCCTTGCAGGACTTATCTCCAAACAAGTATATTTAGGGGGACTCACTTCCAATTTTCACTTATTTTTTTAATAGGTTTGGATGGATTGTAATATGTCAAATATTTGATTTTTTAATAAGTTTGGGTAGATAATAGTGAGCTCAAATTTTTCTTGTTAAATGAGCTTAATTTTTTAATTATTTTGGGTAAATAATGTGGGCCTAATATAAATGGGGGGCACACATAATATATATGTATAAATATATAATACATATACCTCACTAATAAAAAAAAAAAAAATTTGAGGGGGGGGGGACACGTGCCCACCCTACCCCTGCCTCCCTCCGCCTGTGCATATTGTGTAGCTTTGCTACTCATTCTTCCTATTGTGTCACTTTAGTACTTACATTTTCAAATTGTGTCACTCTAGTATAACAAAAAAAAAGACATTCTAAATTGACTAACAGATGTTGTCAGGTGATCACATCCCCACAAGGGTGTCAAATGTGTCGGGTTGGGTCGGTTTCGTGTCGTGTCACTTTCGATCGTGTTATTTTCGTGTCGTGTCATTTCGGTACGTGTCGGGTTCGTGTCAATATTAGTGTTAATAAAAAATTATTTAATTTGACAACAACTAATATAATATTATTTAAAAAATTATACAAAATTATAAAATTCTTATTTAAGAATATAATATTCTTTAAATAATTATTTTCTATCTACAGTACCCATTAATCGTGTTATTCGTGTCGAACCTTAATTTGACCCATTTATTATCGTGTCAACTAATCGTGTTTTTTTCGAGTTCGTGTCGGGTTCTGTTCGAGTCGGGTTCGTGTTTCGAGTAAAAAATTGACACCCCTACCCACACTCATGTGCATTCTCTAAAAACTGAGGAACTAATGTCTTATAAATTGCAGAGATTGAAGTCTCATAAATTGCGAAATTCAAGTACCAAAGTGACCCTCAAGTATGGTCACCGTTTTCGATCAACCAAGGTTACAAAAATTGACATAATCAAGAGAAAGAAGTAAAGTGACAACCGAGAGAATGAGGAACAAAATGACAGAGAACACATGTTAAATTTTACCTTCTCTCTCTCTTTTTTTTTTTTAACATTTCAACAGCTCAGCTTCAGCTTCAAATGTTTCAGCTTCTACTTGGACCCTTCTTTCGACTTTGATTTCACATTTAGCCTTCTGCAAAGAAAGAAAGAAATAAATAAATTCTCCCTTCCCACTTTCAAAATCCTCGAGATGATTATTTTTTCCCTCAAACATCTAAACAAAAAACACATGTATATTTGAAGGACAACACCCTAAAATCAATAACTAAGGTGAAATCTGCAGTCTTTTGCAGCACACATGCCCTCTGTGGTAAACCCACGGAACCATAACTAAATTACTGTAACTGTCTCCAGATAGGGCTTGTACTTGTACAGGTGATGAAAAAGATTCATTTGAGTTTCTAGCAAAACAGATCGTCATGGGATTCTGAATTTTGTCAATTTCGTCGAAATCTGATCATTCAAGAGAATGAGGTAAAATGACTACGACTACTACTTGAATAGTTTGTAACAAGGTCCACTTTCCCACTTGTCCAAAGTGAGAGTACACTGTGAGTTGCATATACGGTTGTTGGAGCAATTGACTTGCACTCATCAAACAATTTGAATCAGACTAAGGAATAGAATATAGAAAGCAGCCTGAAAAAGAATACATTATTCATGCAGGCTTCTTTAGGAATAATTTGAAACTGACTGCACTGATGATGTAGAGATTTGCATTAGAATGGAAGTTGTATTTTCATGAAGTTGCTTAGAAATAGTGTCAAACCCTAGGCTTCCTCCAACAAGATTGGCTCTCATATTAGGAGAACTGCTCATATATCACAGTACTAATGTCACTGAATTTTACAATGAAGAGCATGATAACATCAGACTGTTACAATCAGAATAATCAGCTTTATCCCATTCAGGATAAGAATAATAATCCTTTAAGCATAAGAATCTATCTTTTCTTTAACTTTATATCAACAAAAAGGAGCCATGGAATGATGACAGGCGATTCTATTTTCCTCTATTTAGCTGAGAAGATGAGCTGCTATGCAAAGATAGGCTGAGATAACTTCAAAATTCCATGGCTCAACTTGGTTCTCTCTCTGCCGAAACGGAGACACTGAACAATGTCTTGAGGCTGATGGAAGCCTTTCGGGCTTTTGACTCAGACAATGATGGATCGATAACTGCTGCAGAGCTTGGTGGAATCATGGGCTCGCTCGGGTACAATCCAAGTGAACAAGATGTGACAACAATGATGCAAAAAGGAGACACTAACAAGGACGGACTGCTGAGCCTCTCAGAGTTCTTGGACATGAACACAAAGGAGTTGGAACTGGGGAGCCTAGCAACTTGTCTTAGAGGGGCTTTTGAAACTTTGGATCTCCAAGGGGATGAGGTTGTGACGGGAGAGGAGCTCTACCAAGTTGTGGGGAATACGGCAGTTCAATTGTCTCCAGAGGATTGTGAAGCTATTATTGCTTCTATGGATGGGGATGGGGATGGAGCTATAAGCTTTGAGGACTTCAAACTTATTGTTAATTCGCTACTTTAGATCGATAGGGCTTCATCCTTTATAATAAAGGGGTAGCAATAATCCAGTCTTTCCTGGAGCTGTATTCTACCAGATTATGCTACGAAAAAGATGTAAGATTATGCCAGATACTAGGCAAGCTAAGCTTCATCCTTTCTACGACTAATCATATGGTTGTGGATATACTTAAGTAATTGACTAAAAAGTCTTTTCTTGGATGGAGTATACAGGTTGCCAGACTTGTTACTAATATTTTCTGGATAAAGCAGCAGTAAGTGGAACAACTTTTATGTAATTCTAACCACTCAATTACAATGAGAAAAATAAAACAGACAATCTGTCTCTGCAGAACTGGACCAACAATACAAATTCACCTAAATAATTTGACATCCAAAGACATACCTCAACTGGAAAGGCCAAGGTTTGGCTCTTCTATTTTCCATCCTCTGCACCCCAAATCATAACATCAGTACAACACGCATGGGAAACCTTCTCTAGCTACAGGTTTATTCCTGATTTTGTCATGTGATTCTTAGCGAGTGTTTCAGTTGTGGGTTTTTTTTATATGTTATGATGGTTGCCAATAGCAGAAAAGAAAATTTTAAATCAGACCACCATATTCTTAGATAAAATCAGTGGTATTTCTCATCAATCTCAACTGCTCAATATGGCCTTTCATTCCTTGTAATGCTCACATGGAAGCCTGACGTATATTCGAGACAAAAAAAAAAAAATAACACAGGTGAAACCACTCTCAATTCCATCGGCCTGTTGCAAATCACTTGAGTGTTTTAGTAAAGGTGGTGATTTGTACAAAACTCACCAAAATCCATAGCCCTTTAGGCCTTTGTAAGTGAAGGTGTCTGGAGTCATGAAAACTTTTTCTTTAAAGATTTCCAATCGAAATGAAAATGTTTTGTTCATGGCTCAAACCTAGGATTTTAATTTCAAAGCTAGTCTAATGTTTGTTTTGAATTAAGTGGTGAACCACATGAGCCGCATTGATTATTCATCCTTTCTATACCCACCCTATTAATAATTAAGCCACCACATATTATATACACGCCTTATGTAAGAAACTAACTATTCTCTATGTAAGAAAATAATTACCCCATATAAAATAATGGGATTCATCTTGCCCTATTGACTATTCATGATTGGATGGTAACACCAGGCCTGTCAATCGTATCGGGTCTTAGCAGGTTTATGTCAAAAAATACTCTATTTATACTCAATTCTTTATTAATTCATGTTTAACGAATTGTGTTATATCGAATTCGTATATGAATCGTTTATAATAGCATTTAAAGGAGTCGTATCGTCATCTCCAGAAGAATAACAGAAGAAATTAAACCAATAAGACAATTGAGACGTTGGTGAAGTGGGAAAAAAATTGAGCTTGTCATTATTAGCACGAGTAATACTATTAGGATCTAAAAAACAAATTTAATTTGTTGAAATAATAATGTGTCAAATGTTGGAGTCTCAATAAAGAAGTCCAATATTTACAATCACAAACAAAACTATTAGACCACATCACTGCTATATTATTAAGTCAGTAAATTAAGTGAATTTTTTAAATCACAATAACATTAATCTATGAGCACTACTTAATGTCTTATGCTCTGTTTTTATTATGGTTTGCATTACCAAACAAATAGAATTACAATGAATTTCCATTCTATAAGTCAAAAAATCATTTGAAGAACAAGAATAAAGATTCAAATTCAATGTTAGGAAGAATAAACGAAAAATTGTGAGCAAGTACCTTTTAAACTACATAATTGTGAGAAAATATATTGACTGAAATCTTTTGTATATAAGTACATTTGACTTGAAATATATTATAGGTAGGTATTCATTGGCAGATTTTGAAATATTTTTTCACTAAAATACCATTTTCCTTATTTGAAGGTTGTTAGTTTGTCAGTCCCATTTTTTATGGGATTTGATTTATTATCTTAATGGTTACATATTTTAAGGGATTGTAAAATTTGAAATTCAAAATTATAAATCAAATCAAATAAAACTGAACGGCTTGGCTCAGATTTTTCGACTTCAATATTTGAAATTCAATATTCCTTTACTCTATCAACGTGTCTATCTGATCGTCACATTAACTATCAACATTTCTATTCTTCGTCACTGTCACAGTGTCATATTACAGTTTAATGTCAGAGTGTCATGTTACAGTGTAATGTCAATATTAACTAGTGCAATATTACACATGTTTTCATACAAAATGTCGAATGCATTTGTGACAGGTTTTTTCGATGGAGGATACGGTCTTGTTGGTATGCAAATATGCTAATGAGACATCAATGCTTAGTGTCCTTACGTGTTCACTGTTGGATAATATAGTATGACGACTGTATGATACATGAGAGGAGTTGAGGAATGCTGTTGTTGGTTTCTTATATTCAATTCTTGATCATCCAAATTGTATTGTGAAAAATAATGAAGATATGAAAAACATGTTTGACATGGTACGTTTGCTTACTATCAACTACATGTGGATGTAAGGATCCACCTCCTCAGGGGCGGAGCCAGAAATTTTTTTGAGGGTGGGCACACTAGTATGTCTTGATTTTTTTTTAATAGAACGTAAAAGTTCATAAATTTATATTTAATATTTTTAAAACATAGAAAATTAAAAATCGATATACTCATAAACAAAAAAATAATAATTAAAACTTCTTATCGAGAATGCGACTAATTATTATTACTTACAATTGACCATGGTATGCTTTTATTATTTGAAAGTGTTACAAATTAATTTTATCAATAATATTTCTTTTATATATAAAATCACGGTAACAATCTTCTATTTATGATTGTAAGTTTACTACATAACAACACACATTTTTATATAATAACAAAATAACCCTATAATTTTAAAAAAATTATAAAATAACATCAATATGTTCAAAACATATTCGGACATGTCTAAAAGTTAACAATTATATTAGTTGTACCTAATTTGAGATTTAATTGATGGAGACCCAATGGTTTGTGCCATTGGATAGACAGTAGAATTTATTAAATATTAAGACTATTATATTTAATATCGCAATGTATTAGGTTCTAAAATTAGGTTTCAATAACATTGTTCAAAAAGTTAACAATTATTTAGGTATGAGTTTATTTAAATCAATATCACTTAAACACAATATTATGGTGGGCACAATTAAATATGGTGGGCCAAAAATTTTATTTTTAATGTTGGGCCAAAAATTTTATTTTTTTAATAGATTTGGGTGGATTGTGATAGGTCAAAATTTTAATTTTTTTTAATAAGTTTGGGTAAATAGTGATGGACTCAAATTTTTTTTGTTTTAAATGGACTTAATTTTTTAATTTTTTTGAATAAATAATGTGGGCCTAACATTTTTATATTGGGTTTTGGGTGGGCATAAATAATATACTATACAAATATATAATATATATACATAACTAAAAAAAAAAAAAAAATTTGAGGGGGGGCACGTGCCCACCCTGGCCCATGCCTCCCTCCGCCCCTGCACCTCCTTGATGATGCGTTACAACTTAATGTGGACAACCATGTACGTGAATACGTCAATGTACTGAATGACGGTATTGATAATAACATTGTGACATTACACTACAATGTCACACTGCTACATAATGACAATGTGATATAACACTGTAATGTCACGCCACTACAAAAATCCAATATGCCTCCAACATAGTCAATCCAGACAACTGCAATTAGCTGATTTTATCAAAATTAACCACCATAGAATACTACTGAGATGTAACATTGATTCATTAAAATTTTTAGATCCCTAATTAAGTTTAGTTGTCATGGAATTTTTGTTTTAATTGTTGTCATAATATGAAATCTTCTTCAGTCCAGCTTTTCTAACGATTCAAGAATGTCAACACCATTTCAGCCCGAAATTCTTTTCTCTGTGCTTGTCTAAATTTCTCTTCTATGTCTTCTCCTTTTGCCAATTGTTTCATAAGGTAGTAAACATGGATACTGCAATCAACCCTGCAATATGTATTAACATGTAAGGTTAAAAATGCATAAAATAAAAGGCATTTTCCAATAAAATGCATTATCAATCAATGATTCCAAATGGAACAAGGTCAAAATCATAAAACCCCAACTCTAAAAACCCTAGTGCAAAAAAAAAAAAAAAAAGGATTTTTGAACCTATTTGATTAACTTGAAAAATACAATTTTATAAGAAATCAATATATTAACATTTGCTTACCTACACAATGATACATAAATTCAGGGGTTGTTGTTTGATAATCATCGGTTTGAATGAATGCTACTCCCACGTCGGCAAAGTCAAAACAAAGGCGTTTGCTACAAACATCTTCACCATTTTTTGAGAACTCCGACGTCAAAAAACTCAGACCACATGTGACTGCTTCAACACCTTCAGAATCTTGTCTCTGATTTGGTTGAAAACTGAATGACTATTGGGAGATTTTTGTTTAAATGTTGAAATCTGTTTTTGGGAGGTTTTTGCGTCTTATCAGTTGCCAAGTTTTTTTTGGGGGGGGGGGGGGGGGGGGGGGTTATTGCATGAAATCCGGTATTTTCCAATTATAATCCTCCCGCCTGTTTGTATACCTATGTAGCTATTTTTGTCCTTAAAAAAAAAATTACTTCTCCACAAAACTTTTTTAACTGAACACTTTTTTATAATTAAGTGTTAAAATAGCTATCGACCTACAAAAAAAAAAACCTAAGAGTAAACAATTATATGTACAAGACTGTCCATTCAAAGGTCCATAATACCTTGAAAAATAAGAGAAAAGTCAAGTCCAGAGTGAACCACTTCACAACTGCAACAGCCCAACCTTGTTGAAGTGGTTAGCCGGCCCAAATATTTTTTCTTCTTAATCCATCATATCGTTTAATTTGTATAATTAGGGGTCTTAACCTATCCGAGTTTATTCAATTTTTTATTCTTATTATACTTATGGTCCGTTTGGTAGAGTGGATGAAAAAATAGAAAAATGAAAAATGGGAGTGATACACTTTCTATTTTTCAATGGAGAAATCCTTATTTCCCTCCACTATATTTGGTAAAAGAGATGAAAAGTAGGAATAATTGATTTTTTTTTTTTTTGTGTTTGATAAGATGAAAAAAGTATTTTTTTTTATTTTTTTATTTTAAAAAAAAATATAAATATATATTTTTCTATTATATCTATATATGAAATTAATGTATACATAATATGTAATTGATAAATATAATATCTATATAATAAAGTAACTTACAATTCAAATCTCAAAAGATAAACCAAATGACTTTTGCTTTTCGCGGTTCATATCGTTTCTAAAATTTTTTAAATCTGATCCAATGGTTGATATTAACTCTCAAAAAAATAAATTCCTGCCCAATCTTTTCATCACACACTTAGTGTTCTCTCACACACTCAAATTAATCACTCTCTCAGCGTGAACTCTCTCTCTCTCCAGAACTCTCTCCTCTCTCTCTCTATGTTCACCTTCTCCGGAACTCTCTCTCTCTGTTCACTCGAACACTCATTCGAGTATACCTCAGGCAGCTCCACAGGACCACAGTACTCTTCCGCTCTCTCTCTCTCTCTTTGAGCTCCAGCGACACACCCCTGAACCCAGGCAACCTAGGCGAAGTCTTGAACTCAGCAAGGCAATCGTCCTGAGAACTCAGCATATCTGAACAATCGAATGTAAGTCTTCTCTTCTCTCTCTCCCTCTCTCTCTCTGCTTGAACAATCGTCCAGATCTGTGGATTTTAATTTGCCCCAATTTTAGCCCTAAATCAACGAAGGATTTCAAATTGCCTCCCATTTTATCCCTAACTCAAATCGATCTCTCTCTCAGCCAAGACACTGGAAGTGCTCGCGATTCAACTCAGTCTTCTTCACTCACGCTGAGGTACGTGTATTGTTTTACTGAATACCTTTTTTGTGTTGCTCCATTTTTTTCTTTTGGCTGCTATTTTGTGAGAGTTTTGATTATATGTTCAATGAGGCGGAGACTTCAAGATTGTTTGGTGTCTAATGATTTAATTCCTTATCCTTGAAGATTTTGGGCAAATCCACATGTTTTTCGGTTTTGATATATGTGTATAAGCCAGAGGTGTATATCTGAGAATCCAAATAAATATGTAGGTTGATGCGGACTTTTCATTGATTATCTCATTTCGTATGGTTTTCCGTCTCTGATCCTTACAAAGCTTTTTGGAAATTTGCGAATTTTTTTCCCAATATTTATGGTTGCTTATGCATTGGAAAAATGGCACTCTACTGATGATTTTTGTCTCATTTATTTATAAACTTCATTGCTAAATCTGTGCTTGGAGTGAGTTAGATTAGTAGATTTGCCTATTCATTTTCTTAATAGAGATGACCTTAGTTGTGTTGTTTGTAATTTATATTTAATTACTATTCCTAGCTTTTGTATGTAATTTTGGGGATTGAATTCCTTGATCTTAATTTTGTTTGCAAATTGTAGTGACCTAATGCGAATTTCAAGTAGGTTTTGTTATTTTGTTGGGAATTTGATAGGATGCAATATTGAGGGTAATTGAATGCGATTTGATGCCAATTGTTTGATTTTATTTGATTTGATGCAAATTGTTTTGATGTAATATTAAGGGGCTTCCTTGACATGAGGACTTTTATTTCATTATTACTAGATCCTCTAAAGATTTTGAAGATTGGATATGACTGTGATTTGAATAATTTTAGTTATATTAATGGCCTCTAATGTAATGTTTCAGCTTTTTAGAAGTGGGTTTGAACTATTTCATGTATAATTGAAGGATCGAGGCGAGTGAAAGGCTATTTGGTACATTTGTTTGCTCTTTGGTTATGTAAGGGGTGGTGCAGAGGGTTTATAACCTTGATTGTTATGTTTGCGTAATATTTTATGAAATTGTGTTTATAACCTTGACTTTTAGTTTGCTCTTTCTCTTTTTTTGGCTTTAAATTAGAATACAACCTTTTAGTGCATTATAAACTTCAGTCTTTTGGGTTTCAAGTTATGTTTAAAATTAAATGAGTGCTTCATATCACAAAAAATTATTATATGGGCCTATTTTTTTACTTTTTGTTCTTGCTATGTTGCTATTTTTGCCTATATCATTTATTTGTACTATTATATTACTTCTCTTTTGAATTGTTTTTTTTTTTTTGCATTTGAATTTTTTCATGGAAATTAAGTCTCCTAAATGCATTAAGTGAGTCATTTTTCTCATGCTAAACTGTGTATATGTTTAAATTTTGAGTTATGTTTTTAGAGGTAATTTTGTACATTTTTTATATATTCATCGGCTTTAGAAATGAGAGGTAATATATTCATTTGAAAATTATTATGTTCACCGCTTTTTTCTCTTGCTAATGCTCATATTTTTTAGTTGATTTTTTTTCGTCGTACAGTGCCTTCAGACACGGGTAATAACTAGTATGTATATATCAAAAGATATATAAACAAATAACATACATTTCAACACACATAATTAACTTTTTATACACTGTCCTCCTAATTTTGGAGGGATTGATTTTGGTGAGTTAGAAGAAAAATTAATTCATCTACTTTTTCATCATTCCTAATTTTCTTCCTTATCAAACATGATATTTTATTTATCCCTCCATCTTTCGATCCTTCTAATTTTTTATCCTTTCATTTTTTCTATCGTACCAAACGAAGCATTAGACTTGATTCGGGTGTGTTTGATCCAGTTTTGATTTTTATTAATGGTTGCTTTCATAGACGCTTGCAAATATTCAAGCAGAAAACAAGTTTAATTCTTAGCCAAAAATTGCCGACGTGAGCATGTTACTATTATTTAACAATAGGCTCACTTCAATCCTAGTGGGCCATTTTAAACTGATAAATCCAACCAATTTTCTTTTGTTTGCGCAGTTTTCAAAATTTTATTTTATTTAATGAGTCTATAATTTACACACATTGATTAGTTTTAACGGTTGAAAAAAAATAAAGCGTAAATTCATACATCTTGAATTTGAGTTCTTGTAGTCACATAAACAGCCTAGGTATAACCGGTCCATCTAATTTGAGTATGATTATATGCATCCAAAATTTGAATTGCAATAACGTATCCAGCGGACATTGAGGCAATTTGATGTTACTAAAAAGATTCTAGGTGCATCATTTTGGTCACGTATATATACCTATCTGCGAGTGTGAGAGAGTTTTTTACACTAGTGTAAAATTTACAAAAGCGATTTGATTGGTTTAGACCTATCCAAGTAGCATAAAATTGAATTTGGGTCTCGCTGGGATCGATACTGAGAGTTTATGATCGATCATGCGTGTCAGTGATTCATCATGACCTTCCCTTAAACAATTGTAACTTCTTCTTTCAAAATTATAACTTTAATATAAAAATGATAATCGATGATACTAGTACTGAAAAATTTGTTTGAGTACCGTAGACTTTCCCTACGTATGTACAAACTCATTTATGTAAATGATCTGTCAATATTATTTGATAAGAACGAAACCAAAGAAAATGAGGCATGCATGAATTTCAAACAACCTAAGTCATGCAAAGTGGGTGAGTGCCAAATTTTATTAAAAGTCTCCATCCATCTCTCCCCTCCCAACTGCATATTTGTCTATAGCCAATTCAACCACAGAATGACATTAAAGATAGAAAAAGGATTGGTGGTGGGGTGGTTAGTGGTTGCATCCTTGCTTCTTATATCTCCAACTTCTAGTTCAACAACCTCAATCAAGAAGGAAGCAAGCGACACCATGGATGGTCAAGCCAAGGGCGGGAGCGATTCGAGCCACGACGGAGGATGGAACTTTCGGTGTGGATGTGGGTCATCACCGGATGGAAGTTCGAACTACCGATGGGGTGCTGGCACGGGCCCTGATGGTAGCTCTTTCGGTTTTGGCTCCGGGTCTAGTCAAGGTTCCCAAGGTGGTGGTGGTTTTGGATATGGATGGGGTGGCTCTTCTTCTAGTAGTGGCGGTGGTAATAGTGGTGGCTTTGGTTTCGGATATGGCGGAAATGGTGGCGATCGTGGTGGCAATGTGCCTAGCCAACCTGGGTCCAATGGGGCTACCAATACTAACAATAACCATGGTGGCACTAGACCTAGCATGAATCGTTGATGGTTCTTTGTTGGTTATAGTTAATTGTGGGGTTAATATAGTACAACGGCCAGTGTATGCCTGTTATATGTTGTATCCTAACTAAATGGTTTCCTCCATAAAATAAAATGATGGATGCATATATTATACCATCGATGATGATTTTTAAATTTGGGATTGAGAGCATTTTCTTATTTGATGATCGAGAATCGATTCAACCATATATTATTTAAATTTGTGATTATGACGTTAATTATGCACATCTCTACTCAACCGAAGTGTCCCATTCAAAAACCATCGGAACGTCTAATAAATAAATAGAATTACTTTTATACAAAGAAAATATATCAAACTTGATATTGATGGTGACGTGAATTTTGCATGCTCGGTTTTTAAAAGAAACGAATAATGTGCACTTTCTTTCTGCAACGAGCAAACTGTGAGGGATCGAGGGTTGACCGACCGGATGTACTTTTATGCTTAAGTCAATAAGAGTCTCGAGATCAAGCAAACAAATTGCAGTGAAAGAAGTGAGTATCTTAAGACTTAAACTCATCTGGTAGTTATGTGATTGTATCCCCAACCTAGTTGGGCTTAGAATACTGGTAGGAGTAAATAAGGTAACACAACCCGTGCCTAGCTAGATTTATATTAGTCTAATTTCACTTTTATTTTTACTTGCCGATTTTATATGTGACATGTTTACAATGTGCACCATATCAATGCTAGGTTTTATTCATTTTATTCTGTTCAAATAGAGTTATATTTCTAGAAGATATAATTAAATTTTTATTGAAATTTTAATCTTATAGTATCTGTTTCCGTGCATACTTCACGAGGTCCTGTCCAGTACACACCTTCTTACTTCAAGCCTCTTTGAAGTGATTCATTTTTTAGTTAGACTTCTATTCAGTATAACTCGGCCCAAAGTCAAAAAAATGCTTGACTAAGTTACGGTCTATTTCGATTGGATTTTTATTTGCTCGGTCATAATAGAGTTACTTTAAACCACTCTTTTTAACATATATCAACTATCACGTATTCAGATTCAATTGTCAGATCATAAACAGTTATTTTGAACATGCCGATTGCCTAAGAGCAGCCGATTCGGGTTTCCATTGAAATCTCAATGATTAAAGTAGCATCTAAAATTCCCTTACAAAATATCTAAGGAGCATATTCAAAACCTATGCAGCAAATCAACTATTGCCCAAGAGCCTCAGATGGTGCATCATACATATTGTTTGGCTGCAGCTATTTCGCCTAGATTTCTTACCTGAAAGTTGTTTCTCCTTCTCAACTACATTCTTTATTATATATTCTCCCTTCTCTTTGGGTTGTAATTATGCTCACGTCTAATTTTACAGCGAACTTCCACTTTTTAAATAAAAAAGTCTAATATATTTTTGTGTTACACTCGGGAGCATGCAGACCACCTTAAAAAGTCCCAATATGACAAGGATGCAATAAACACAAAACTATAACTAAATATTATTATACAATACCAGCACTACACACAAGCAATTCCCTTATATCCGTTACTGTCATGTGAAGGAATTCAATTCAGTTGCTGAAGCCACTTGCCTGCAAATCAGTTTGTTAGTTAGTTAGTCCTAGCTGGCATTGTAACTAAGTTTGGTTATAAATACTTGTATACTGAACAGAAAACAGTAATGAAAAATCTTTGTTTCTCTTAGTCTCTCTGTGTACATCTGTCTTCTTCTTCAAGCTTCCTATGGATTCTATCATGGTATCAGAGCCATCTTCAAAGACAAACGTTTGATCTGATGGCAAGCACAACTTCTACTAATTCATCTTCATCTTTTACCTGCTCATCTATACTTTCAACTACAGTTTCTTTTTCATCACATTCACCTATATACTTGCTCTCTAATATTTGCAATCTTATTTCTCTTCGGCTTGATTCTTCCAATTATGTCTCTTGAAAATTTCAGATCTCAGCTCTGTTACGAGCTCATTCTTTATTCGGTTTTCTTGATGGATCATTTCCTTGTCCATCCAAATATGTACTTGATGAAGCTGTCACTGTCACTACAGAGATCAATCCACAATATCAGCAGTGGATTATTCAAGATCAAGCTCTTATGACTCTTGTTAATGCCACACTTTCTTCCTCTGCTATTGCACATGTTGTTGGCTATACTACATCTCAGGATGTATGGCTTGCACTGGAAAGAAGATTTTCATCTCAATCTAGAGCTAATATTCTGCAGCTTAAGTCTCTGCTTCAAACTATCACCAAATGTTCAGATTCTATTGATGTCTACTCGCAGAAAATCAAAGAGGCTAGAGATAAGCTTCAAGCAGTTTCAGTTATAATTGAAGATGAGGATATACTATTGTATACACTCAATGGTTTGCCACCTGAATATAGTGCCTTTCGAACAGCAATTCGAACTAGATCTCAGCCTCTTTCTCTGGAGGATCTTCATTCTCTGCTGAAGGCAGAAGAAATTTCTGTTTTAACATCTTCTAAATCATCCCCAAACTTTTTCAATCCATCAACTATGGCTGCTACACAAGGCAAAATATATGATCCTAATTTTCCTCGTCCCAATTCTGGTTCAGGCAGAGGTTTTTCTGGTTACAGAGGTCGTGGATCTAACCGAGGAGGCAGAAACAATTATGGGAACAGATCTCATTCTCAACAGTTTAGAACTACTTCTGTCTCACAGAAGCCTCAGATTTATTGCCAGATCTGTGGAAAGTTTGGTCATAGTGCCGTTAACTGTTATCATCGCATGAACAGTGCTTATCAAGCTCAGTCTTCACCTTCTCCACATTTCAATGCTATGACTACTTCTTCTGAATATTCTCCCTGCAATACTCAGCAGCCACTCTTGCCGGCTGTTTCTGACATCTCTTCTCAGTATTCTGCTATGACTGCATCCACTGGTCACTCCATTCCTAGCTACTAGCTCACTGATACTGGTGCTTCGCATCACCTAACCTCAAGACTTGAGGATCTTTCTCTTTCCTCTCCTTACTTTGGAGAAGATAAAGTTTCTATTGTCAATGGTCATGAACTACCTATTACACATACAGGTCATACATTTCTTCATACTCCTCCTTATTCTTTCAAACTCACCAATATTCTTAGAGTACCTTCTATTGCTTTCAATTTATTATCAGTCAAACAATTTTGCACTGATAACAATTGTCAATTCTTGTTTGATTCTAACTCTTTTTCTATCCAGGACAAAACCATAGGGCAAATTCTCTATCAAGGCAAGAGTAATAATGGTCTATATCCCATTCATGCACTCAGCCACCCTTCTATCTCTCATTTTGCTTACCTTGGCTCCAGAATTTCTCATCATACTTGGCATGATCGACTGGGACATCCTGCAAATTCAGTTTTACATCAAATTCTCTCTACTTCCAAGTTACCACAACCTCAGTCTTCTAGGTCTGCTTGTGTTTGTGAATACTGTTTGTATGACAAAATGGCCAAGTTACCATTTTCTATTTCTACATCTAGGTCTGTAACCCCTCTTGATACTATTCACAATGATGTCTGGGGCCCTTCTCCTCATGTATCTTTACATGGTTTTAAATACTACATTTCCTTTATTGACAGCTATAACAGGTTTACTTGGATTTTTCCATTGATTCTTAAGTCTGATGCTTACTCTGTGTTTACTAAGTTTAAACCCTTTGTGGAAAAACAGTTGTCTCGTTGCATTAAAGTTTTTCACTCTGATGGAGGTGGAGAATATCTTAGTTCTTTTTTTCATGATTATCTTGGTGCTCATGACATTCATCATACCAAGTCCTGTCCTTACATTCCTCAGCAAAATGGTATTACTGAGAGGAAATATCGTCACATCACTGAGACTGCTCTTACTTTGTTAGCCAAAGCTTCTTTGCCATATGAGTTTTGGTTTCATGCCTTTGCAGCTACTACTTATTTGATTAATAGAATGCCTAGCAGAAACACATGCAACAAATCCCCTTATGAACTTCTGCACAATACACTTCCTGATTATTCCGCTCTCAAAATATTTGGTTGTGCTTGTTACCCTATGCTCAAGCCTTATTCTAATCATAAACTTGAGCCTAAAACTACTTAGTGTGTGTTTCTTGGTTATCCTTTTGATTACAAGGGTTATTTGTGTCTTGATCCTCAAACCAATAGAATTTATACATCTAGACATGTTATCTTTGATGAAACAACATTTCCTTATGCTAAATCCTTTTCTTCTTCTTCTTACATTCCTCCTGATCCTAGTCATTGGTTTCCTCTCTCTACTTCTCCTGGTACTTCCCAGTCTTCTCTCTTGGGCTCTCCTCCTTCTGTTTCACATATAACTTCTTTTGAGTTACTTCCTTTTCTTCTTTCTTGTACATCTTTGTCTTCCACTCCAGAATCTGCATCCTCTACCTTCCCTATCTCTTCTGACATATCTTCTTCTAGTTATGTTATGTCTAATTCTTCCCTAAATTCTACTCCACCAGTTCTACCCCTATCTCTTTCTACTCACCCTATGCAAACTAGAGCTAAATCTGGTATTTTCAAAGCCTAAAGCTTACATTTCTGCTACTTCAGTTGCTGAACCTACCTCCTTTACCTCTGCATCTAAATTTCCTGAGTGGAGACAGGCTATGTCTGAAGAGTTCTCTACTTTACAACGTCAGGGAACTTGGACACTGGTTCCTCCTTCTAACCATTCTCCCATTGGTTGTAAATGGATTTTCAAAATCAAACACAATTCTGATGGCACAGTTTTTAGGTATAAAGCCAGATTGGTGGCCAAAGGGTTCCATCAAGAGCATGGGGTTGATTATCATGAAACCTTCAGTCCAGTGATTAAACATGCTACAGTTAAGCTTGTTCTTGCCCTTGCTACTCAGTTCCACTGGTCTTTACACCAACTTGATGTCAAAAATGTCTTTTTGCATGGGGATCTTCATGAAGAGGTTTATATGACTCAACCTCTAGGATTTCTTGATCCTATGACTCCTCATTATGTTTGTAAATTGCACAAATCTCTCTATGGTCTTAAACAAGCTCCTAGAGCTTGCTGATCCTTCTCTTTTTATCAAAACTATTAAAGGATCTCTTACTATTCTTTTGCTCTATGTGGATGACATAATCATCACTGGTAATGATCCTCTCTACATTTCTTCTCTTAAGACAAATCTTAATAACTCTTTTGAGATGAAAGATCTTGGTCCTTTGCATTTCTTTCTTGGATTAGAAATTCAGTACACATCCACATGATTATTCATTAGTCAGCAAAAGTATACTACTGATCTTCTTCAGAAAGCCAGAATGACTGACTGCAAGCCATGTAAGACTCCATGTGCTGCTTCTTCTAGACTTGGCAAAACAGATGGATCTCCTCTAGCTGATCCATCTTTATACAGAAGTATTGTTGGTTCTCTGCAGGATCTCACTTTTACCAGACCTGATATTACCTTTTCAGTTAATCATGTTTGTCAATATATTAGCTCTCCTATAGATGTTCATTTTGCAGCAGTCAAGAGGATTCTGCGTTATCTCAAAGGCACTTCTCATTTTGGCCTAGTTCTCTTACTCTATCAGCTTTTACAGATGCTGATTGTGCAGGGGATCCTAATGACAGAAGGTCTACTACAGGATATCTTCTTTTCCTTGGAGATAATCCCATTCATTGGTCTACAAAGAAACAGAGTATTGTATCTAGGTCTTCTATTGAGGTTGAATTTCGAGCTCTTGCTCAAACCACTGCTGAACTTAAATGGTTGCAACTACTTTTACAGAGTCTGCAACTTTCTCCATCTCACACTTCTACTGTTTGGTGTGACAACATTTCAGCTTTGGCACTTGCATCTAACCCCATGTTTCATGCCAGAACTAAGCATATAGAGATAGATTTTCATTTCATTCGAGAGAAGGAGGCAAATAAATCTCTAACTGTCCAATATATTTCTACCAAGGATCAATTGGCTGATGTCTTCACCAAAGGTCTATCTTCTGCCAGATTTTCACTTCTAAGAGACAAACTACTGGTTGGGCCCCCAACATAAGTTTGAGGGGGTGTATTATACAATACCAGCACTACACACAAGCAATTCCCTTATATCAGTTACTGTCATGTGAAGGAATTCAATTCAGTTGCTGAAGCCACTTGCCTGCAAATCAGTTTGTTAGTTAGTTAGTCCTAGTTGACATTGTAACTAAGTTTGGTTATAAATACTTGTATACTGAACAGAAAACAGTAATGAAAAATCTTTGTTTCTCTTAGTCTCTCTGTGTGCATCTGTCTTCTTCTTCAAGCTTCCTATGGATTCTATCAAATATAAGCTATACATTTCTGGACCCTTAGGCAAGTATCAAAAGTTCAAATCTTATTGACCCGCGTTTGCTACCCACCCCCATTCATTAATTAACGAGTTCATGGTTTGCCCATTGCTTTAGTCATAAGCAACCCATCCATTTGGCCACTATTGAACTTATTTTTCACTATTTTTTTGGTATTTTTATTTTCATATTATTTTTTTTATTATTTTCAATCTTTTTTTGGAGTCGCGCCAGGCCAGGCATCTATAGGCAGGTTGTCTTCATAGGTCGTAATTGCGCCTACCAGTCAAAATCAAGATCCATAACTCTTACACATTGGGCTTCTAGTTTGCACACAAACTGTCACAGATCTGACCGGGTCGCAATTTAACGGGCCAAATCAAGGAGCACACATCATTTGTTGGGCCTTAATTCAAATCTGGCCTGCCAAGTTCGGACATACAATGGTATGGTACCTTAGAACTAGAAGGATAAGCAATTAACAGCCTCTCAAGTCTCAACTTCGTCCTCCGTCTCTGTCTCTCTCTCAGACAATGGCACAAACACTTGCAACGCCCATTGCACCCTCACTCTCTCTCATCTGCAACAGAAACCCAAACTCCAAATTTCACCCCAATGCTCTCTCTTTTCCCACTTCAATCCCTCCTAAGGTAACATCATTGCAGAAGTTTTCATCTATTTTTTTATTTTCCATTTTCTTTTGTCGTCTCAGTAATATTTGCAGATTGGTGGATTGAGCATCAAATGCGCGCGTGTGGGAGGTGTGGAGATACCCAACAACAAGAGGGTCGAATACTCTCTGCAGTATATACATGGAATAGGGCGAACAAGAGCTAAGCAAATTCTGTGTGACCTCAACATAGAGAATAAAGTCACCAAGGATATGTCGGAGGACGAGCTCATCACTCTCCGTGACGAAGTCTCCAAGTACATGATCGAAGGTGACCTGGTAAGAACACCCACTCCCCCCCCCCCCCCCCCCCCCCCCCCCTCTTTCTGTCTATATATATATCTGTTTGTGTGTGATTTGTGTCACTTTTTCTGTCTAAACATTATTTGAGGTTTTGGGTTAAAGGTGTTTCAGGTACTTGCTCTGTGATAGTTGATTTGAGGTTCTCCCTATTTTTAGATATTTTCTCTGCTCAATGCAATTCGAATTTTTGGGATTTTGGGTGAATTGGTTTGTCCTCCGTCTCTGAATATGATTTGGGTTCTAGGATTTGGCCTTTTTTTATTTTCCATTTTACTCACACACACACACACAAACTCCCCCTCTTCCTGTATATATGACATTATATGTTGGAACCAGATCGAACAAACTTGCTTTACCAGACTTGTTGTAATCCTAGCTATTTGGGGGCTTTTCAGATCCACTAGCTTGACAATTCACAGGAAAGTATTAAGAGTCTCCTACGCAACCACACTCACGAAACCTAGGAATCCTTAAAGATAGTGATTCCTAGAGAGAGATATTTTGGAGGGAGAGAGTGACAAATTTCTAACTTATTTTCTGTATCCATGTCTCTTTTGTATATGAATAAGATTTTAAGGATGATATAAATCCTACCCTAATCCCAACTCATGGGTTATTTCAACAACAACCTTGAGGAGACTAAGTTAACTCGTCTCCTAACCGGGTCCTGATTAAAATATATATAGTGCCAAAGAAAAATCCGATTAGTGCACAAGAACAAAACCGAGTAAACAAAGCTAAGACGTAGATCATACTTGAACTTCTGCAAGACAGAAACGAGGTTAGGAGGGCACTGGCGGTGTTTCTTGCATTATCCTTCTATACAACAATGGGTTGAAGAAAGGTCAATTGAAAGCTAAAGACCAGCCAACTGATTTCCCAATTCCAACCATTGTCGAAGTGTGAATTACAAGATACAAATCCAAGATAAATTTGGTGGGTTTTTTCTTCAAGGAGCTTGAGCTAGTGAGACTTAGTCTTGGGGGGGGGGGGGGGGGGGGGGGTTTAATCATTCCGAGTCCTTCCAAATCACCCTAGAGATGTTATTTTTTAATGATTATATAGTGTATTTTGATAAGAAATGATTATACTAGTGTTTGAGATTCCAAACTATCTAAAATACCCATTAGACCTCCCAGAATTTTGGTTTTTACACTATTTTCACTTAAAACTGCTAGCTAATCGTATGCAATGTGCCTAACCTAATGTGTTCCAGCTAATCTTTGCTCTACTCCGAATGAGACTTAAAGTCTTCTGAAAGTTGTTGAAGTCTGCATACAATGATCACTTGTAGTATTTAAGCTGTGGCTTGCATCGAATATTCTTTATGTGTTTGCTACTTTCTTCATAAGTCATTAAATTAACAATCATAAGGTCCTAAACCTAACACTAAGCCCAGTACATATAAACTACTGTTGCATATGTTTTTGATATTGAATTGTCTTGATACACCCTATTCTTTGGAGTTCCATCCAAGTATGTCACAGTACGCGTTGGTATACTTATTTATATAATCCGTTTTTGAGGTTCCTCTGAGCTACTTAACTCTTCTTACCTTTGACTCATTTTTTTGGGATTTTAATTTTTGATTTTTTTTGTTGATGTTGAAGCCCTATAATTTCTCCCTCTAGCAGTTATGTAACTATAACATGCAGCATCATGGACATTATTGCATCCTAAGTTCTGTTTATTTTGTGTTTTGATCATGAATAAATTGAATCAATTGAAACTGTAATATCAATATAGACGCTTATGACCTCCCCCTCTATGCCCAGCGGTAATGATTCCTCTAGCATTACGACCTTTTACCACAACGATGTTGTGCATAGATTAAATGATTTCATGAATTGGATTTCACTCAACTGTCTACGACTCCGTTGCGTGTGCTCGGGGTAGAAGTTTTGTATAAATGTATCGCCACCTTCTTAGTTGCTGATGAAATAATGAACGTTCCCAGGCCCAACTAGATCGTTTATTTTTTCATCCATGCTAGGTGTGGGGAAACCTGTTCAGTGGTAGGATTCCTTTGATATCTTAACTTGTCATTTTTGCCGTCTTTGCCAGGTCTCATGCAGTGAGTGGTCTAGCAAATTATGTGCTTTCACACACATACACACACATATCTATGTATGTATATTGATTTGAAGCTATGTTCTTTGTTTAAAAGTGATTTGGGATTTTTGGGTCGTTGGGTGTGTTTTTTAGAGGAGGTTCAATGCACTCGCAATTAGGAGGCTGAAGGAAATACAGTGCTACAGAGGGGTAAGGCATATTCAAGGATTGCCGTGTAGAGGACAGAGGACAAAGAACAATTGCAGGACATTGAAGGGCAAAAGGGTTGCAATTGCCGGGAAGAAGAAGGCATCTCGTTGATTTGAAAGGGGTTTGTTTTCTTTTTTGTAGTTGGTTGGTGGAATGTCCATGAACTGTTGTGCAGTGTAAATTCAACTGCTATTATCACATTAAGTTCTGTTTCTGATATTTGGAGTTGCATATAGTCCCGTCTAAATTACTTTCTGAATTGAGAATATAATGGTGTAAATGCACTTTCCTCATGCTTTCCTAACATAAATTTTATAGCTGTGTACCACTTATAGGTGCTTCCTAACTGACTCTTCATGATGTTGTGCTGACTTAGGTACACTCACGTTACCCATTTCTTGCTTTCAGAATCCTGTTTTTACATCCAACAATCAACAATGATACTTCTTGGACCTAACTCCACTACTACCATTAGATTAGCAGTGGACATCAACTCATGTTCAACATCTTCTTTTTTGCATAGTTTTATTAACAAGAAGAAAAGTATTGTACAGCTACCGTGATTCGAATTTATGTGGAAGTAAAGCTGCCTGTTGTGCATCTCATCATGATTGTTAATTGTCTCTGTTAGGTCTGTCCAATCATGATTGGAATTGTTTTCCTTCGTCTTCCCTTAGTTGAAGTTATACTTTCTGTCAATACCTTGGCTCCTAATTTAGTTTTTGTTTTTGTAGTGTGTCCTGAAGTTCTTTAATGCATCCATGTCCTTGTAACAATTGTTGAATAGAATCTCGATGGCTTTACTAAGTAGTAGCATATCACAAAAACCTTAATAATTTTATCAATAGCTTAACGGTACATTTCTGCCGTCCACAATTGCCCATCCTGGCTAGTTATTAGCACCGACATTTAAAACCACCCTGGCAGCCTCGCCCTTATTCTGTGGTAGTGGTTTGAGTTTTCTGATTCTCTTACAATGTTCACTATCTGGTGAATTACTCTAATTTTCCTGCATCAGACGGCGAACTGGTGAAGATTTGTTGTCATGGAAGGCTATTCCTAATAATTTTATGTTATGATGAGGCCATTCCGCGAGCTTTTGAGGAGGATAGAGTATCTGATAGTCTTCCTTTTGAGTCATTGATTACTCAAATCTGCAAGGCCAAGGGAGTGGTTACCTTGCCTAAGGATAGGATGCAGAAACTCAAGAGGCCTCTCAACAAGAGTTCTTTGAGGATAGAAGCCCCTCCAAACTACTAACATAAAGAAGATTATGAAAGCAGAGCCACCTGAACGACAATTCATAAGATTTTCTTATAGTTGTCGAAGTACTTCACAGGTTTGTTAAATGAAGAGAATGTAAAAATAGAAATCCCCACCCACCCCAAAAACATGTAAGAGCTTGAGGAGTTCTGGAAAAATAATAATAGGCGTGTCCATGGGTCAGACTGGCCCGTACAGCCCAATACCCAGAACAACCACAGCCCAAGTATTGACGGGTTAGATTACTACCAAATTCAAATAATCCAATCTCCTCGTTGTAAACTCATTTAATCGGGTCGATAGGACATGAAGTAAAATCTCTTATGTAAAATCCCAAATCTCAATCAATAGACTTTTAATCCAGAATCTCCCTCTCAACAGAAATATTAACTTCGCCGGGGATATAGACATCAGCAGCTATGAACCAAAGTACAAGTCGAAGCCATCAATGTAGTAATCTTTTCCATGAATAAACACGAAAACAACATAAACCACAGAAGCATTATAGATTTTGATTTCAAAATGGTCTTCCAAAATCATACAGTGCAATAGCAATTTTAATCCTAAAAGCAACTAGTCCAGAACCCTTGTTTCCACTTCACCCCAGATGCGAACATATACATACACCTCCAGCTCCAACCTAGGGAGAGAATGGAAACAAGGGTCACAATCCTACATTGTCAAACATCCCACAGACCTTCAATCCTACTCCTAACTCCTGACTACGAATAACTTAAAAGTAACAACAGCTAAAACCCCAGTCCCTAATCATCATCTACAGCAGCCAATTTTCCACTACACGCATCGCAAACCCATAAACATGAGAGAGAGAGAGAGAGAGAGAGAGAGTAGGTGGTTGTGTTGTGTGGTTGTCTTCAAGGCCTTGAGAGAAAGGCCCTACACTTGCCAATAGTTCTGGGAAGAGTGGTGGAGTTTGGACCATTGCGGGGTGGAGATAGAACCACAGGCAGGTACTCATTCTTGTCACACACAAAGTTTGAATTCTGAAAGTGGCGGACCAGACCATCCCTTCCCTTGAAAACATTTTCAGACATCCAGCCACAAAAAAGAAAAAAAAAAACAACCAAAATGAATATAAAGGTTTTATCAAACATTTGAAATACAAACATAAAAAGCAAAATAAAAAAAAAAAAAAGTGGGAAATTATCAGACTATTGAAGATGGAGATTATACCTGGATTCGAGCCCATCTAATTTCACATATTTTTTTAGACTGGTAAACACCACCCTTTGAAGTTTCTACAGGCCCCCACTTGTAGTTGTGCAAAAGTTCATGTATTCTTTTGGCAGCAAAAGTAGTAGTAAAATTCACAAAAGCATACCCCAAATTGTTGTCGTTTCTGCTATAAAATAAATGCAACAAAATAGAGAGACACAATATGTCACTATTAGTTGAGACCCGCTACTAATTTAATGACTATAACACATTAGATTAATTAATAAATAAAATCAGCAAATCATGTCCAAATAGAATTTTGCTTACCTGAAATCAAAAGGTAGGTACAGAAAATCATACTCCAATTTGTGCTCCTGACAATACTTATCCAGGATTTTGAACAACGTATTCCTCCTGCACATTATCACCCCCAAAAAGGCAAACAAGAAGTTTAAGGGTATGACCACCTTACCAATTTATACATTTGTTCAGTATCACAAACAAACAGAAAATATCTTAAACTTGATGGATATTCTTGGAAATTTATTCAAGTATTGACTATGTATGGCAATAAGCAATATATATAAGTGTTATATTTAGGGTGAAATTTCATTGAATATATTTTCTTGTTAATAAATCATCGAGACGAATTTGAGTGAATTTAAGTGAAACCCACCAAAGGAGTTGAAAAGTAGATTGGGAAACAAGACAAAGGGTAAACAAAGAGGACAACAGACTCAAAATTAACATCTCAAAATTTTAGCATGCAGAACCCTTATGCTAGAGCTGCAGCAGAATTGTTTGTGCTCAAATCCTTCTCTAATACGCACCGATTATCACAGGTCTAAGACAATAGACATCACACACACACACACACACCCACACCTACACAGACACAGATATATATATATATGTATATATACCTAGGCAGATAGATATGTACATATATATATATATATATATATATATATATATATATATATATATAGAGAGAGAGAGAGAGAGAGAGAGAGAAGGGGGGAACCTGAGCTGGTTTGGAATATTCTTGATCATAACCGTGGTTTTATCATAAACTGAAAGATCATCGGAAGGAGAAGGGAGGGGAGTACCACCCACAGCAACACCCTCATCAGACTTGATCTTCCTAGGCTTCCACACACCCCTACAAATTTTCCTACCATACTCGTGCCTGTTTACGATTCTTTCTCTCGCACACCTTGACGCCACAAACCTCTCATCGCTTCTTTCCCTCCCATCATAATAACTCCTCAAACCCTCTCTGTTCTTCCCCGCCTTTTCAGTACCCATAACACTCTCTCCGCAACCACCACTGCCTGCAATACCAAAGTCACCTAATTCACTTGGATAAGCCAAAGGAAGGTGGCAAGGGAGCTGTGGGTTGATATAAATATTATACTGAGAATGACGAATTGGGAATGCAGTGGGTGTATAGATAAACGCCTGTGCTGGCTCGGAAAACTCCGCCCCTGCCGTCATTTGCGGTGAAACCGGTGGTTGGGGTTGTGATGGTGGACATAATTCATGGGGAAGTAGGAAAAGATTTTGGTCTTGTACTAAGCTTCTCGAGGGCTGTGGTGGTGGTGGTGGCGGTGGCGGTGGCGGTGGCGGTGGCGGTGAAGACGATGATTGTGGAGATTTTTTACGGAGAAGAGGGGGAGACCAAGGTGGTGCATTTGGGTTCAATGGTTTAGGGCTTGGTGGAGAAGCCATTGCCGTAGGCTCACCGCACATACTGTGAAAAAAGAATGAAGAACAAAGGACACTTCAGAAAAGGTGTATAGACTAGAGTCAGTCGACACTCTTCTGGGCTATGTTTAAAGAAGACGTGTGTGTCCTCATGTATCTGTACGGATACACATATAGTCCACATAAGCCTCTTAGCCCTAATCCCAAAAGTGGAAAGAAAAGTTTAGAGTGCATCCGTGTTTTGGAGTGATTTACTCAAAACTTCCACTGAAATTTTAGTAATTTTTTTGTGAAAAATGTTTAATTGGATAAGGGCTTTAAATAAACACATTTACTTTTAATTTAAATTTTAAAAAAATTCTAGTATTTTCCCCATATTAGTTTATATTAATTATTCCTTTAAATTCATTTCCCCCCACGCCCCTCTATTCATTAATAGACTTAAAAATTTGAAAAAGAAGTTCAAATAAAAAAATTATTAAACCAAGTCAGTACTATATCATTAGATCAATAAATTAAATTTTAATAACATTACTCAAAAATTAATTACCACAAAACTTTCATTCCTCCCAAACCAATAACCAATTTTCCAAGTATTGAATACCACTTTGTCATTCTAACATTTCACCAATCCAATTAAATCAAAATTAAAACAAAACTAAAAATCTATAAGTTTGTCGCATTGTAATAAGAGCTTCAAGCATTTAAACTGCATAAACAACCTATATTATAAATTAGCTAGTAAGTTAAATCTTTACCTTCAATACATTTTCCCCCCAAAAAATATCATATCACTCAATTCTATCACATGTTCAATTATTTAATATTTAGTTAATTTGTAATTTAATACAACTTTTATTTCATACGTTATTAATACACCATAGTGTACAAATGTTGAAAAAAAATTATTGAGTTATTTTGAGAAAATTTTGACGCTATTTTTACAAAAATAATTAATAGAAATTAATTTTAAATGATGTAAACAAAGAAATTAATTTTAAATTTAATATAGTGGGATCATTTTTTTTAACGCTAAAATCTTATGTTTCATCGTGTCTTCAGGCACAAGTTATGACTAGTCTCTCTATATACAAAAATAGCATACATTTAATATTGTCAAGACACCACAGTGGCAAAACACTCATACTGTGTCACCTTTATTAATATCTATAATATAAAATAGGGTAGGTTTTAATAAGGTTATTTAACGGTCTCAAATAAATTAATCTAACAGCCACCAACATTTTTCTCAAAATCATTCACATTGAATTTCTCCCCTCCTAAATTCATCACTTCTCACTTACGTTATATTGTACCTTTAGACACGAGTTACCCTAATAACATGATATATTATGATCTATGGTCAAAATAGTATAGGTCTACAAAGTTTAATAATAATTTACATTAAAAATGAACACTTTACATTAAAAATGAATGTTAGGATCGATCACAAATTATCATAAAAATAATAATTTTGTCAAAAATAATTGTAATTCAAATTTTAAAAGTCATAATATGACCAAAAAATGTATAGTTGGAGGTACGATACCGAAATCTATCTAATATTACAATTAAAAAGTTTAATTTTTAATTTATAAAAGTACCACAACAATCAAAATTAATTTAATTTTTATCTATTTTGATTCAATGGAAGAAAATTCGTCTTAAATTTTTTTTCCGTTCAAAACACATCATTTTTATTGTATGACTCCAATGCTAGGTAACCCTGTCGATTCACTTCTATACCTCTCTTTTCTCTCTCTTATCTTTTTTATTTTATTTTTGTACGTTTAATTTTAGATTATATGATTATTGATTAAAAAAATAAAAAATATATAATTAATATTCAATTTTTAAGCTTATTGAGTGTCTTCGTAAATCAAATTATTAAGAATAACTCCTATTTTAAAGTACGATATAATGTAAAAAAATTTAAAAGAAATAGTAATTGTTATTAATTATTTTTATTTAAAATCGTCGAATAAATATATTAAAATATATTATATTTTATATTATAGATTATAAATTACTTATTTTTTATATGGAGATCGAAAGTTGAAAGTTTTGCACAGGGGGGCCATAGACAACCCATAGGCATGCACAAGGGTATGGCTTTCGGGACACACTTTCACACGTTTGGATAAAAAATCTCTGTAATGATGGCCACTGGAATTTGGAGATTTCTAATTATGCCTCTTTCATTTAATGCTCCTTACAGAACAAGACAAAACAAGCATGGTTTGGCGGCGGATGTAAGATGCAGCCTTTGCCCTACAAACTGGGGATTTGCTACCTTGTCCCAGATGGGTATATCACTATCAGGTATGGGTATGTATGTCCTGTCCGGACACATAAATCAAAACAAATGTTGAAACTGAAAGCCTATCCTATTTTGTTCCATTTGTAAGCTTGCCTTGCATGCTTCACCAGGGGCTGTGTATCAGTGTATGGATAAGGATATATGTTTCTGTATAAATGTTGCAACTTAGCAGCAAAATTCGGATGCCAAACGAGAAGTCTAGAGAGATAGAGAGAGCATTAAATGTTGGTACTAGAACGAAATGGACATTGAATGGACATAATTTTGAGATTAATGATTATATATTATCACATTTTTTAAATTAAATGAACTTCCCTGTGAATTTAATGATTATCATACATTCTTCGATTTATATCCCAAAATAAATACAAGTGGTATTAGTAAGCATTCAGACACCGAAAAAAAATTCAATTTTATATCTTTAAATTAGAAAAAATATTAATTAGTATTGCTTTTAAATTATTTTGGACCTGATTTAGTTTTTTATTTTTTTTTTATCTTTGGTGGTTGATTGGGAAAAATAATAAATTAAGGGGAAATAATAAAATAAATAACTATATACCTATAAATTTTTTTTTTTTTTTTGTATTATTGTTGAACCTTTAATAAATGAAGCTGACAACAAACAGAAAAGGAAACCTCAAAAAATCTTCAAAATAACCAATGGGTCTTTGGTCCAATGGTACTCTTTACCTTATGAAGGTTTTGTCTTCTTGAGGTCAAAGGTTCAAGCCTCCTCCCCCCTCCACCCCCCAAAAAAAAAAATAAATAAATAAACACAAAAAAAAAAAAAAATCTTCAAAGCCGGTGAAGAACAAATATTTGCTCCTTTATCTGTCATTTTTATTTTACATATATACAAACACTGTGCCACCTTCAGGCAACAGGTTTCACTGCTTAGGCTTCCATTGTTAAATGCAAAACCAAAACAGTCTGAACAAGTAGAAAACTGAGCCTTGTTGCTCCATCTTTCTCTGAGCTCTACCTTACCTTTTCTGTCATTTAGGCTAAATTCGTATAAGGCAAACCATTCTGAGCATATCCCTTGTGGTTGACCATTACTCTCTTTTGGCTTAGACCCATTGACATGTCGCTTGTCCCATGTATTAGTATTACCTAGAATGTGAAACTATGAATTTATTTCACGTAAAAGTCAAATGTTGTGTTGCTGAAGAGTGAAGACCCAAAACCAGTGCTCCTGCTCAAAAGGAAGAGAAAGATGGAGTCATGGAGAAGGGAAGGGGGGATCATGGATTTATGAGGATAAATCTCTCATGACTTCAAAAGTTATCAAGATTCGAACTATCAAGACGTTTGAATGTACAGTGATACTTAAACTTCAATTCGAACTTAAGACAATTGAATTTGAAGTTGATTTGAGATTGGATCACCAAAAACACAATACAATGGGCAAGAGTTACTAAACTAGGGCGAGTATCAACCAGATAGAAGTTTAAGTGATTAGTACTTCAAAGTACAAATGGTTACAAACAGTGCTAAAGATGAACCGTGTACCTATGCTATGTGATTATTGGAATTGGAAGGAGTAGAGAAATACAATCCACAACCAAGTACCTATGCCACCATCCAAACATGAACCGTGGAGTATTGAAGGCAACTAACAGTGGTAAGCATGGGGATGATTGTGTCGAGGTCACTGTAATGATGTGATAACTGGTATCACTCAAACCACTGTGCAGCGTATGATGATGGCCAAGGTGCGGGGACATGATATGAGTTGGTGATTGAGTATATATGTGATTTCCAATGCCTCATATATGCCACTAAAACACATATAGAAGAGATGTTGTAATATTTATATTTTAAATAATAATTTAATTTTTTTAATTATATAATTTAAAATAAAAATAAAAATAGAGATATATGTAAATTAACGTGATTGTTTGAAATTATGTAGTGTATTAATTGAGTTATTTGACATTGGGAATCGTGTAGAAAAATTAATTTTTTGGTCTAGAAAAAAAATTTTATAATGAATTTTGTACCATTGAATCAACCTTAACCATTGTTATATTTTTATAAGTTAAAAATTAAAATTTCTAACTGTAATATAAGATAATTATTTATTTATTTTATTGTCAATAGTCATAAATAAATTAGTTGAAAACCATGAAAATAAATTATCTTTCCATATAGAAATTTGGATACCATATCCCTTGATCTAATTTGGGTCCTTAATGACCAAGAAAAACCTACCGACAAAGTTTGGATCTAAAAATCAATAAAAGAAAACTTCAACCTTAACTAACTTAACCCAACCAATATCATTGACACCAGATCTTATGTTCTGAATGCAAAAAAAATTTGCACCTCACAAGTCTTTAATCTTTTTTAATTAGTAAATATAATAAATTAAAGCAAAATAATAAAGTAATTAATTTGTACAAATGTAAAGTTTTCATTGAAGAAAAAGCAGCTATGATACCAAAAATTATATTATAGTTGGACCCTTCTTTCTGTAAAGTTGGTGCAAATTGCTCCTGAGAGTAGAGAAGCTGTCATGTCAACTTTGGGTGAAAGCAGTGGTTTCCCAAATGTGCTAACCAAGACATTGGGCCGCTTGGTCTACACCCTTCGCTCGACTTTCTAATCCCTCCTTCTCCATTGAACCGAAACCCATACCCACCCTTCCCTCAACTACCGAATTAACTCCCTAATCTTTCCCCCTCCACTGAAACCGAAACCCTCCTCCTCTACTATGGATCTAGTGGTTTGTGACTAGGTGGTTGAGTGGTGGCTACGATGGTTTGTGGTTGGGTGGTGGCTACGGTGGTTTGTGGCTGCGATGGTTGTTAGCTAATTGGTTGGGTGGTGGCTGCGATGGATTGTGGTTGGGTGGTGGCTACGATGGTTTGTGAGCTGGTTGATTGTGGCTGTGGTGGTTGGTAGTTGCGGTGGTGGCTACGGTGATTTGTGGGCTTGTTGATTGTAGCTGCATTGGTGGCTGTGGTAGTTGGTGGTTGCAATGGTTTGTGGCTGGTGACGTTGGATATTTTGGCTTAATTGGGCAAAGAGAAAGGAAAGAAAATGTAGATGAATAAAGGCTAAATCAACTTGTTAATTTTGGAACTTTTTTTTTTTTTTTTTTGAGTAACCTCGACGGTACGAGGGGATTTTATTGATTTTGAAAAAATTACACCTAGCGAGGGGGACGTAAGTACCTTATCTCGACATGCATCTAAAAACATTATGAGTAATAAAAAATAATGCATGCAATTACATCATAATGCATTTAAAATTAAAGAAAAGAAATAAATTCTTAAAGCTAGCTAAACAGTGCTGTGAACAGTACTGTAAATAGTGCAGTGCATGAACAGTACTGTGAAGAGTGCAGTGCATGAACAATACTGTGAACAGTACCGTGAAGAAAGTTTCATGCCAGTCCTTCTTTGTATGGATAGAAGATGAATAGCCAACAAAGACCACCATAGAGACAAAGACTTCCAAGATGGAAGATGAATATCCCACTGGGTTGTAGAGGAATAGCCATAGAAGAATGAGGAGCCCCGAAAGCCATACGGCGGTTGAACAGTCTCAGAAGCCAAAGAGATGGCCTAGAGTCTCTGCATAGAAGAAGAGAAAATCTCTGAGAAAAGGAAAAGAATCCAACTGTTACCGAGAGGGATCCCAACGTGAAATCCACAAAGAATCCTCCAATCTTTTCTGCAAAAGATGAAGAACCATCAACGGAGACTGAAAGCTAAGTATCATCCAGAGAATATACTTTTCCTTAGATTTCTAATTTGTCTTGAATCCTGCATCATAAGTAGCCTAATATGTGTAGGAAGACTGTCTAAAGAGTCATAAGTGAAAGATTGTTTATCTGTTACCCCCTTGTTTGCCAAAGCAACAGCCACCATGTTGCCCTCACGATACATTGTTCAATTTTAAACTAGAGGGTCTTAATTGAAATAAGACCCAAAGTTCAAGGAGGTATTTTGTAATTAATCTTTTTTCTTATTATCAAAAGAATTTTCAAAGTAACTCGCATAGGTAAGTTAGTGGCGTGGCGTTAGACTTAGACCAACTGTAAATTCGAACGTGAGGGCCGCTTGTACCGCTTGGTCACTAAAGAGGTTTAGAGAAATTTTATCTCTTGGTGAGAGTAGAGATGAGACTTGTATTCTATTTATATAGAACATATTACAATATGTGTGTGACCCATCTAAGTGAATATGTATATTATAACAAAAAATAAGATGAGAATTAGATTAGTTACATCACTTAATCGACAAAAGTGTTTGAATTTGAATTAACAGTTAACAGTATTATCTACCACTCAACAGTGCTATCAATCACTCCCTCGCAAACGTGCCCGAGGGTCAAGACAAAGGCCAAGTTTGTTGTGCTAATCCAAGAAGGCAATTTTTGACAACGGCTTTGTGAACACATTAGCAAGCTGGCAACGGGAAGGAACAAAGCGCGTTTCAAGAGAGCCAAGTGCAACTTTTTCACGAACATAGTGGTAATCCAGTTCAATATACTTTGGTCTACCATGAAACACCGGATTGAACGTCATATGTACGGCACTTATGTTATCACAAAGTAAAAGCGGAGGACGTGAAAGTGAAATATTAAGATCACGTAGTAAAAATGATAGCCACGTGAGTTTTGTAACGGTGGATGTCACAACTCTATATTTAGCCTCAGCACTAGACCGGGCTACTGTGGATTGCTTCTTAGCAAACCAAGAGATGCAATTGCTGCCAAGAAAAATACAAAACCCCGTTGTAGAGTGACAACTCGTAGGGCAACCTGCCCAATCAGCATCTGAGAAGGCGTACAAGTCAAAAATGCTAAAGGCCAAGATGCGTAACCCAAAATGGGAAGTTCCATGGACATAACGTAAAATGCACTTAACAAGCACGTAATGTGCCATTGTCGGAGCATGCATAAAATGGCAGACAAAGTTGACACTGTAGGAATTATTCGGGCGGGTAAATGTAGTATTGTAAGCCCCCAACAATACTACGATAATGAGTGGGATCAAGATATGGCTCAACACTAAGAGATAACACAGGCATAGGAGTTGATAGGGGTTTGCAAGTAACCATAGAAGCTCGTTCCAAAAGATCCAAAGTATAGCGTGTTTGAGAGAGGAATAACCCTTGAGAAAACTGATGGACTTCGATGCCCAGAAAATAAGGAAGTCAAGATCCTTGATAGAGAATTCATTGGCCAATTGAGAAATAAGCCAATGAATTTGGGAGGGATTATCACTGGTAATAATCATATCCTCCACATATACAAGTAATACAAGAATACCATGGTGGGATAACAAATGAATAAATTTGGATCAGCAGTACTTCAATAAAAACCAATCATGAGAAGAAATTCACTAAAACGATTAAACCAAGCTCGGGGCACTTGTTTAAAGCCATACAAAGCGCGACTAAGTTGGCAAACATGACTTGGATGGGCCTGATCAACATAGCATTGCAGTTGTTTCATGTAGATGGCTGAGAAAGAGATCCGTGAATAAATGCATTTTTCACGTCTAGTTGACGAATCTCCCATCCTTTGACAACGACCACTGTTAATGTAGACAAATGCTTGCTGATTTTATGATTGGTGAAAAAGTTTCAGAAAAATCAATGTCGTCGACTTGATTAAACCCCTTGGCCACAAGCTGAGCTTTGAGCCTTTTAAGAGAGCCATCGGGATTTAGCTTAGCCTTGTATACCCATTTGCAATCAACAACATTCATGGTAGGATGTGAAGGAACTAGAGTCCATGTTTGATTTGAAGCAAGTGCAGCCAACTCTTTATCCATTGCCGTTACCCAACCAAGATGTTATTTGGCGGCCATGATTGAACGCTGTTCCGAAGGGATATGACTATATTGGCCAACATGGAAATTAAGATACTTCGGATTAGACTTTCTTATTCCAGCCTTCGAGCGGGTGGTCATAGAATGAAGAGGAAGACATGGAGTGTTCAAACTAGGAGAGACAAGGGACGATGAAGGAACCAGTTTCTGTGACACAGATGATAACGGGGCTGCTGGGAATTCAGCAGCTGGGCAGCAGAGGCATCCACCGACGCTGATCCAGAACTAGCTGAGGCTGGAAATGCCGATAGAAAAGGTGCTAGCCCAGACCCAGCCGTTGGGCAAGTATCCAATGTACCACACCTAGCTGAGGGTGCGAATGCCGACAAAGGAGGGACTGATTCAGACCCAACTGGCGTGCAATTTGCCGTTGTGGCAGAAATAATGGGTTGTTCCCAATCAAAGAAGATACACACTTCACTGTCGAAAGGAGGATGGTCATACAACTTAGTAGGCTCGGAGAAAAGCAAAACCGATTCGTCAAACACAACATGACGAGAGATATATCTGTTTAGTGGGAGGATAAAAACACATATAACCTTAATGTTTGGTACATTTTTCTCCGGATTTTGCACCAATTCCAATTTCACTATTCTATTTGAGCCCAATATTTTTTGATGATCACTTTGTGCGATTAAAAGTTACAAATAACTCAAAGTCTAGATTTATAGCTTGATTTTCTTTTTCTTTTTTTTTTGTTTTAAAACTTGAAATTTAATTTTCAATATGTATTTAGTAAGAGTAATGCTACTTGAACTTAAAAATTACTCGGTAGCATTACTCATTTAGTAGTTCAAATGTGAACAACAAACAGACATTTCGTGACATAGGGGAGTGAGATCCCCATCCCCGACACATTTGTTTTTTAATTCTCTTCTTGGTAGATCACTATTAATAGTCAGGAGTCTACTTGTATCCCCAAAATAACTGCCAGCAGGAGGACGATTTGCTTCTTGGGTGTTTCAATTTTTTGACTTGCAAACATGCACTGTGCCTTGAGATTCACTGGTTTTGTTTAGCCATGCAAACCAACAAATCTGAACAAACTGAGGACTCAATGAACCCTTCCACTCTTGTCTTCCTAGCTGAGCCCTGCCACTCTTTGTGTCAGTTTGGCAGTATCCACATATCCAAAAAATGTGGGTACCATAATCAATGGTCCTTTATTAAATGAAGCTCACAATCAACAGAAAAGGTACCCTTAAAGAATCTCCATAGTGATTGAACAAGAACGATTTGCCTTTATCTTCTGTTTTTTGGAAGCATTACTGTACCACCATTTTTTTTTTGGTATCATATTAAAAAGTGAAAAAAAATCGCAAAATATTGTAAGTTTCATTCCAAAAAGTGATAAGTTTCGCCCAAAAAATAGTAAGTGAACCCGAAAATTGTGTGAATCCCAGAATTTGAAGAGGTCCGCTCAAAAGATGATACAAATACCCAAAAAAGATAGGGTGTTGATTTTTATTTTTTTTGCTACTTGGACTCTAAAAGTTGACATTATTTATTGAATCATCGATCACTGTTATTGATGATACCTAAAGTAAACCCCAGATCTGAGCTCAGGAAAAGAGCTCAGTTCGGGAGTTTATGGAGAACTAAGCTGAGCTCATCCAGCAAGGTCTGAGCTCGCCCAGTCGGAACTTATATTCCCAACTAAAGACATGAGCTAAGAAACAATGAGAGGGCAGTAAAAAGGCAGTAGATACCCGAACAGGGGGAGTTAAGTCAATCCAAGGCAAGAAATCCGCTACCAGCCAGGATCCTATCCTAAAACCAAGGAGAGAATCCCCTAACACAAGGCAGAGAACTCGCCATCCGCGGTCAGCCATAAGGGGTTTAGGAAAGCCCGAGATTATAGAAGAAGATAGGGACGATCCCTACAATAAAGGAAGTAACCCCGAATTAGAGGTAAGCATGAGGCTATAAAGAGGAGGGGCAGCTTCCATTGAAAGAAAAAAAACCTGAAACCCTAATACCTTGAGAATTCTGTTGTAACTTATTGAATTAGATCAATAAAGAGACAGGAGCAAGAGCCTCCATTAGAGAGTGGACTAGCCGAGCTCATCAGCCGGTGAACCACTATATTTCTACTGTATTTCACACATTACACACGACTAATTAGAGCTTTCATTCCCCACTTCACGAGCCTTGTAGCTCAGATGCCATATTAGTCCCCATGCAAACTGCTCACGCCAATTAATTTGGTCCTATAGCTCGTATCCGAAGGTTTACGCCATCAGTTTGGCGCCGTCTGTGGGAACGACTGTTCCTGTTACAAGTAAGCTGATTCCTCAGTGACTGATGGTAATAACTCGAAATATGAGCAGAAGCCAAACAAACCTACCTCGAATGCAAGATCAGCCGGAAGCTGCCCACGGCAGGCAACCCGGGAACATCCAGGAGGCGAATTCCCTCATTAATAACGAGTTGGAGGCCCTGCGTCTCGTCAACCAACGTTTGCTAAAGGAGAATGAAGAGCTGTCAAAGCTCGTACAACGCCCACAAGAGGCACCACCGGCCCATGAAGGCCAGAATAACCCCCCTCATAGGGAACCTCGATACTGGGACCCCCATAGAGAGGTCAGCGAGGGGGGGGAAGGCAGCCAGGCCAGGGGATATGTCCCCTACGTACCCCCTGATAATGGCCCTAACGACGAAGTGCAAAGTCGGAACGACAGGGGTGAGAGAGGTGATTTCTTCCCTTATCCGCAAGACAGGAGAGAGCAGCACTGGGAGCAACGCTTCAAAGATTTCCAGCAAGAGCTCAGCCATATGAAGGAGGCCGTAAAAAGTAAGGCCCCGGTTACAATGGATGTTTTGGTCCAGCAAACCGAATCCCCATTCACCACGGGGGTGCTACACTTCCCTCTCCCACCAAAATTCAGGATGCCTCAAATGGAGGTCTTTGACGGATCGAAAGATCCCGTGGATCATCTCAACACTTACAAGAACCAGATGGAGCTACATGGGTACCAGGATCCTGTACGATGCAGAGCTTTTGCTATCACGCTGAAAGGCTCCGCCTTAAACTGGTTTCATAGGCTCCCGCCAGCCTCGATCTCATCCTTTAAAGAACTCTCCATTGCTTTTGTCTCTCATTTCATAGGAGCCCGGATACACAGAAAGCCGAGCTACCACCTGCTGAATGTGAAGCAGGGTCCCCAGGAAAACCTGAGGACTTATGTCCAAAGATTTAACTCGGAGACATTGAAAGTAGACGTCCCGGATGAAAAATTCGCCATAACTGCTTTCATTGCAGGGTTGGGAGTGCAATCAAAGGATTTGATGTTCTCCATATCAAAAAACCCTCAGGCAAGTATGGCTGAGGTGTTAGCCAAGGCAGAGAAATATATAAATGGTGAAGAGGCACTCCTTTCTAAGGTGGTCGGTACGTCTTCACGAAAGGAAAAGGAAAAAGAAGAAAAGAGAAGGGACAGAAGCCCTAGGAAGGAAAAAGGACGAGAGAGGTCCCCAAGGAGGGACAGAGACCGCTCGCCAAAGAGGAGAGGAAATGTCAGAGATCGGCTGGGTCCCATGCAACCTGAACTACAACCCAGGTATGGGCCTCAGCGGTTTACCCCACTCACCGCTGCTGTCTCACAAGTACTGTATGAGGTCCAGAACGAGAAGTTTTTAAAATGGCCACCTAGGATGAAGGCAGACCCGGCAAAGAGGGACCCCACGAAGTACTGTGATTATCATCGAGATCATGGACACCACACTGATGACTGTATTCAATTGAAGAAGGAAATCGAGTTCTTGATCCAGCGAGGTCAGCTGCGTCGTTTTATAGCCAATGATAACCTGAACCGAGCTCTTCCGCCTCCGCCACCCCGACAGCAGGCACCTGCACCACACCAGCAGCCTCTAGGAGAAATCAGAGTGATATCTGGAGGTTTCGCAGGAGGTGGAGAGTCAAGCTCAGCTAGGAAGGCGCACCTCCGGCGGATCAGAGCCGAAGAAGCTCTCGAAGTGCACGCGGTTATGGAAAGGGGAAAGACGTGACGGTTATAGGAAGATGTTGAGAGAAAAACGCGGGAAAAGAAATCAGATACTACCCCCCCTCCTTATATTGCATTCAAAACAACGAGGAAACATTCTGACCCCGTCAAGCCACATATCCTCCGTATTTGAGCCTAGCCCTGTCGAAAAAGCACTCCTTAAAGCAAGGCAGGGGAAAAGAAATATGAAGAGTAGAAGAAAGTATTCTCTTCTCAGAAAATAAGAGCAATGAAATTTGTTATCCTTCTCAAAAAAAAAAAAAAAAAAAAAAAAAAAAAAAAAAAAACCTTTGAGTTCAGACAGCAGAGCCAAAAAGCTCAGTAAGAGCTTTTATGGTTCATAGGAAGAATTGTACAGCTCGGGAAGAACTCACAGCCTAACATACTCGAGCTATATAGCTCAGGAGGAGCACGCCAGTTCAGAATACCAAGTCAAACAGCTCAGAACAAAGAAGAAGAGGGAAGGGATCCCCAAGATACTCTTTACCGAACTCAAAAACACAGGAAAATCAGTTGAGCATAACACCAAGTCTCCCTTACTATTCAATCTAGTATTTTTGCTTCAAGAAGTGCACGGCCCCACTCAAAGCAAAAGGGGGCAGGGGAATATATACTGAGCAAATAAAGCAAAGCAGGTAAGTGAGCAGTTGAAGTCCAAATTAAAAATCAGAGATATGTATACGCATATGGATGCTAAACCAACAAAAGAAAAGAAAGATAAGGTTCACAAAGTAACACGAGGACCAAGCCCAAATTAGGGGTACATCTCAAAAATCCTTTACAAAGAAATTACAATTAAAAAGATCTAAGTTCCTGAAGGAGGAGTAATTGGGGAATCTCGCAGCTCAGCAGAAGGGCCTTCAGCAATAGGAGCTAGGGGAGAGCTTCCAGGAATGTCTTGGGACCCCGCTTCCGTTGATTCAGGATTTTGGGCAAGGGTTTCAGACACCAAGTTTGCAGAAATTGGTGCAACAGCAGGATCTACACCAATGAGCTCAGGGATCGCTGTTGAAGGCTCAGGAAGCACGACAAGAGCTCTAGAGGTCCCAGTGGCAGGTATGTCCTGACTCGAAGCAGCAGCGGGGGAAACTGAGGCATCCTCCTCGTTATCAGAGCTAGACTCCTCCAATTCTTCTGTGGTAGGGGTAGAAAAATTGAAGTTAAGGTCTGGAAAAGTTTTGATAGCCTTGCGCCTGAAAGCAAGCCATCCGGTAGCCCACAGGGTGGTGGCCTCGTCTCTCAGCTCGGCGATCTCTTTGTCCTTCTGTTGGACCAAACTTTTCTGCTCCTCGAGCTCCTCACAGAGTTTGCCGTTAGCCTCGCTGAGGGTAAGATAGTCTTGATTGGCCTGGATGAGCTCTTTCTTGGCATCGAAGGCCTCCTGGTTAGCCTTGGACCACGCCTCGACCTTAACCTGCAGGTCTTCCTTAACCAACTTCAGCTCATCCCGAGCCTTCTTCTCCCCCTCCTCAGCTCTGACCTTGACTGTCAACGTATGCTTGAGATCAGAAGCTTGCTTCATCGTCTGCTCGTTGAGGCCCTCCATTTGTACTTTGAGGCTCTCCACCCGAGCCCTGAGGTCTTCATTCTCGAGAGACAGTTCAGAAACCTTGGTCTTAAACTTCTTCAAGACCTGAAAAGAGCTCTCTTGGGACCTAACCCGATGCAGCAGACCTTTTACATGGAGGGCAGCCTAAGAGAATAAGGAAAGCTCAGCAGGTTGCAACAGACCATGAAACTAGAATGGACAAACAAAGAAGGGAGTTAGCACTTACAGCGGCTGCTCCTTGAAGAGCTGAGTCGATGGACTCCTCCAGTGGCATGGAAGCGGCCTTCAAGACATCAGCCTCAGAAAATATAGAAGACAGAGCTCCCGCAGCAAGATCCATGTTGTCGAAAAAGGAGTCCTCATCTTCCTCCGCAGATTTTCTCTCTTTCTCAATCACCTTCCCAGAAGCGCTGTATTTGAAACTCTCGGGCTGAAGGTCGGGAACCAATTTCAAAGCCTCCTCGACCTCAGAAGAAGAAGGGGAAGCTTGACCCCCCTCTTGAGCAGACGTCAACCTAGAAGGGGCCACTGGAGGAGAAAAGGCGGTTGCAGTTTGTGGAGTCCCAGAGGAGGAGAGTGGAGCCTTACTTGGAACCTGTCCCTCCGCTGCAGAGGGGGAGGAAGATACCTCCAATCTGGGGATTTTGGCCCGGGTACCTGGACCACTCCCAGTACTAGCCCGGGCCTTGCGCTTGCTAGATCTACCACCTCTCATTAGCTCATCCACCTTGGCCTGGATCTCTTCTGGGGTAGATTTCATGGTAGAAGGACCCGGAAGATCTGGAAGAAATAGGATAAGGTAAAGGAAAAGAGAAGAGAAGGGAAAATGATGAAGAAAGGAAAAGTTGAAATTACCTTCGTCAGCCCCTAAAACAGATAATGGGATCGCTAAAGTCGCCACAGGAAGACTCAGACCTAGCTGTACTAGGTTCCTTGACTCAATCAAGTCGGCGTACTTCTCTGGCTTGATCTTTTCCAACTTGGCTAGCACCTTTTTGTCCTCAGGACTGAGCTCGTAGCGTTCACCTGAGAGAAAGAAAGTAGGCAAGTGAGAAAAAGGTGAGGGGCCGGCGAATGTCAGATCAGAGCTCGGACTTAAGTAAGGACTCACGTAAATTATCTGGTTCAGCCCAGGCCGTAGGAATACCGAGTGTGTCTGTTTTATCAGCAGGGTTGTACTCCCAATTGGCGCCCCCGACAAAGAAGAAATGTTCCTTCCAGTGTTTATGGGAGGTCGGAATATCAGAGATGAGCTGCCTAATGCTGGCACGCTTGGAGGCGTACAAGAAGCCTCCGGAGGTCGGTTTAACATTGAAGAGCTCTAAGAACAAAGGAATGCTAGGAATCCCAAGTTTATGCTTCTTAAATATGACTAACAGACCAACCATGACGCCATAGAAGTTGGGGGAAATCTGGGAAGGGCACACATGAAAATGCTGCAGAACGGCCTTGATGAAGGGGTGCACAGGAAAGCGAAGGCCGTTGTCAAAAGCGGCAAGGAAAAAGCAGACCCTATTGTGCACCTTTTCTACATAGTAGACGGATTGGTCTGGACACCAGGGTTCGACCCCAGGAGGAAAACCATACCGAACCTTATAGGTTTTCATTAGCCCAGGGGCCTCTTTACTGTACCCCACCGATTCAGCATGCTTAAAAGCAAGCCCCAAGTACGAGGTTTTTTCCTCAACCCCGACTCCGCTAACCTTGCCCTTGCCTTTGTTGGGCTTGGAGGACACAGGAGAAGGCTGGGAAGGAGGTCCCTCAGTACCGACCTCGGTTTCTACAACATCCACCCCAGGGAAATTATCTATCTCCTCACCTACCTCCCCTAATTCAGTATCTTCCTCGGCTGACCTAGACCCTAAAAGTGAAACAGAGGAACGCGTGGCTCCAGAAGAGGCAGACATGGTCGGGCAGGAAAAAGGAAGGATAAAAGAGCGATAGAGAGGGGGAACACTGATCAAACTCTCCCTAATAACCCTAGGGTCAGCACAGTAACTCCCGACGGCAAGGATGTGGATTATAGAGCTCCAATCGACGAAATGAGGAAGGGGAGCTAAGCAATGGTCGCGATTCCAAAAGTAAAAGAATCGAAAAGCCCAAAAATGCAGTAACCACCTCGAATTCGAGGGATCCAGAGCAAAAGGAAGAGGAAAAGGGGGGCAAAGGACGTACCTAACTCAGAAATGGCAGCGAACGGAAACCTGGGGCACTATCGGAGGAAGGAGGCGATGCGAGTCTTCTAAACAAGGGCTGGAAATGCGATTTCAAGCAAGAAAACAGAAGGGTACCACGGTCCGAAGTTGCAGAGAAAATAGGGAGAGCAGTAAAGAAGATGAATAGTGCGAAGAAGCGGTTTAGATAGCCGTTTTGAGCATTTAAAGCTGGGGAGACGTGGGCTGAGACATGCGCGGGAATCGAGGAAAGTCATGATGACTACAAACCGTCAGAAATCCTCCAGTCACGTGTTAGCCACGTGCATGTGTAACTCGTCTTGTGCAGGTCATCCCCTGCCTGAGCTAACTCAAGGCAAGGGCTGGGGGGCAACTGATGATACCTAAAGTAAACCCCAGATCTGAGCTCAGGAAAAGAGCTCAGTTCGGGAGTTTATGGAGAACTAAGCTGAGCTCATCCAGCAAGGTCTGAGCTCGCCCAGTCGGAACTTATATTCCCAACTAAAGACATGAGCTAAGAAACAATGAGAGGGCAGTAAAAAGGCAGTAGATACCCGAACAGGGGGAGTTAAGTCAATCCAAGGCAAGAAATCCGCTACCAGCCAGGATCCTATCCTAAAACCAAGGAGAGAATCCCCTAACACAAGGCAGAGAACTCGCCATCCGCGGTCAGCCATAAGGGGTTTAGGAAAGCCCGAGATTATAGAAGAAGATAGGGACGATCCCTACAATAAAGGAAGTAACCCCGAATTAGAGGTAAGCATGAGGCTATAAAGAGGAGGGGCAGCTTCCATTGAAAGAAAAAAAACCTGAAACCCTAATACCTTGAGAATTCTGTTGTAACTTATTGAATTAGATCAATAAAGAGACAGGAGCAAGAGCCTCCATTAGAGAGTGGACTAGCCGAGCTCATCAGCCGGTGAACCACTATATTTCTACTGTATTTCACACATTACACACGACTAATTAGAGCTTTCATTCCCCACTTCACGAGCCTTGTAGCTCAGATGCCATATTAGTCCCCATGCAAACTGCTCACGCCAATTAATTTGGTCCTATAGCTCGTATCCGAAGGTTTACGCCATCAGTTTGGCGCCGTCTGTGGGAACGACTGTTCCTGTTACAAGTAAGCTGATTCCTCAGTGACTGATGGTAATAACTCGAAATATGAGCAGAAGCCAAACAAACCTACCTCGAATGCAAGATCAGCCGGAAGCTGCCCACGGCAGGCAACCCGGGAACATCCAGGAGGCGAATTCCCTCATTAATAACGAGTTGGAGGCCCTGCGTCTCGTCAACCAACGTTTGCTAAAGGAGAATGAAGAGCTGTCAAAGCTCGTACAACGCCCACAAGAGGCACCACCGGCCCATGAAGGCCAGAATAACCCCCCTCATAGGGAACCTCGATACTGGGACCCCCATAGAGAGGTCAGCGAGGGGGGGGAAGGCAGCCAGGCCAGGGGATATGTCCCCTACGTACCCCCTGATAATGGCCCTAACGACGAAGTGCAAAGTCGGAACGACAGGGGTGAGAGAGGTGATTTCTTCCCTTATCCGCAAGACAGGAGAGAGCAGCACTGGGAGCAACGCTTCAAAGATTTCCAGCAAGAGCTCAGCCATATGAAGGAGGCCGTAAAAAGTAAGGCCCCGGTTACAATGGATGTTTTGGTCCAGCAAACCGAATCCCCATTCACCACGGGGGTGCTACACTTCCCTCTCCCACCAAAATTCAGGATGCCTCAAATGGAGGTCTTTGACGGATCGAAAGATCCCGTGGATCATCTCAACACTTACAAGAACCAGATGGAGCTACATGGGTACCAGGATCCTGTACGATGCAGAGCTTTTGCTATCACGCTGAAAGGCTCCGCCTTAAACTGGTTTCATAGGCTCCCGCCAGCCTCGATCTCATCCTTTAAAGAACTCTCCATTGCTTTTGTCTCTCATTTCATAGGAGCCCGGATACACAGAAAGCCGAGCTACCACCTGCTGAATGTGAAGCAGGGTCCCCAGGAAAACCTGAGGACTTATGTCCAAAGATTTAACTCGGAGACATTGAAAGTAGACGTCCCGGATGAAAAATTCGCCATAACTGCTTTCATTGCAGGGTTGGGAGTGCAATCAAAGGATTTGATGTTCTCCATATCAAAAAACCCTCAGGCAAGTATGGCTGAGGTGTTAGCCAAGGCAGAGAAATATATAAATGGTGAAGAGGCACTCCTTTCTAAGGTGGTCGGTACGTCTTCACGAAAGGAAAAGGAAAAAGAAGAAAAGAGAAGGGACAGAAGCCCTAGGAAGGAAAAAGGACGAGAGAGGTCCCCAAGGAGGGACAGAGACCGCTCGCCAAAGAGGAGAGGAAATGTCAGAGATCGGCTGGGTCCCATGCAACCTGAACTACAACCCAGGTATGGGCCTCAGCGGTTTACCCCACTCACCGCTGCTGTCTCACAAGTACTGTATGAGGTCCAGAACGAGAAGTTTTTAAAATGGCCACCTAGGATGAAGGCAGACCCGGCAAAGAGGGACCCCACGAAGTACTGTGATTATCATCGAGATCATGGACACCACACTGATGACTGTATTCAATTGAAGAAGGAAATCGAGTTCTTGATCCAGCGAGGTCAGCTGCGTCGTTTTATAGCCAATGATAACCTGAACCGAGCTCTTCCGCCTCCGCCACCCCGACAGCAGGCACCTGCACCACACCAGCAGCCTCTAGGAGAAATCAGAGTGATATCTGGAGGTTTCGCAGGAGGTGGAGAGTCAAGCTCAGCTAGGAAGGCGCACCTCCGGCGGATCAGAGCCGAAGAAGCTCTCGAAGTGCACGCTGTATCCAAGGCTCCACGCTTGGATACAGCTATCACTTTTTCAGATGCTGATTTAGAAGGGTGCCAATACCCCCATGATGATCCACTGGTGGTACGAGCTGTGGTGGCAAATAGAACAGTTCATCGGGTTCTAATTGATAACGGGAGCTCGGCAGATATTATTTTCGCACCTGCGTTTGACAGGATGGACATAGGAAGACAAAAACTTGAGCCAGTAAGCACTCACTTGCTGGGATTCTCCGGGGAAAGGGTGCTCCCCCTGGGTTCAATCCAGCTCGTGCTCACCCTGGGGGATCCACCTTGCCAAGCCACTACCACTGTCAAATTCCTAGTAGTCGATGCACCATCGGCGTACAACATCTTGCTTGGAAGGCCATCCCTAAATTCTATAAAGGCAATCCCATCTGCCTATCATTTAGTCGTGAAGTTCCCTACAGAAAATGGAATCGGAGCGGTCCGAGGAGACCAGCGCGTAGCACGGGAGTGCTACTTGGCTTCTGTCAAAAGGAAGGAGGTCGAGAACATCCAACTGGATGAGCTCGACATGAGAGATGAAATGGAGACAAGACCAATGCCATCGGAAGAGCTGGAACCAGTTCAGCTTGATGAGAAATCAGAACACCTTGTTTATGTGGGTTCCAAACTAAACGCTGAGCTCAAAAGACTCCTCATCCAGTTCCTAAAAGAGAATATAGGAGTGTTCGCTTGGAAGCAAGAAGACATGGAAGGAATTGATCCCTCGGTTATTACCCACAAGTTATGCGTAAACCCAACTTGCAAACCCATCAAACAGAAGAGGAGGAGCTTTGCTTATGAAAGGCAAAAAGCAATCAATGAGGAGGTCAGCAAACTCCTCCATGCCAAGGCTATCAGGGAGGTTCATTACCCCACTTGGTTAGCAAATGTAGTTCTCGTAAAGAAAACCAATGGGAAGTGGCGATTGTGCATCGACTTCACTGATCTCAACCGAGCATGCCCCAAAGACAGTTTTCCCTTACCTCGGATTGACCTAATAGTGGACGCCACTGCAGGGCACGAGCTCCTCAGTTTCATGGACGCTTTTTCAGGCTACAACCAGATCGGGATGGATCCCAGCGATCAGGAGAAGACCTCCTTTGTGACTGAACAGGGAACATATTGTTATCAGGTCATGCCCTTCGGATTGAAGAACGCCGGAGCCACTTACCAGCGGTTAGTAAATAAAATGTTCCAGAGGCAAATAGGAGCATCCATGGAGGTTTACATTGATGATATGCTAGTGAAGTCGCTGAAAGCAGAGCTCCACATCGAGCACTTAGCTGAGTCATTCCGAATTCTACAGGAGTACAAAATGAAGCTAAACCCTGCGAAGTGCGCATTCGGGGTCTCGGCTGGAAAATTTCTGGGCTTTATAGTCAGCAGCAGAGGGATTGAGGCCAATCCAGAAAAGGTTAAAGCAATGGTGGAAATGAAGTCACCATCCAACACAAAAGAGGTGCAACGTTTGACAGGCAGGATAGCTGCACTTAGCCGTTTTGTGTCTAGGTCTAGCGATAAATGCCAGCCATTTTTTCAAATCTTGAAGAAGGCATTCCACTGGGATTCCAAGTGTGAAGAAGCATTCGAAGACCTAAAGAGATATATGAGCTCTCCCCCTGTTCTGGTGAGCCCTCTAGAAGGGGAAATCCTCACCCTCTACCTAGCAGTTTCAGATTTTTCAACAAGTGCAGCGCTAGTTAGGGAGCGAGACAGAGCTCAGCAACCAGTCTACTACTGTAGCAGAGCTCTGAGGGGGGCAGAGGAGAGATATCCAAGGATGGAAAAACTCGTTCTAGCTCTGGTTACAACAGCTAGGAGACTTAGACCTTATTTCCAGGCTCATACTGTTGAGGTTCCAACAGATCAGCCAATGAAGCAAGTACTACACAAGCCGGAGTCCTCAGGGAGGTTGGTTAAATGGGCCGTAGAGCTCAGCGAGTTTGATATCAGGTACAAGCCAAGAACTGCCATCAAAGGGCAAATTTTGGCAGATTTTATTGCAGAATTCACAGCAGCAGCGCCTATGGAAACCACGGATTTAGTACCGGACCTTCCCATATGGAAGCTTTCAGTGGATGGAGCCGCCAATGCTCAGGGAAGCGGTGCAGGAATGATCCTGACCTCCCCAGAAGGAATAGACGTCGAATATGCCCTCAGATTTGGGTTCAAAGCTTCAAATAATGAGGCAGAATATGAAGCCGTCATCGCTGGGCTTAATCTTGCCTATTCTATGGAAGCAGAGCAGCTGGAGATCTGCAGTGATTCTCAACTGGTGGTGAAGCAGATAGAAGAGTGTTACGAGGCAAGAGGCGAGAAGATGGTCCTGTACCTCAAAAAGGTACGAGAACTAATGAAACAGTTTGTGCAGGTTAAGGTCAGACACGTGCCTAGAGTGGAGAACTCACGAGCAGATGCTCTGGCAAGGTTAGCAACTGCCTCACAAGAGGATTTGGATAGGCTAATTCCAGTAGAGCACCTTCCAAAGCCCTCGGTAAGCATTGAAGAAGAGGAAATTCTGTCAATTGAAGCTCAGCCGAGCTGGATGGACCCCATCGTAGAGTACCTTCAGAATGGAACTTTGCCAAATAGTGCCAAGGAGGCATCCAAGCTAAGGGCCAGGTCAGCCAGATTTTCCCTGATGCAAGGGAAACTGTACAAGCATGGATTTTCAATGCCTCTCCTTAAGTGCGTAGGAGACGAAGATGCTAACTACATACTCAGAGAAGTACATGAGGGGATATGTGGCAACCACATAGGAGCTCGGGCCTTGGCAGGAAAAGTACTGAGGCAAGGATATTATTGGCCCACCATGTTCAAAAGCGCCACCGACTTAGTAAGAAAATGCAAAACTTGCCAAGAGCATGCTAATATGTCCCACTGTCCTCCCGAGTTCCTAACCTCGGTGGTAAGCCCATGGCCTTTTCAGCAGTGGGGGCTAGACATTCTGGGACCCCTACCCACCGGTGTGGGGCAGTGCAAGTTTGCCGTCGTAGGAGTGGATTACTTTACTAAATGGGCAGAGGTCGAACCTTTGGCAACGATCACAGAGCAAAAAATTCAAAACTTCGTTTGGAAGTCGATAGTTTGCAGGTTTGGAGTTCCCAGAGCGTTCGTATCTGACAATGGAAAGCAGTTTGATAATTCAAAGTTCAAAAGTTTTTGTGCCGAGCTCGGAATCAAGAACTATTTCTCAGCTCCTGCCCATCCCCAGTCTAATGGGCAGGCGGAGGTCACAATAAGAACCATAAAGTCAGCTTTGAAGACCAAGCTAGAAAACCTGAAAGGCAAATGGGTGGAGTACATTCCGGAGGTATTGTGGGCCTACAGGACCACCGCCAGATCTGCGACTCAGGAAACCCCCTTTGCTTTGGCCTTTGGGACCGAGGCAGTGGCCCCAGTGGAGATAGGGCTCCAATCACCAAGGGTGGAGTTTGCAGATCCCGAGCACAATGATGAGTCTCTCTTGCTAAACCTCGATCTCTTGGATGAAAAGAGGGACAGAGCTCTGCACCGTGTCCGTACTTACCAAAGGAAAACGGCAAGGTACTATGACAGGAGGGTAAGACACAGAAGTTTCAAGGTTGGAGATTTGGTACTTAGGAGGCTTCTGCTTGCGAGAAAGGATCCCACGCATGGGAAATTGGGACCCAATTGGGAAGGGCCCTATATCGTGTCAAAAATAATCAGACCAGGGAATTACGAGTTGCAAACAGAGGAAGGAAAGGTTCTACCTCACTCGTGGAATGCCGAGCACCTTAAGAAGTTTTTTCAGTAAGTGTTACTTGTAATAGAACTACTTTTAAATAAGAAAGAGCAAGCCTTTTATTCACCCTCCAATGGTCTTCAAAGCTTATAAATGCAAGATGAGCTCTTCAGCTCATAAACAAACGATAAGCTTCAAAGCTTATAAATGCAAGATGAGCTCTTCAGCTCATAAACAAACGATAAGCTTCAAAGCTTATAAATGCAAGATGAGCTCTTCAGCTCATAAACAAACGATAAGCTTCAAAGCTTATAAATGCAAGATGAGCTCTTCAGCTCATAAACAAACGATAAGCTTCAAAGCTTATAAATGCAAGATGAGCTCTTCAGCTCATAAACAAACGATAAGCTTCAAAGCTTATAAATGCAAGATGAGCTCTTCAGCTCATAAACAAACGATAAGCTTCAAAGCTTATAAATGTAAGATGAGCTCTTCAGCTCATAAACAAACGATAAGCTTCAAAGCTTATAAATGCAAGATGAGCTCTTCAGCTCATAAACAAACGATAAGCTTCAAAGCTTATAAATGCAAGATGAGCTCTTCAGCTCATAAACAAACGATAAGCTTCAAAGCTTATAAATGCAAGATGAGCTCTTCAGCTCATAAACAAACGATAAGCTTCAAAGCTTATAAATGCAAGATGAGCTCCTCAGCTCATAAACAAACGATAAGCTTCAAAGCTTATAAATGCAAGATGAGCTCTTCAGCTCATAAACAAACGATAAGCTTCAAAGCTTATAAATGCAAGATGAGCTCTTCAGCTCATAAACAAAAGATAAGCTTCAAAGCTTATAAATGCAACATGAGCTCTTCAGCTCATAAACAAAAGATAAGCTTCAAAGCTTATAAATGCAAGATGAGCTCTTCAGCTCATAAACAAAAGATAAGCTTCAAAGCTTATAAATGCAAGATGAGCTCTTCAGCTCATAAACAAAAGATAAGCTTCAAAGCTTATAAATGCAAGATGAGCTCTTCAGCTCATAAACAAAAGATAAGCTTCAAAGCTTATAAATGCAAGATGAGCTCTTCAGCTCATAAACAAAAGATAAGCTTCAAAGCTCATAAAAACCCGATGAGCTCTTCAGCCCATAACAAAAAGAATGGGCTCTTCAGCTCATAACTACAGGATAAGCCTCAAAGGCTTATAAACAAAAGACGAGCTCTTCAGCTCGTACAAAGTTCAAGGCTGAACGCTTCTTGGAGACACCAACAGTCAAGTTCAAGGCTGAACGCTTCTTGGAGACACCAATGGTCCTCCCCCCAGGACCAGATACCCTTGTGCACTGCCTACACACCCAAAGACCTCGAAGGGTCCAGAACAACAGAGAACACCTATGAGGTCAGATGAGAAGTAAGGTCAGAGCAGACATGATCTTCTGTTTTCCATCTACGTTCGTGTTTCGAACGAGAAGAGTAAGCTGAAATAACCTAACAGAATTCGAGATGAATGAAAAGTCTGGCATTCGAAATATCCGACAGTACAAATATTCAGACAAATACAAAAAGAGTCATAGTCTGATATCGCTTAAGAAAAGAAAGAACGATACAAGGAAACAAAGATCCTAGTCTTTCTTAAGTTCAGTTTTCAGCTCAGCAATCTCTCCCTTCAGGCTAGCATTCTCTTTCTTCAGCTCATCCCTTTCCTGCTCAGCCTTTTGAAGCGAGTTAAGGAGCTTCTGACCAATAGAGGTAAGGAAGATGGTGGACAGAGAGTCAGGAGAAGGGGAATCGTCCCTTTTACGCTTCCTCGAACTCGTGACGGTGTTTCCATCCTTGTCAGAATCCCCATCCTCATCAGAATCAGAGAAAGAGGTCCAGGAAGAGTAAGGAATAGTGGAAAACTCAAACTCAGTAGCCTCAGCCCCAAGCAAATAGAGGTTTGCGCTCGTCATCAGCTCGGAATAAGTCTTAGACTCCACAAGCAACAACTCGTTGATATTCACCATCCCTGGTAAATCCAGGTCAGGTGGATCTACACAGCAAGGGCATAATCAGAGCATATTTTTAAAAGGAAAGTACTCAAAAGAGCCATGATCGAGCTTACCAATACGAGAGAAGCTCTTCCAGGACCGAGGAATCCTGGCTTTACGACAGCGATCCTCAGGAGACCTCCAAGCCTCTCCAGAAGCGAAGAAGAAACGCTCAGACCACCCTTCAGGGTTGGAGGGAAGATCTAGAACCAGAGGGCGTAAATTGAAATCCCTCCAACGGAAGAAACTGAAGCAGGGGGCATCATCTTCCTCAATCTCAAAGAAATACAGGAACTCAGAGACAAAGGGGAACCTGCCAAGAGCATGCAAGCGGCAGAACAAGAAAAAGCTTATCATAGCAGCCCATCCTCGTGGAGAGAGGCGAGAAGGGCACAGGCCATAATAGGCAAGAACTCGCCCAATGGCCGGATGAATGGGAAGGCGAAGTCCCATGCCCATAGCACCTTCGAAGAAACAGACCTCCCCTCGGGGGAGGTAATTGCAAGGCTCGTCGGAGGAAGAGACTCGCAAAGGCAAATCAAGATCAGGGAAAAAACGTTTCTTGATGTCCACTAAATCAGAAGATTCAAGTATTGAGGGGGACAAATAGCGACGATGCCACTTCCATTTGATTCCAGAGGAGGATCGTTCATGGAACAGAGAAGAAGCAGAGGCAGCCATCGAAAGCGCTGGTAAGGAAAAAGACGCAAGAAATCAAGAAGAAAGTCAAGAATATGTCACACACTTGGGTGCTTTTCAGGAAACAAAGAGCCAAAAAATAGGGAATCAGGTCGCCTGTTTGGTTTCCTAATCAATGAAGGTAGGGACGGTTGTGGAAAGTAGTAGCGGTTATGGAAAGGGGCTACGGTTATGGAAAGTGGTTGCGGTTATGGAAAGGGGAAAGACGTGACGGTTATAGGAAGATGTTGACAGAAAAACGCGGGAAAAGAAATCAGATACTACCCCCCCCCTCCTTATATTGCATTCAAAACAACGAGGAAACATTCTGACCCCGTCAAGCCACATATCCTCCGTATTTGAGCCTAGCCCTGTCGAAAAAGCACTCCTTAAAGCAAGGCAGGGGAAAAGAAATATGAAGAGTAGAAGAAAGTATTCTCTTCTCAGAAAATAAGAGCAATGAAATTTGTTATCCTTCTCAAAAAAAAAAAAAAAAAAAAAAACCTTTGAGTTCAGACAGCAGAGCCAAAAAGCTCAGTAAGAGCTTTTATGGTTCATAGGAAGAATTGTACAGCTCGGGAAGAACTCACAGCCTAACATACTCGAGCTATATAGCTCAGGAGGAGCACGCCAGTTCAGAATACCAAGTCAAACAGCTCAGAACAAAGAAGAAGAGGGAAGGGATCCCCAAGATACTCTTTACCGAACTCAAAAACACAGGAAAATCAGTTGAGCATAACACCAAGTCTCCCTTACTATTCAATCTAGTATTTTTGCTTCAAGAAGTGCACGGCCCCACTCAAAGCAAAAGGGGGCAGGGGAATATATACTGAGCAAATAAAGCAAAGCAGGTAAGTGAGCAGTTGAAGTCCAAATTAAAAATCAGAGATATGTATACGCATATGGATGCTAAACCAACAAAAGAAAAGAAAGATAAGGTTCACAAAGTAACACGAGGACCAAGCCCAAATTAGGGGTACATCTCAAAAATCCTTTACAAAGAAATTACAATTAAAAAGATCTAAGTTCCTGAAGGAGGAGTAATTGGGGAATCTCGCAGCTCAGCAGAAGGGCCTTCAGCAATAGGAGCTAGGGGAGAGCTTCCAGGAATGTCTTGGGACCCCGCTTCCGTTGATTCAGGATTTTGGGCAAGGGTTTCAGACACCAAGTTTGCAGAAATTGGTGCAACAGCAGGATCTACACCAATGAGCTCAGGGATCGCTGTTGAAGGCTCAGGAAGCACGACAAGAGCTCTAGAGGTCCCAGGGGCAGGTATGTCCTGACTCGAAGCAGCAGCGGGGGAAACTGAGGCATCCTCCTCGTTATCAGAGCTAGACTCCTCCAATTCTTCTGTGGTAGGGGTAGAAAAATTGAAGTTAAGGTCTGGAAAAGTTTTGATAGCCTTGCGCCTGAAAGCAAGCCATCCGGTAGCCCACAGGGTGGTGGCCTCGTCTCTCAGCTCGGCGATCTCTTTGTCCTTCTGTTGGACCAAACTTTTCTGCTCCTCGAGCTCCTCACAGAGTTTGCCGTTAGCCTCGCTGAGGGTAAGATAGTCTTGATTGGCCTGGATGAGCTCTTTCTTGGCATCGAAGGCCTCCTGGTTAGCCTTGGACCACGCCTCGACCTTAACCTGCAGGTCTTCCTTAACCAACTTCAGCTCATCCCGAGCCTTCTTCTCCCCCTCCTCAGCTCTGACCTTGACTGTCAACGTATGCTTGAGATCAGAAGCTTGCTTCATCGTCTGCTCGTTGAGGCCCTCCATTTGTACTTTGAGGCTCTCCACCCGAGCCCTGAGGTCTTCATTCTCGAGAGACAGTTCAGAAACCTTGGTCTTAAACTTCTTCAAGACCTGAAAAGAGCTCTCTTGGGACCTAACCCGATGCAGCAGACCTTTTACATGGAGGGCAGCCTAAGAGAATAAGGAAAGCTCAGCAGGTTGCAACAGACCATGAAACTAGAATGGACAAACAAAGAAGGGAGTTAGCACTTACAGCGGCTGCTCCTTGAAGAGCTGAGTCGATGGACTCCTCCAGTGGCATGGAAGCGGCCTTCAAGACATCAGCCTCAGAAAATATAGAAGACAGAGCTCCCGCAGCAAGATCCATGTTGTCGAAAAAGGAGTCCTCATCTTCCTCCGCAGATTTTCTCTCTTTCTCAATCACCTTCCCAGAAGCGCTGTATTTGAAACTCTCGGGCTGAAGGTCGGGAACCAATTTCAAAGCCTCCTCGACCTCAGAAGAAGAAGGGGAAGCTTGACCCCCCTCTTGAGCAGACGTCAACCTAGAAGGGGCCACTGGAGGAGAAAAGGCGGTTGCAGTTTGTGGAGTCCCAGAGGAGGAGAGTGGAGCCTTACTTGGAACCTGTCCCTCCGCTGCAGAGGGGGAGGAAGATACCTCCAATCTGGGGATTTTGGCCCGGGTACCTGGACCACTCCCAGTACTAGCCCGGGCCTTGCGCTTGCTAGATCTACCACCTCTCATTAGCTCATCCACCTTGGCCTGGATCTCTTCTGGGGTAGATTTCATGGTAGAAGGACCCGGAAGATCTGGAAGAAATAGGATAAGGTAAAGGAAAAGAGAAGAAAAGGGAAAATGATGAAGAAAGGAAAAGTTGAAATTACCTTCGTCAGCCCCTAAAACAGATAATGGGATCGCTAAAGTCGCCACAGGAAGACTCAGACCTAGCTGTACTAGGTTCCTTGACTCAATCAAGTCGGCGTACTTCTCTGGCTTGATCTTTTCCAACTTGGCTAGCACCTTTTTGTCCTCAGGACTGAGCTCGTAGCGTTCACCTGAGAGAAAGAAAGTAGGCAAGTGAGAAAAAGGTGAGGGGCCGGCGAATGTCAGATCAGAGCTCGGACTTAAGTAAGGACTCACGTAAATTATCTGGTTCAGCCCAGGCCGTAGGAATACCGAGTGTGTCTGTTTTATCAGCAGGGTTGTACTCCCAATTGGCGCCCCCGACAAAGAAGAAATGTTCCTTCCAGTGTTTATGGGAGGTCGGAATATCAGAGATGAGCTGCCTAATGCTGGCACGCTTGGAGGCGTACAAGAAGCCTCCGGAGGTCGGTTTAACATTGAAGAGCTCTAAGAACAAAGGAATGCTAGGAATCCCAAGTTTATGCTTCTTAAATATGACTAACAGACCAACCATGACGCCATAGAAGTTGGGGGAAATCTGGGAAGGGCACACATGAAAATGCTGCAGAACGGCCTTGATGAAGGGGTGCACAGGAAAGCGAAGGCCGTTGTCAAAAGCGGCAAGGAAAAAGCAGACCCTATTGTGCACCTTTTCTACATAGTAGACGGATTGGTCTGGACACCAGGGTTCGACCCCAGGAGGAAAACCATACCGAACCTTATAGGTTTTCATTAGCCCAGGGGCCTCTTTACTGTACCCCACCGATTCAGCATGCTTAAAAGCAAGCCCCAAGTACGAGGTTTTTTCCTCAACCCCGACTCCGCTAACCTTGCCCTTGCCTTTGTTGGGCTTGGAGGACACAGGAGAAGGCTGGGAAGGAGGTCCCTCAGTACCGACCTCGGTTTCTACAACATCCACCCCAGGGAAATTATCTATCTCCTCACCTACCTCCCCTAATTCAGTATCTTCCTCGGCTGACCTAGACCCTAAAAGTGAAACAGAGGAACGCGTGGCTCCAGAAGAGGCAGACATGGTCGGGCAGGAAAAAGGAAGGATAAAAGAGCGATAGAGAGGGGGAACACTGATCAAACTCTCCCTAATAACCCTAGGGTCAGCACAGTAACTCCCGACGGCAAGGATGTGGATTATAGAGCTCCAATCGACGAAATGAGGAAGGGGAGCTAAGCAATGGTCGCGATTCCAAAAGTAAAAGAATCGAAAAGCCCAAAAATGCAGTAACCACCTCGAATTCGAGGGATCCAGAGCAAAAGGAAGAGGAAAAGGGGGGCAAAGGACGTACCTAACTCAGAAATGGCAGCGAACGGAAACCTGGGGCACTATCGGAGGAAGGAGGCGATGCGAGTCTTCTAAACAAGGGCTGGAAATGCGATTTCAAGCAAGAAAACAGAAGGGTACCACGGTCCGAAGTTGCAGAGAAAATAGGGAGAGCAGTAAAGAAGATGAATAGTGCGAAGAAGCGGTTTAGATAGCCGTTTTGAGCATTTAAAGCTGGGGAGACGTGGGCTGAGACATGCGCGGGAATCGAGGAAAGTCATGATGACTACAAACCGTCAGAAATCCTCCAGTCACGTGTTAGCCACGTGCATGTGTAACTCGTCTTGTGCAGGTCATCCCCTGCCTGAGCTAACTCAAGGCAAGGGCTGGGGGGCAACTGATGATACCTAAAGTAAACCCCAGATCTGAGCTCAGGAAAAGAGCTCAGTTCGGGAGTTTATGGAGAACTAAGCTGAGCTCATCCAGCAAGGTCTGAGCTCGCCCAGTCGGAACTTATATTCCCAACTAAAGACATGAGCTAAGAAACAATGAGAGGGCAGTAAAAAGGCAGTAGATACCCGAACAGGGGGAGTTAAGTCAATCCAAGGCAAGAAATCCGCTACCAGCCAGGATCCTATCCTAAAACCAAGGAGAGAATCCCCTAACACAAGGCAGAGAACTCGCCATCCGCGGTCAGCCATAAGGGGTTTAGGAAAGCCCGAGATTATAGAAGAAGATAGGGACGATCCCTACAATAAAGGAAGTAACCCCGAATTAGAGGTAAGCATGAGGCTATAAAGAGGAGGGGCAGCTTCCATTGAAAGAAAAAAAACCTGAAACCCTAATACCTTGAGAATGGAACTTTGCCAAATAGTGCCAAGGAGGCATCCAAGCTAAGGGCCAGGTCAGCCAGATTTTCCCTGATGCAAGGGAAACTGTACAAGCATGGATTTTCAATGCCTCTCCTTAAGTGCGTAGGAGACGAAGATGCTAACTACATACTCAGAGAAGTACATGAGGGGATATGTGGCAACCACATAGGAGCTCGGGCCTTGGCAGGAAAAGTACTGAGGCAAGGATATTATTGGCCCACCATGTTCAAAAGCGCCACCGACTTAGTAAGAAAATGCAAAACTTGCCAAGAGCATGCTAATATGTCCCACTGTCCTCCCGAGTTCCTAACCTCGGTGGTAAGCCCATGGCCTTTTCAGCAGTGGGGGCTAGACATTCTGGGACCCCTACCCACCGGTGTGGGGCAGTGCAAGTTTGCCGTCGTAGGAGTGGATTACTTTACTAAATGGGCAGAGGTCGAACCTTTGGCAACGATCACAGAGCAAAAAATTCAAAACTTCGTTTGGAAGTCGATAGTTTGCAGGTTTGGAGTTCCCAGAGCGTTCGTATCTGACAATGGAAAGCAGTTTGATAATTCAAAGTTCAAAAGTTTTTGTGCCGAGCTCGGAATCAAGAACTATTTCTCAGCTCCTGCCCATCCCCAGTCTAATGGGCAGGCGGAGGTCACAATAAGAACCATAAAGTCAGCTTTGAAGACCAAGCTAGAAAACCTGAAAGGCAAATGGGTGGAGTACATTCCGGAGGTATTGTGGGCCTACAGGACCACCGCCAGATCTGCGACTCAGGAAACCCCCTTTGCTTTGGCCTTTGGGACCGAGGCAGTGGCCCCAGTGGAGATAGGGCTCCAATCACCAAGGGTGGAGTTTGCAGATCCCGAGCACAATGATGAGTCTCTCTTGCTAAACCTCGATCTCTTGGATGAAAAGAGGGACAGAGCTCTGCACCGTGTCCGTACTTACCAAAGGAAAACGGCAAGGTACTATGACAGGAGGGTAAGACACAGAAGTTTCAAGGTTGGAGATTTGGTACTTAGGAGGCTTCTGCTTGCGAGAAAGGATCCCACGCATGGGAAATTGGGACCCAATTGGGAAGGGCCCTATATCGTGTCAAAGATAATCAGACCAGGGAATTACGAGTTGCAAACAGAGGAAGGAAAGGTTCTACCTCACTCGTGGAATGCCGAGCACCTTAAGAAGTTTTTTCAGTAAGTGTTACTTGTAATAGAACTACTTTTAAATAAGAAAGAGCAAGCCTTTTATTCACCCTCCAATGGTCTTCAAAGCTTATAAATGCAAGATGAGCTCTTCAGCTCATAAACAAACGATAAGCTTCAAAGCTTATAAATGCAAGATGAGCTCTTCAGCTCATAAACAAACGATAAGCTTCAAAGCTTATAAATGCAAGATGAGCTCCTCAGCTCATAAACAAACGATAAGCTTCAAAGCTTATAAATGCAAGATGAGCTCTTCAGCTCATAAACAAACGATAAGCTTCAAAGCTTATAAATGCAAGATGAGCTCTTCAGCTCATAAACAAAAGATAAGCTTCAAAGCTTATAAATGCAACATGAGCTCTTCAGCTCATAAACAAAAGATAAGCTTCAAAGCTTATAAATGCAAGATGAGCTCTTCAGCTCATAAACAAAAGATAAGCTTCAAAGCTTATAAATGCAAGATGAGCTCTTCAGCTCATAAACAAAAGATAAGCTTCAAAGCTTATAAATGCAAGATGAGCTCTTCAGCTCATAAACAAAAGATAAGCTTCAAAGCTTATAAATGCAAGATGAGCTCTTCAGCTCATAAACAAAAGATAAGCTTCAAAGCTCATAAAAACCCGATGAGCTCTTCAGCCCATAACAAAAAGAATGGGCTCTTCAGCTCATAACTACAGGATAAGCCTCAAAGGCTTATAAACAAAAGACGAGCTCTTCAGCTCGTACAAAGTTCAAGGCTGAACGCTTCTTGGAGACACCAACAGTCAAGTTCAAGGCTGAACGCTTCTTGGAGACACCAATGGTCCTCCCCCCAGGACCAGATACCCTTGTGCACTGCCTACACACCCAAAGACCTCGAAGGGTCCAGAACAACAGAGAACACCTATGAGGTCAGATGAGAAGTAAGGTCAGAGCAGACATGATCTTCGGATACGAGCTATATGACCAAATTAATTGGCGTGAGCAGTTTGCATGGGGACTAATATGGCATCTGAGCTACAAGGCTCGTGAAGTGGGGAATGAAAGCTCTAATTAGTCGTGTGTAATGTGTGAAATACAGTAGAAATATAGTGGTTCACCGGCTGATGAGCTCGGCTAGTCCACTCTCTAATGGAGGCTCTTGCTCCTGTCTCTTTATTGATCTAATTCAATAAGTTACAACAGAATTCTCAAGGTATTAGGGTTTCAGGTTTTTTTTCTTTCAATGGAAGCTGCCCCTCCTCTTTATAGCCTCATGCTTACCTCTAATTCGGGGTTACTTCCTTTATTGTAGGGATCGTCCCTATCTTCTTCTATAATCTCGGGCTTTCCTAAACCCCTTATGGCTGACCGCGGATGGCGAGTTCTCTGCCTTGTGTTAGGGGATTCTCTCCTTGGTTTTAGGATAGGATCCTGGCTGGTAGCGGATTTCTTGCCTTGGATTGACTTAACTCCCCCTGTTCGGGTATCTACTGCCTTTTTACTGCCCTCTCATTGTTTCTTAGCTCATGTCTTTAGTTGGGAATATAAGTTCCGACTGGGCGAGCTCAGACCTTGCTGGATGAGCTCAGCTTAGTTCTCCATAAACTCCCGAACTGAGCTCTTTTCCTGAGCTCAGATCTGGGGTTTACTTTAGGTATCATCAGTTGCCCCCCAGCCCTTGCCTTGAGTTAGCTCAGGCAGGGGATGACCTGCACAAGACGAGTTACACATGCACGTGGCTAACACGTGACTGGAGGATTTCTGACGGTTTGTAGTCATCATGACTTTCCTCGATTCCCGCGCATGTCTCAGCCCACGTCTCCCCAGCTTTAAATGCTCAAAACGGCTATCTAAACCGCTTCTTCGCACTATTCATCTTCTTTACTGCTCTCCCTATTTTCTCTGCAACTTCGGACCGTGGTACCCTTCTGTTTTCTTGCTTGAAATCGCATTTCCAGCCCTTGTTTAGAAGACTCGCATCGCCTCCTTCCTCCGATAGTGCCCCAGGTTTCCGTTCGCTGCCATTTCTGAGTTAGGTACGTCCTTTGCCCCCCTTTTCCTCTTCCTTTTGCTCTGGATCCCTCGAATTCGAGGTGGTTACTGCATTTTTGGGCTTTTCGATTCTTTTACTTTTGGAATCGCGACCATTGCTTAGCTCCCCTTCCTCATTTCGTCGATTGGAGCTCTATAATCCACATCCTTGCCGTCGGGAGTTACTGTGCTGACCCTAGGGTTATTAGGGAGAGTTTGATCAGTGTTCCCCCTCTCTATCGCTCTTTTATCCTTCCTTTTTCCTGCCCGACCATGTCTGCCTCTTCTGGAGCCACGCGTTCCTCTGTTTCACTTTTAGGGTCTAGGTCAGCCGAGGAAGATACTGAATTAGGGGAGGTAGGTGAGGAGATAGATAATTTCCCTGGGGTGGATGTTGTAGAAACCGAGGTCGGTACTGAGGGACCTCCTTCCCAGCCTTCTCCTGTGTCCTCCAAGCCCAACAAAGGCAAGGGCAAGGTTAGCGGAGTCGGGGTTGAGGAAAAAACCTCGTACTTGGGGCTTGCTTTTAAGCATGCTGAATCGGTGGGGTACAGTAAAGAGGCCCCTGGGCTAATGAAAACCTATAAGGTTCGGTATGGTTTTCCTCCTGGGGTCGAACCCTGGTGTCCAGACCAATCCGTCTACTATGTAGAAAAGGTGCACAATAGGGTCTGCTTTTTCCTTGCCGCTTTTGACAACGGCCTTCGCTTTCCTGTGCACCCCTTCATCAAGGCCGTTCTGCAGCATTTTCATGTGTGCCCTTCCCAGATTTCCCCCAACTTCTATGGCGTCATGGTTGGTCTGTTAGTCATATTTAAGAAGCATAAACTTGGGATTCCTAGCATTCCTTTGTTCTTAGAGCTCTTCAATGTTAAACCGACCTCCGGAGGCTTCTTGTACGCCTCCAAGCGTGCCAGCATTAGGCAGCTCATCTCTGATATTCCGACCTCCCATAAACACTGGAAGGAACATTTCTTCTTTGTCGGGGGCGCCAATTGGGAGTACAACCCTGCTGATAAAACAGACACACTCGGTATTCCTACGGCCTGGGCTGAACCAGATAATTTACGTGAGTCCTTACTTAAGTCCGAGCTCTGATCTGACATTCGCCGGCCCCTCACCTTTTTCTCACTTGCCTACTTTCTTTCTCTCAGGTGAACGCTACGAGCTCAGTCCTGAGGACAAAAAGGTGCTAGCCAAGTTGGAAAAGATCAAGCCAGAGAAGTACGCCGACTTGATTGAGTCAAGGAACCTAGTACAGCTAGGTCTGAGTCTTCCTGTGGCGACTTTAGCGATCCCATTATCTGTTTTAGGGGCTGACGAAGGTAATTTCAACTTTTCCTTTCTTCATCATTTTCCCTTCTCTTCTCTTTTCCTTTACCTTATCCTATTTCTTCCAGATCTTCCGGGTCCTTCTACCATGAAATCTACCCCAGAAGAGATCCAGGCCAAGGTGGATGAGCTAATGAGAGGTGGTAGATCTAGCAAGCGCAAGGCCCGGGCTAGTACTGGGAGTGGTCCAGGTACCCGGGCCAAAATCCCCAGATTGGAGGTATCTTCCTCCCCCTCTGCAGCGGAGGGACAGGTTCCAAGTAAGGCTCCACTCTCCTCCTCTGGGACTCCACAAACTGCAACCGCCTTTTCTCCTCCAGTGGCCCCTTCTAGGTTGACGTCTGCTCAAGAGGGGGGTCAAGCTTCCCCTTCTTCTTCTGAGGTCGAGGAGGCTTTGAAATTGGTTCCCGACCTTCAGCCCGAGAGTTTCAAATACAGCGCTTCTGGGAAGGTGATTGAGAAAGAGAGAAAATCTGCGGAGGAAGATGAGGACTCCTTTTTCGACAACATGGATCTTGCTGCGGGAGCTCTGTCTTCTATATTTTCTGAGGCTGATGTCTTGAAGGCCGCTTCCATGCCACTGGAGGAGTCCATCGACTCAGCTCTTCAAGGAGCAGCCGCTGTAAGTGCTAACTCCCTTCTTTGTTTGTCCATTCTAGTTTCATGGTCTGTTGCAACCTGCTGAGCTTTCCTTATTCTCTTAGGCTGCCCTCCATGTAAAAGGTCTGCTGCATCGGGTTAGGTCCCAAGAGAGCTCTTTTCAGGTCTTGAAGAAGTTTAAGACCAAGGTTTCTGAACTGTCTCTCGAGAATGAAGACCTCAGGGCTCGGGTGGAGAGCCTCAAAGTACAAATGGAGGGCCTCAACGAGCAGACGATGAAGCAAGCTTCTGATCTCAAGCATACGTTGACAGTCAAGGTCAGAGCTGAGGAGGGGGAGAAGAAGGCTCGGGATGAGCTGAAGTTGGTTAAGGAAGACCTGCAGGTTAAGGTCGAGGCGTGGTCCAAGGCTAACCAGGAGGCCTTCGATGCCAAGAAAGAGCTCATCCAGGCCAATCAAGACTATCTTACCCTCAGCGAGGCTAACGGCAAACTCTGTGAGGAGCTCGAGGAGCAGAAAAGTTTGGTCCAACAGAAGGACAAAGAGATCGCCGAGCTGAGAGACGAGGCCACCACCCTGTGGGCTACCGGATGGCTTGCTTTCAGGCGCAAGGCTATCAAAACTTTTCCAGACCTTAACTTCAATTTTTCTACCCCTACCACAGAAGAATTGGAGGAGTCTAGCTCTGATAACGAGGAGGATGCCTCAGTTTCCCCCGCTGCTGCTTCGAGTCAGGACATACCTGCCCCTGGGACCTCTAGAGCTCTTGTCGTGCTTCCTGAGCCTTCAACAGCGATCCCTGAGCTCATTGGTGTAGATCCTGCTGTTGCACCAATTTCTGCAAACTTGGTGTCTGAAACCCTTGCCCAAAATCCTGAATCAACGGAAGCGGGGTCCCAAGACATTCCTGGAAGCTCTCCCCTAGCTCCTATTGCTGAAGGCCCTTCTGCTGAGCTGCGAGATTCCCCAATTACTCCTCCTTCAGGAACTTAGATCTTTTTAATTGTAATTTCTTTGTAAAGGATTTTTGAGATGTACCCCTAATTTGGGCTTGGTCCTCGTGTTACTTTGTGAACCTTATCTTTCTTTTCTTTTGTTGGTTTAGCATCCATATGCGTATACATATCTCTGATTTTTAATTTGGACTTCAACTGCTCACTTACCTGCTTTGCTTTATTTGCTCAGTATATATTCCCCTGCCCCCTTTTGCTTTGAGTGGGGCCGTGCACTTCTTGAAGCAAAAATACTAGATTGAATAGTAAGGGAGACTTGGTGTTATGCTCAACTGATTTTCCTGTGTTTTTGAGTTCGGTAAAGAGTATCTTGGGGATCCCTTCCCTCTTCTTCTTTGTTCTGAGCTGTTTGACTTGGTATTCTGAACTGGCGTGCTCCTCCTGAGCTATATAGCTCGAGTATGTTAGGCTGTGAGTTCTTCCCGAGCTGTACAATTCTTCCTATGAACCATAAAAGCTCTTACTGAGCTTTTTGGCTCTGCTGTCTGAACTCAAAGGTTTTTTTTTTTTTTTTTTTTTTTGAGAAGGATAACAAATTTCATTGCTCTTATTTTCTGAGAAGAGAATACTTTCTTCTACTCTTCATATTTCTTTTCCCCTGCCTTGCTTTAAGGAGTGCTTTTTCGACAGGGCTAGGCTCAAATACGGAGGATATGTGGCTTGACGGGGTCAGAATGTTTCCTCGTTGTTTTGAATGCAATATAAGGAGGGGGGGGTAGTATCTGATTTCTTTTCCCGCGTTTTTCTGTCAACATCTTCCTATAACCGTCACGTCTTTCCCCTTTCCATAACCGCAACCACTTTCCATAACCGTAGCCCCTTTCCATAACCGCTACTACTTTCCACAACCGTCCCTACCTTCATTGATTAGGAAACCAAACAGGCGACCTGATTCCCTATTTTTTGGCTCTTTGTTTCCTGAAAAGCACCCAAGTGTGTGACATATTCTTGACTTTCTTCTTGATTTCTTGCGTCTTTTTCCTTACCAGCGCTTTCGATGGCTGCCTCTGCTTCTTCTCTGTTCCATGAACGATCCTCCTCTGGAATCAAATGGAAGTGGCATCGTCGCTATTTGTCCCCCTCAATACTTGAATCTTCTGATTTAGTGGACATCAAGAAACGTTTTTTCCCTGATCTTGATTTGCCTTTGCGAGTCTCTTCCTCCGACGAGCCTTGCAATTACCTCCCCCGAGGGGAGGTCTGTTTCTTCGAAGGTGCTATGGGCATGGGACTTCGCCTTCCCATTCATCCGGCCATTGGGCGAGTTCTTGCCTATTATGGCCTGTGCCCTTCTCGCCTCTCTCCACGAGGATGGGCTGCTATGATAAGCTTTTTCTTGTTCTGCCGCTTGCATGCTCTTGGCAGGTTCCCCTTTGTCTCTGAGTTCCTGTATTTCTTTGAGATTGAGGAAGATGATGCCCCCTGCTTCAGTTTCTTCCGTTGGAGGGATTTCAATTTACGCCCTCTGGTTCTAGATCTTCCCTCCAACCCTGAAGGGTGGTCTGAGCGTTTCTTCTTCGCTTCTGGAGAGGCTTGGAGGTCTCCTGAGGATCGCTGTCGTAAAGCCAGGATTCCTCGGTCCTGGAAGAGCTTCTCTCGTATTGGTAAGCTCGATCATGGCTCTTTTGAGTACTTTCCTTTTAAAAATATGCTCTGATTATGCCCTTGCTGTGTAGATCCACCTGACCTGGATTTACCAGGGATGGTGAATATCAACGAGTTGTTGCTTGTGGAGTCTAAGACTTATTCCGAGCTGATGACGAGCGCAAACCTCTATTTGCTTGGGGCTGAGGCTACTGAGTTTGAGTTTTCCACTATTCCTTACTCTTCCTGGACCTCTTTCTCTGATTCTGATGAGGATGGGGATTCTGACAAGGATGGAAACACCGTCACGAGTTCGAGGAAGCGTAAAAGGGACGATTCCCCTTCTCCTGACTCTCTGTCCACCATCTTCCTTACCTCTATTGGTCAGAAGCTCCTTAACTCGCTTCAAAAGGCTGAGCAGGAAAGGGATGAGCTGAAGAAAGAGAATGCTAGCCTGAAGGGAGAGATTGCTGAGCTGAAAACTGAACTTAAGAAAGACTAGGATCTTTGTTTCCTTGTATCGTTCTTTCTTTTCTTAAGCGATATCAGACTATGACTCTTTTTGTATTTGTCTGAATATTTGTACTGTCGGATATTTCGAATGCCAGACTTTTCATTCATCTCGAATTCTGTTAGGTTATTTCAGCTTACTCTTCTCGTTCGAAACACGAACGTAGATGGAAAACAGAAGATCATGTCTGCTCTGACCTTACTTCTCATCTGACCTCATAGGTGTTCTCTGTTGTTCTGGACCCTTCGAGGTCTTTGGGTGTGTAGGCAGTGCACAAGGGTATCTGGTCCTGGGGGGAGGACCATTGGTGTCTCCAAGAAGCGTTCAGCCTTGAACTTGACTGTTGGTGTCTCCAAGAAGCGTTCAGCCTTGAACTTTGTACGAGTTGAAGAGCTCGTCTTTTGTTTATAAGCCTTTGAGGCTTATCCTGTAGTTATGAGCTGAAGAGCCCATTCTTTTTGTTATGGGCTGAAGAGCTCATCGGGTTTTTATGAGCTTTGAAGCTTATCTTTTGTTTATGAGCTGAAGAGCTCATCTTGCATTTATAAGCTTTGAAGCTTATCTTTTGTTTATGAGCTGAAGAGCTCATCTTGCATTTATAAGCTTTGAAGCTTATCTTTTGTTTATGAGCTGAAGAGCTCATCTTGCATTTATAAGCTTTGAAGCTTATCTTTTGTTTATGAGCTGAAGAGCTCATCTTGCATTTATAAGCTTTGAAGCTTATCTTTTGTTTATGAGCTGAAGAGCTCATGTTGCATTTATAAGCTTTGAAGCTTATCTTTTGTTTATGAGCTGAAGAGCTCATCTTGCATTTATAAGCTTTGAAGCTTATCGTTTGTTTATGAGCTGAAGAGCTCATCTTGCATTTATAAGCTTTGAAGCTTATCGTTTGTTTATGAGCTGAGGAGCTCATCTTGCATTTATAAGCTTTGAAGCTTATCGTTTGTTTATGAGCTGAAGAGCTCATCTTGCATTTATAAGCTTTGAAGCTTATCGTTTGTTTATGAGCTGAAGAGCTCATCTTGCATTTATAAGCTTTGAAGCTTATCGTTTGTTTATGAGCTGAAGAGCTCATCTTGCATTTATAAGCTTTGAAGCTTATCGTTTGTTTATGAGCTGAAGAGCTCATCTTGCATTTATAAGCTTTGAAGCTTATCGTTTGTTTATGAGCTGAAGAGCTCATCTTGCATTTATAAGCTTTGAAGCTTATCGTTTGTTTATGAGCTGAAGAGCTCATCTTGCATTTATAAGCTTTGAAGCTTATCGTTTGTTTATGAGCTGAAGAGCTCATCTTGCATTTATAAGCTTTGAAGACCATTGGAGGGTGAATAAAAGGCTTGCTCTTTCTTATTTAAAAGTAGTTCTATTACAAGTAACACTTACTGAAAAAACTTCTTAAGGTGCTCGGCATTCCACGAGTGAGGTAGAACCTTTCCTTCCTCTGTTTGCAACTCGTAATTCCCTGGTCTGATTATCTTTGACACGATATAGGGCCCTTCCCAATTGGGTCCCAATTTCCCATGCGTGGGATCCTTTCTCGCAAGCAGAAGCCTCCTAAGTACCAAATCTCCAACCTTGAAACTTCTGTGTCTTACCCTCCTGTCATAGTACCTTGCCGTTTTCCTTTGGTAAGTACGGACACGGTGCAGAGCTCTGTCCCTCTTTTCATCCAAGAGATCGAGGTTTAGCAAGAGAGACTCATCATTGTGCTCGGGATCTGCAAACTCCACCCTTGGTGATTGGAGCCCTATCTCCACTGGGGCCACTGCCTCGGTCCCAAAGGCCAAAGCAAAGGGGGTTTCCTGAGTCGCAGATCTGGCGGTGGTCCTGTAGGCCCACAATACCTCCGGAATGTACTCCACCCATTTGCCTTTCAGGTTTTCTAGCTTGGTCTTCAAAGCTGACTTTATGGTTCTTATTGTGACCTCCGCCTGCCCATTAGACTGGGGATGGGCAGGAGCTGAGAAATAGTTCTTGATTCCGAGCTCGGCACAAAAACTTTTGAACTTTGAATTATCAAACTGCTTTCCATTGTCAGATACGAACGCTCTGGGAACTCCAAACCTGCAAACTATCGACTTCCAAACGAAGTTTTGAATTTTTTGCTCTGTGATCGTTGCCAAAGGTTCGACCTCTGCCCATTTAGTAAAGTAATCCACTCCTACGACGGCAAACTTGCACTGCCCCACACCGGTGGGTAGGGGTCCCAGAATGTCTAGCCCCCACTGCTGAAAAGGCCATGGGCTTACCACCGAGGTTAGGAACTCGGGAGGACAGTGGGACATATTAGCATGCTCTTGGCAAGTTTTGCATTTTCTTACTAAGTCGGTGGCGCTTTTGAACATGGTGGGCCAATAATATCCTTGCCTCAGTACTTTTCCTGCCAAGGCCCGAGCTCCTATGTGGTTGCCACATATCCCCTCATGTACTTCTCTGAGTATGTAGTTAGCATCTTCGTCTCCTACGCACTTAAGGAGAGGCATTGAAAATCCATGCTTGTACAGTTTCCCTTGCATCAGGGAAAATCTGGCTGACCTGGCCCTTAGCTTGGATGCCTCCTTGGCACTATTTGGCAAAGTTCCATTCTGAAGGTACTCTACGATGGGGTCCATCCAGCTCGGCTGAGCTTCAATTGACAGAATTTCCTCTTCTTCAATGCTTACCGAGGGCTTTGGAAGGTGCTCTACTGGAATTAGCCTATCCAAATCCTCTTGTGAGGCAGTTGCTAACCTTGCCAGAGCATCTGCTCGTGAGTTCTCCACTCTAGGCACGTGTCTGACCTTAACCTGCACAAACTGTTTCATTAGTTCTCGTACCTTTTTGAGGTACAGGACCATCTTCTCGCCTCTTGCCTCGTAACACTCTTCTATCTGCTTCACCACCAGTTGAGAATCACTGCAGATCTCCAGCTGCTCTGCTTCCATAGAATAGGCAAGATTAAGCCCAGCGATGACGGCTTCATATTCTGCCTCATTATTTGAAGCTTTGAACCCAAATCTGAGGGCATATTCGACGTCTATTCCTTCTGGGGAGGTCAGGATCATTCCTGCACCGCTTCCCTGAGCATTGGCGGCTCCATCCACTGAAAGCTTCCATATGGGAAGGTCCGGTACTAAATCCGTGGTTTCCATAGGCGCTGCTGCTGTGAATTCTGCAATAAAATCTGCCAAAATTTGCCCTTTGATGGCAGTTCTTGGCTTGTACCTGATATCAAACTCGCTGAGCTCTACGGCCCATTTAACCAACCTCCCTGAGGACTCCGGCTTGTGTAGTACTTGCTTCATTGGCTGATCTGTTGGAACCTCAACAGTATGAGCCTGGAAATAAGGTCTAAGTCTCCTAGCTGTTGTAACCAGAGCTAGAACGAGTTTTTCCATCCTTGGATATCTCTCCTCTGCCCCCCTCAGAGCTCTGCTACAGTAGTAGACTGGTTGCTGAGCTCTGTCTCGCTCCCTAACTAGCGCTGCACTTGTTGAAAAATCTGAAACTGCTAGGTAGAGGGTGAGGATTTCCCCTTCTAGAGGGCTCACCAGAACAGGGGGAGAGCTCATATATCTCTTTAGGTCTTCGAATGCTTCTTCACACTTGGAATCCCAGTGGAATGCCTTCTTCAAGATTTGAAAAAATGGCTGGCATTTATCGCTAGACCTAGACACAAAACGGCTAAGTGCAGCTATCCTGCCTGTCAAACGTTGCACCTCTTTTGTGTTGGATGGTGACTTCATTTCCACCATTGCTTTAACCTTTTCTGGATTGGCCTCAATCCCTCTGCTGCTGACTATAAAGCCCAGAAATTTTCCAGCCGAGACCCCGAATGCGCACTTCGCAGGGTTTAGCTTCATTTTGTACTCCTGTAGAATTCGGAATGACTCAGCTAAGTGCTCGATGTGGAGCTCTGCTTTCAGCGACTTCACTAGCATATCATCAATGTAAACCTCCATGGATGCTCCTATTTGCCTCTGGAACATTTTATTTACTAACCGCTGGTAAGTGGCTCCGGCGTTCTTCAATCCGAAGGGCATGACCTGATAACAATATGTTCCCTGTTCAGTCACAAAGGAGGTCTTCTCCTGATCGCTGGGATCCATCCCGATCTGGTTGTAGCCTGAAAAAGCGTCCATGAAACTGAGGAGCTCGTGCCCTGCAGTGGCGTCCACTATTAGGTCAATCCGAGGTAAGGGAAAACTGTCTTTGGGGCATGCTCGGTTGAGATCAGTGAAGTCGATGCACAATCGCCACTTCCCATTGGTTTTCTTTACGAGAACTACATTTGCTAACCAAGTGGGGTAATGAACCTCCCTGATAGCCTTGGCATGGAGGAGTTTGCTGACCTCCTCATTGATTGCTTTTTGCCTTTCATAAGCAAAGCTCCTCCTCTTCTGTTTGATGGGTTTGCAAGTTGGGTTTACGCATAACTTGTGGGTAATAACCGAGGGATCAATTCCTTCCATGTCTTCTTGCTTCCAAGCGAACACTCCTATATTCTCTTTTAGGAACTGGATGAGGAGTCTTTTGAGCTCAGCGTTTAGTTTGGAACCCACATAAACAAGGTGTTCTGATTTCTCATCAAGCTGAACTGGTTCCAGCTCTTCCGATGGCATTGGTCTTGTCTCCATTTCATCTCTCATGTCGAGCTCATCCAGTTGGATGTTCTCGACCTCCTTCCTTTTGACAGAAGCCAAGTAGCACTCCCGTGCTACGCGCTGGTCTCCTCGGACCGCTCCGATTCCATTTTCTGTAGGGAACTTCACGACTAAATGATAGGCAGATGGGATTGCCTTTATAGAATTTAGGGATGGCCTTCCAAGCAAGATGTTGTACGCCGATGGTGCATCGACTACTAGGAATTTGACAGTGGTAGTGGCTTGGCAAGGTGGATCCCCCAGGGTGAGCACGAGCTGGATTGAACCCAGGGGGAGCACCCTTTCCCCGGAGAATCCCAGCAAGTGAGTGCTTACTGGCTCAAGTTTTTGTCTTCCTATGTCCATCCTGTCAAACGCAGGTGCGAAAATAATATCTGCCGAGCTCCCGTTATCAATTAGAACCCGATGAACTGTTCTATTTGCCACCACAGCTCGTACCACCAGTGGATCATCATGGGGGTATTGGCACCCTTCTAAATCAGCATCTGAAAAAGTGATAGCTGTATCCAAGCGTGGAGCCTTGGATACAGCGTGCACTTCGAGAGCTTCTTCGGCTCTGATCCGCCGGAGGTGCGCCTTCCTAGCTGAGCTTGACTCTCCACCTCCTGCGAAACCTCCAGATATCACTCTGATTTCTCCTAGAGGCTGCTGGTGTGGTGCAGGTGCCTGCTGTCGGGGTGGCGGAGGCGGAAGAGCTCGGTTCAGGTTATCATTGGCTATAAAACGACGCAGCTGACCTCGCTGGATCAAGAACTCGATTTCCTTCTTCAATTGAATACAGTCATCAGTGTGGTGTCCATGATCTCGATGATAATCACAGTACTTCGTGGGGTCCCTCTTTGCCGGGTCTGCCTTCATCCTAGGTGGCCATTTTAAAAACTTCTCGTTCTGGACCTCATACAGTACTTGTGAGACAGCAGCGGTGAGTGGGGTAAACCGCTGAGGCCCATACCTGGGTTGTAGTTCAGGTTGCATGGGACCCAGCCGATCTCTGACATTTCCTCTCCTCTTTGGCGAGCGGTCTCTGTCCCTCCTTGGGGACCTCTCTCGTCCTTTTTCCTTCCTAGGGCTTCTGTCCCTTCTCTTTTCTTCTTTTTCCTTTTCCTTTCGTGAAGACGTACCGACCACCTTAGAAAGGAGTGCCTCTTCACCATTTATATATTTCTCTGCCTTGGCTAACACCTCAGCCATACTTGCCTGAGGGTTTTTTGATATGGAGAACATCAAATCCTTTGATTGCACTCCCAACCCTGCAATGAAAGCAGTTATGGCGAATTTTTCATCCGGGACGTCTACTTTCAATGTCTCCGAGTTAAATCTTTGGACATAAGTCCTCAGGTTTTCCTGGGGACCCTGCTTCACATTCAGCAGGTGGTAGCTCGGCTTTCTGTGTATCCGGGCTCCTATGAAATGAGAGACAAAAGCAATGGAGAGTTCTTTAAAGGATGAGATCGAGGCTGGCGGGAGCCTATGAAACCAGTTTAAGGCGGAGCCTTTCAGCGTGATAGCAAAAGCTCTGCATCGTACAGGATCCTGGTACCCATGTAGCTCCATCTGGTTCTTGTAAGTGTTGAGATGATCCACGGGATCTTTCGATCCGTCAAAGACCTCCATTTGAGGCATCCTGAATTTTGGTGGGAGAGGGAAGTGTAGCACCCCCGTGGTGAATGGGGATTCGGTTTGCTGGACCAAAACATCCATTGTAACCGGGGCCTTACTTTTTACGGCCTCCTTCATATGGCTGAGCTCTTGCTGGAAATCTTTGAAGCGTTGCTCCCAGTGCTGCTCTCTCCTGTCTTGCGGATAAGGGAAGAAATCACCTCTCTCACCCCTGTCGTTCCGACTTTGCACTTCGTCGTTAGGGCCATTATCAGGGGGTACGTAGGGGACATATCCCCTGGCCTGGCTGCCTTCCCCCCCCTCGCTGACCTCTCTATGGGGGTCCCAGTATCGAGGTTCCCTATGAGGGGGGTTATTCTGGCCTTCATGGGCCGGTGGTGCCTCTTGTGGGCGTTGTACGAGCTTTGACAGCTCTTCATTCTCCTTTAGCAAACGTTGGTTGACGAGACGCAGGGCCTCCAACTCGTTATTAATGAGGGAATTCGCCTCCTGGATGTTCCCGGGTTGCCTGCCGTGGGCAGCTTCCGGCTGATCTTGCATTCGAGGTAGGTTTGTTTGGCTTCTGCTCATATTTCGAGTTATTACCATCAGTCACTGAGGAATCAGCTTACTTGTAACAGGAACAGTCGTTCCCACAGACGGCGCCAAACTGATGGCGTAAACCTTCGGATACGAGCTATAGGACCAAATTAATTGGCGTGAGCAGTTTGCATGGGGACTAATATGACATCTGAGCTACAAGGCTCGTGAAGTGGGGAATGAAAGCTCTAATTAGTCGTGTGTAATGTGTGAAATACAGTAGAAATATAGTGGTTCACCGGCTGATGAGCTCGGCTAGTCCACTCTCTAATGGAGGCTCTTGCTCCTGTCTCTTTATTGATCTAATTCAATAAGTTACAACAGAATTCTCAAGGTATTAGGGTTTCAGGTTTTTTTTCTTTCAATGGAAGCTGCCCCTCCTCTTTATAGCCTCATGCTTACCTCTAATTCGGGGTTACTTCCTTTATTGTAGGGATCGTCCCTATCTTCTTCTATAATCTCGGGCTTTCCTAAACCCCTTATGGCTGACCGCGGATGGCGAGTTCTCTGCCTTGTGTTAGGGGATTCTCTCCTTGGTTTTAGGATAGGATCCTGGCTGGTAGCGGATTTCTTGCCTTGGATTGACTTAACTCCCCCTGTTCGGGTATCTACTGCCTTTTTACTGCCCTCTCATTGTTTCTTAGCTCATGTCTTTAGTTGGGAATATAAGTTCCGACTGGGCGAGCTCAGACCTTGCTGGATGAGCTCAGCTTAGTTCTCCATAAACTCCCGAACTGAGCTCTTTTCCTGAGCTCAATGTGTGAAATACAGTAGAAATATAGTGGTTCACCGGCTGATGAGCTCGGCTAGTCCACTCTCTAATGGAGGCTCTTGCTCCTGTCTCTTTATTGATCTAATTCAATAAGTTACAACAGAATTCTCAAGGTATTAGGGTTTCAGGTTTTTTTTCTTTCAATGGAAGCTGCCCCTCCTCTTTATAGCCTCATGCTTACCTCTAATTCGGGGTTACTTCCTTTATTGTAGGGATCGTCCCTATCTTCTTCTATAATCTCGGGCTTTCCTAAACCCCTTATGGCTGACCGCGGATGGCGAGTTCTCTGCCTTGTGTTAGGGGATTCTCTCCTTGGTTTTAGGATAGGATCCTGGCTGGTAGCGGATTTCTTGCCTTGGATTGACTTAACTCCCCCTGTTCGGGTATCTACTGCCTTTTTACTGCCCTCTCATTGTTTCTTAGCTCATGTCTTTAGTTGGGAATATAAGTTCCGACTGGGCGAGCTCAGACCTTGCTGGATGAGCTCAGCTTAGTTCTCCATAAACTCCCGAACTGAGCTCTTTTCCTGAGCTCAGATCTGGGGTTTACTTTAGGTATCATCAGTTGCCCCCCAGCCCTTGCCTTGAGTTAGCTCAGGCAGGGGATGACCTGCACAAGACGAGTTACACATGCACGTGGCTAACACGTGACTGGAGGATTTCTGACGGTTTGTAGTCATCATGACTTTCCTCGATTCCCGCGCATGTCTCAGCCCACGTCTCCCCAGCTTTAAATGCTCAAAACGGCTATCTAAACCGCTTCTTCGCACTATTCATCTTCTTTACTGCTCTCCCTATTTTCTCTGCAACTTCGGACCGTGGTACCCTTCTGTTTTCTTGCTTGAAATCGCATTTCCAGCCCTTGTTTAGAAGACTCGCATCGCCTCCTTCCTCCGATAGTGCCCCAGGTTTCCGTTCGCTGCCATTTCTGAGTTAGGTACGTCCTTTGCCCCCCTTTTCCTCTTCCTTTTGCTCTGGATCCCTCGAATTCGAGGTGGTTACTGCATTTTTGGGCTTTTCGATTCTTTTACTTTTGGAATCGCGACCATTGCTTAGCTCCCCTTCCTCATTTCGTCGATTGGAGCTCTATAATCCACATCCTTGCCGTCGGGAGTTACTGTGCTGACCCTAGGGTTATTAGGGAGAGTTTGATCAGTGTTCCCCCTCTCTATCGCTCTTTTATCCTTCCTTTTTCCTGCCCGACCATGTCTGCCTCTTCTGGAGCCACGCGTTCCTCTGTTTCACTTTTAGGGTCTAGGTCAGCCGAGGAAGATACTGAATTAGGGGAGGTAGGTGAGGAGATAGATAATTTCCCTGGGGTGGATGTTGTAGAAACCGAGGTCGGTACTGAGGGACCTCCTTCCCAGCCTTCTCCTGTGTCCTCCAAGCCCAACAAAGGCAAGGGCAAGGTTAGCGGAGTCGGGGTTGAGGAAAAAACCTCGTACTTGGGGCTTGCTTTTAAGCATGCTGAATCGGTGGGGTACAGTAAAGAGGCCCCTGGGCTAATGAAAACCTATAAGGTTCGGTATGGTTTTCCTCCTGGGGTCGAACCCTGGTGTCCAGACCAATCCGTCTACTATGTAGAAAAGGTGCACAATAGGGTCTGCTTTTTCCTTGCCGCTTTTGACAACGGCCTTCGCTTTCCTGTGCACCCCTTCATCAAGGCCGTTCTGCAGCATTTTCATGTGTGCCCTTCCCAGATTTCCCCCAACTTCTATGGCGTCATGGTTGGTCTGTTAGTCATATTTAAGAAGCATAAACTTGGGATTCCTAGCATTCCTTTGTTCTTAGAGCTCTTCAATGTTAAACCGACCTCCGGAGGCTTCTTGTACGCCTCCAAGCGTGCCAGCATTAGGCAGCTCATCTCTGATATTCCGACCTCCCATAAACACTGGAAGGAACATTTCTTCTTTGTCGGGGGCGCCAATTGGGAGTACAACCCTGCTGATAAAACAGACACACTCGGTATTCCTACGGCCTGGGCTGAACCAGATAATTTACGTGAGTCCTTACTTAAGTCCGAGCTCTGATCTGACATTCGCCGGCCCCTCACCTTTTTCTCACTTGCCTACTTTCTTTCTCTCAGGTGAACGCTACGAGCTCAGTCCTGAGGACAAAAAGGTGCTAGCCAAGTTGGAAAAGATCAAGCCAGAGAAGTACGCCGACTTGATTGAGTCAAGGAACCTAGTACAGCTAGGTCTGAGTCTTCCTGTGGCGACTTTAGCGATCCCATTATCTGTTTTAGGGGCTGACGAAGGTAATTTCAACTTTTCCTTTCTTCATCATTTTCCCTTCTCTTCTCTTTTCCTTTACCTTATCCTATTTCTTCCAGATCTTCCGGGTCCTTCTACCATGAAATCTACCCCAGAAGAGATCCAGGCCAAGGTGGATGAGCTAATGAGAGGTGGTAGATCTAGCAAGCGCAAGGCCCGGGCTAGTACTGGGAGTGGTCCAGGTACCCGGGCCAAAATCCCCAGATTGGAGGTATCTTCCTCCCCCTCTGCAGCGGAGGGACAGGTTCCAAGTAAGGCTCCACTCTCCTCCTCTGGGACTCCACAAACTGCAACCGCCTTTTCTCCTCCAGTGGCCCCTTCTAGGTTGACGTCTGCTCAAGAGGGGGGTCAAGCTTCCCCTTCTTCTTCTGAGGTCGAGGAGGCTTTGAAATTGGTTCCCGACCTTCAGCCCGAGAGTTTCAAATACAGCGCTTCTGGGAAGGTGATTGAGAAAGAGAGAAAATCTGCGGAGGAAGATGAGGACTCCTTTTTCGACAACATGGATCTTGCTGCGGGAGCTCTGTCTTCTATATTTTCTGAGGCTGATGTCTTGAAGGCCGCTTCCATGCCACTGGAGGAGTCCATCGACTCAGCTCTTCAAGGAGCAGCCGCTGTAAGTGCTAACTCCCTTCTTTGTTTGTCCATTCTAGTTTCATGGTCTGTTGCAACCTGCTGAGCTTTCCTTATTCTCTTAGGCTGCCCTCCATGTAAAAGGTCTGCTGCATCGGGTTAGGTCCCAAGAGAGCTCTTTTCAGGTCTTGAAGAAGTTTAAGACCAAGGTTTCTGAACTGTCTCTCGAGAATGAAGACCTCAGGGCTCGGGTGGAGAGCCTCAAAGTACAAATGGAGGGCCTCAACGAGCAGACGATGAAGCAAGCTTCTGATCTCAAGCATACGTTGACAGTCAAGGTCAGAGCTGAGGAGGGGGAGAAGAAGGCTCGGGATGAGCTGAAGTTGGTTAAGGAAGACCTGCAGGTTAAGGTCGAGGCGTGGTCCAAGGCTAACCAGGAGGCCTTCGATGCCAAGAAAGAGCTCATCCAGGCCAATCAAGACTATCTTACCCTCAGCGAGGCTAACGGCAAACTCTGTGAGGAGCTCGAGGAGCAGAAAAGTTTGGTCCAACAGAAGGACAAAGAGATCGCCGAGCTGAGAGACGAGGCCACCACCCTGTGGGCTACCGGATGGCTTGCTTTCAGGCGCAAGGCTATCAAAACTTTTCCAGACCTTAACTTCAATTTTTCTACCCCTACCACAGAAGAATTGGAGGAGTCTAGCTCTGATAACGAGGAGGATGCCTCAGTTTCCCCCGCTGCTGCTTCGAGTCAGGACATACCTGCCCCTGGGACCTCTAGAGCTCTTGTCGTGCTTCCTGAGCCTTCAACAGCGATCCCTGAGCTCATTGGTGTAGATCCTGCTGTTGCACCAATTTCTGCAAACTTGGTGTCTGAAACCCTTGCCCAAAATCCTGAATCAACGGAAGCGGGGTCCCAAGACATTCCTGGAAGCTCTCCCCTAGCTCCTATTGCTGAAGGCCCTTCTGCTGAGCTGCGAGATTCCCCAATTACTCCTCCTTCAGGAACTTAGATCTTTTTAATTGTAATTTCTTTGTAAAGGATTTTTGAGATGTACCCCTAATTTGGGCTTGGTCCTCGTGTTACTTTGTGAACCTTATCTTTCTTTTCTTTTGTTGGTTTAGCATCCATATGCGTATACATATCTCTGATTTTTAATTTGGACTTCAACTGCTCACTTACCTGCTTTGCTTTATTTGCTCAGTATATATTCCCCTGCCCCCTTTTGCTTTGAGTGGGGCCGTGCACTTCTTGAAGCAAAAATACTAGATTGAATAGTAAGGGAGACTTGGTGTTATGCTCAACTGATTTTCCTGTGTTTTTGAGTTCGGTAAAGAGTATCTTGGGGATCCCTTCCCTCTTCTTCTTTGTTCTGAGCTGTTTGACTTGGTATTCTGAACTGGCGTGCTCCTCCTGAGCTATATAGCTCGAGTATGTTAGGCTGTGAGTTCTTCCCGAGCTGTACAATTCTTCCTATGAACCATAAAAGCTCTTACTGAGCTTTTTGGCTCTGCTGTCTGAACTCAAAGGTTTTTTTTTTTTTTTTTTTTTTTGAGAAGGATAACAAATTTCATTGCTCTTATTTTCTGAGAAGAGAATACTTTCTTCTACTCTTCATATTTCTTTTCCCCTGCCTTGCTTTAAGGAGTGCTTTTTCGACAGGGCTAGGCTCAAATACGGAGGATATGTGGCTTGACGGGGTCAGAATGTTTCCTCGTTGTTTTGAATGCAATATAAGGAGGGGGGGGGTAGTATCTGATTTCTTTTCCCGCGTTTTTCTGTCAACATCTTCCTATAACCGTCACGTCTTTCCCCTTTCCATAACCGCAACCACTTTCCATAACCGTAGCCCCTTTCCATAACCGCTACTACTTTCCACAACCGTCCCTACCTTCATTGATTAGGAAACCAAACAGGCGACCTGATTCCCTATTTTTTGGCTCTTTGTTTCCTGAAAAGCACCCAAGTGTGTGACATATTCTTGACTTTCTTCTTGATTTCTTGCGTCTTTTTCCTTACCAGCGCTTTCGATGGCTGCCTCTGCTTCTTCTCTGTTCCATGAACGATCCTCCTCTGGAATCAAATGGAAGTGGCATCGTCGCTATTTGTCCCCCTCAATACTTGAATCTTCTGATTTAGTGGACATCAAGAAACGTTTTTTCCCTGATCTTGATTTGCCTTTGCGAGTCTCTTCCTCCGACGAGCCTTGCAATTACCTCCCCCGAGGGGAGGTCTGTTTCTTCGAAGGTGCTATGGGCATGGGACTTCGCCTTCCCATTCATCCGGCCATTGGGCGAGTTCTTGCCTATTATGGCCTGTGCCCTTCTCGCCTCTCTCCACGAGGATGGGCTGCTATGATAAGCTTTTTCTTGTTCTGCCGCTTGCATGCTCTTGGCAGGTTCCCCTTTGTCTCTGAGTTCCTGTATTTCTTTGAGATTGAGGAAGATGATGCCCCCTGCTTCAGTTTCTTCCGTTGGAGGGATTTCAATTTACGCCCTCTGGTTCTAGATCTTCCCTCCAACCCTGAAGGGTGGTCTGAGCGTTTCTTCTTCGCTTCTGGAGAGGCTTGGAGGTCTCCTGAGGATCGCTGTCGTAAAGCCAGGATTCCTCGGTCCTGGAAGAGCTTCTCTCGTATTGGTAAGCTCGATCATGGCTCTTTTGAGTACTTTCCTTTTAAAAATATGCTCTGATTATGCCCTTGCTGTGTAGATCCACCTGACCTGGATTTACCAGGGATGGTGAATATCAACGAGTTGTTGCTTGTGGAGTCTAAGACTTATTCCGAGCTGATGACGAGCGCAAACCTCTATTTGCTTGGGGCTGAGGCTACTGAGTTTGAGTTTTCCACTATTCCTTACTCTTCCTGGACCTCTTTCTCTGATTCTGATGAGGATGGGGATTCTGACAAGGATGGAAACACCGTCACGAGTTCGAGGAAGCGTAAAAGGGACGATTCCCCTTCTCCTGACTCTCTGTCCACCATCTTCCTTACCTCTATTGGTCAGAAGCTCCTTAACTCGCTTCAAAAGGCTGAGCAGGAAAGGGATGAGCTGAAGAAAGAGAATGCTAGCCTGAAGGGAGAGATTGCTGAGCTGAAAACTGAACTTAAGAAAGACTAGGATCTTTGTTTCCTTGTATCGTTCTTTCTTTTCTTAAGCGATATCAGACTATGACTCTTTTTGTATTTGTCTGAATATTTGTACTGTCGGATATTTCGAATGCCAGACTTTTCATTCATCTCGAATTCTGTTAGGTTATTTCAGCTTACTCTTCTCGTTCGAAACACGAACGTAGATGGAAAACAGAAGATCATGTCTGCTCTGACCTTACTTCTCATCTGACCTCATAGGTGTTCTCTGTTGTTCTGGACCCTTCGAGGTATTTGGGTGTGTAGGCAGTGCACAAGGGTATCTGGTCCTGGGGGGAGGACCATTGGTGTCTCCAAGAAGCGTTCAGCCTTGAACTTGACTGTTGGTGTCTCCAAGAAGCGTTCAGCCTTGAACTTTGTACGAGCTGAAGAGCTCGTCTTTTGTTTATAAGCCTTTGAGGCTTATCCTGTAGTTATGAGCTGAAGAGCCCATTCTTTTTGTTATGGGCTGAAGAGCTCATCGGGTTTTTATGAGCTTTGAAGCTTATCTTTTGTTTATGAGCTGAAGAGCTCATCTTGCATTTATAAGCTTTGAAGCTTATCTTTTGTTTATGAGCTGAAGAGCTCATCTTGCATTTATAAGCTTTGAAGCTTATCTTTTGTTTATGAGCTGAAGAGCTCATCTTGCATTTATAAGCTTTGAAGCTTATCTTTTGTTTATGAGCTGAAGAGCTCATCTTGCATTTATAAGCTTTGAAGCTTATCTTTTGTTTATGAGCTGAAGAGCTCATCTTGCATTTATAAGCTTTGAAGCTTATCGTTTGTTTATGAGCTGAAGAGCTCATCTTGCATTTATAAGCTTTGAAGCTTATCGTTTGTTTATGAGCTGAGGAGCTCATCTTGCATTTATAAGCTTTGAAGCTTATCGTTTGTTTATGAGCTGAGGAGCTCATCTTGCATTTATAAGCTTTGAAGCTTATCGTTTGTTTATGAGCTGAAGAGCTCATCTTGCATTTATAAGCTTTGAAGCTTATCGTTTGTTTATGAGCTGAAGAGCTCATCTTGCATTTATAAGCTTTGAAGCTTATCGTTTGTTTATGAGCTGAAGAGCTCATCTTGCATTTATAAGCTTTGAAGCTTATCGTTGGAGGGTGAATAAAAGGCTTGCTCTTTCTTATTTAAAAGTAGTTCTATTACAAGTAACACTTACTGAAAAAACTTCTTAAGGTGCTCGGCATTCCACGAGTGAGGTAGAACCTTTCCTTCCTCTGTTTGCAACTCGTAATTCCCTGGTCTGATTATCTTTGACACGATATAGGGCCCTTCCCAATTGGGTCCCAATTTCCCATGCGTGGGATCTTTTCTCGCAAGCAGAAGCCTCCTAAGTACCAAATCTCCAACCTTGAAACTTCTGTGTCTTACCCTCCTGTCATAGTACCTTGCCGTTTTCCTTTGGTAAGTACGGACACGGTGCAGAGCTCTGTCCCTCTTTTCATCCAAGAGATCGAGGTTTAGCAAGAGAGACTCATCATTGTGCTCGGGATCTGCAAACTCCATCCTTGGTGATTGGAGCCCTATCTCCACTGGGGCCACTGCCTCGGTCCCAAAGGCCAAAGCAAAGGGGGTTTCCTGAGTCGCAGATCTGGCGGTGGTCCTGTAGGCCCACAATACCTCCGGAATGTACTCCACCCATTTGCCTTTCAGGTTTTCTAGCTTGGTCTTCAAAGCTGACTTTATGGTTCTTATTGTGACCTCCGCCTGCCCATTAGACTGGGGATGGGCAGGAGCTGAGAAATAGTTCTTGATTCCGAGCTCGGCACAAAAACTTTTGAACTTTGAATTATCAAACTGCTTTCCATTGTCAGATACGAACGCTCTGGGAACTCCAAACCTGCAAACTATCGACTTCCAAACGAAGTTTTGAATTTTTTGCTCTGTGATCGTTGCCAAAGGTTCGACCTCTGCCCATTTAGTAAAGTAATCCACTCCTACGACGGCAAACTTGCACTGCCCCACACCGGTGGGTAGGGGTCCCAGAATGTCTAGCCCCCACTGCTGAAAAGGCCATGGGCTTACCACCGAGGTTAGGAACTCGGGAGGACAGTGGGACATATTAGCATGCTCTTGGCAAGTTTTGCATTTTCTTACTAAGTCGGTGGCGCTTTTGAACATGGTGGGCCAATAATATCCTTGCCTCAGTACTTTTCCTGCCAAGGCCCGAGCTCCTATGTGGTTGCCACATATCCCCTCATGTACTTCTCTGAGTATGTAGTTAGCATCTTCGTCTCCTACGCACTTAAGGAGAGGCATTGAAAATCCATGCTTGTACAGTTTCCCTTGCATCAGGGAAAATCTGGCTGACCTGGCCCTTAGCTTGGATGCCTCCTTGGCACTATTTGGCAAAGTTCCATTCTGAAGGTACTCTACGATGGGGTCCATCCAGCTCGGCTGAGCTTCAATTGACAGAATTTCCTCTTCTTCAATGCTTACCGAGGGCTTTGGAAGGTGCTCTACTGGAATTAGCCTATCCAAATCCTCTTGTGAGGCAGTTGCTAACCTTGCCAGAGCATCTGCTCGTGAGTTCTCCACTCTAGGCACGTGTCTGACCTTAACCTGCACAAACTGTTTCATTAGTTCTCGTACCTTTTTGAGGTACAGGACCATCTTCTCGCCTCTTGCCTCGTAACACTCTTCTATCTGCTTCACCACCAGTTGAGAATCACTGCAGATCTCCAGCTGCTCTGCTTCCATAGAATAGGCAAGATTAAGCCCAGCGATGACGGCTTCATATTCTGCCTCATTATTTGAAGCTTTGAACCCAAATCTGAGGGCATATTCGACGTCTATTCCTTCTGGGGAGGTCAGGATCATTCCTGCACCGCTTCCCTGAGCATTGGCGGCTCCATCCACTGAAAGCTTCCATATGGGAAGGTCCGGTACTAAATCCGTGGTTTCCATAGGCGCTGCTGCTGTGAATTCTGCAATAAAATCTGCCAAAATTTGCCCTTTGATGGCAGTTCTTGGCTTGTACCTGATATCAAACTCGCTGAGCTCTACGGCCCATTTAACCAACCTCCCTGAGGACTCCGGCTTGTGTAGTACTTGCTTCATTGGCTGATCTGTTGGAACCTCAACAGTATGAGCCTGGAAATAAGGTCTAAGTCTCCTAGCTGTTGTAACCAGAGCTAGAACGAGTTTTTCCATCCTTGGATATCTCTCCTCTGCCCCCCTCAGAGCTCTGCTACAGTAGTAGACTGGTTGCTGAGCTCTGTCTCGCTCCCTAACTAGCGCTGCACTTGTTGAAAAATCTGAAACTGCTAGGTAGAGGGTGAGGATTTCCCCTTCTAGAGGGCTCACCAGAACAGGGGGAGAGCTCATATATCTCTTTAGGTCTTCGAATGCTTCTTCACACTTGGAATCCCAGTGGAATGCCTTCTTCAAGATTTGAAAAAATGGCTGGCATTTATCGCTAGACCTAGACACAAAACGGCTAAGTGCAGCTATCCTGCCTGTCAAACGTTGCACCTCTTTTGTGTTGGATGGTGACTTCATTTCCACCATTGCTTTAACCTTTTCTGGATTGGCCTCAATCCCTCTGCTGCTGACTATAAAGCCCAGAAATTTTCCAGCCGAGACCCCGAATGCGCACTTCGCAGGGTTTAGCTTCATTTTGTACTCCTGTAGAATTCGGAATGACTCAGCTAAGTGCTCGATGTGGAGCTCTGCTTTCAGCGACTTCACTAGCATATCATCAATGTAAACCTCCATGGATGCTCCTATTTGCCTCTGGAACATTTTATTTACTAACCGCTGGTAAGTGGCTCCGGCGTTCTTCAATCCGAAGGGCATGACCTGATAACAATATGTTCCCTGTTCAGTCACAAAGGAGGTCTTCTCCTGATCGCTGGGATCCATCCCGATCTGGTTGTAGCCTGAAAAAGCGTCCATGAAACTGAGGAGCTCGTGCCCTGCAGTGGCGTCCACTATTAGGTCAATCCGAGGTAAGGGAAAACTGTCTTTGGGGCATGCTCGGTTGAGATCAGTGAAGTCGATGCACAATCGCCACTTCCCATTGGTTTTCTTTACGAGAACTACATTTGCTAACCAAGTGGGGTAATGAACCTCCCTGATAGCCTTGGCATGGAGGAGTTTGCTGACCTCCTCATTGATTGCTTTTTGCCTTTCATAAGCAAAGCTCCTCCTCTTCTGTTTGATGGGTTTGCAAGTTGGGTTTACGCATAACTTGTGGGTAATAACCGAGGGATCAATTCCTTCCATGTCTTCTTGCTTCCAAGCGAACACTCCTATATTCTCTTTTAGGAACTGGATGAGGAGTCTTTTGAGCTCAGCGTTTAGTTTGGAACCCACATAAACAAGGTGTTCTGATTTCTCATCAAGCTGAACTGGTTCCAGCTCTTCCGATGGCATTGGTCTTGTCTCCATTTCATCTCTCATGTCGAGCTCATCCAGTTGGATGTTCTCGACCTCCTTCCTTTTGACAGAAGCCAAGTAGCACTCCCGTGCTACGCGCTGGTCTCCTCGGACCGCTCCGATTCCATTTTCTGTAGGGAACTTCACGACTAAATGATAGGCAGATGGGATTGCCTTTATAGAATTTAGGGATGGCCTTCCAAGCAAGATGTTGTACGCCGATGGTGCATCGACTACTAGGAATTTGACAGTGGTAGTGGCTTGGCAAGGTGGATCCCCCAGGGTGAGCACGAGCTGGATTGAACCCAGGGGGAGCACCCTTTCCCCGGAGAATCCCAGCAAGTGAGTGCTTACTGGCTCAAGTTTTTGTCTTCCTATGTCCATCCTGTCAAACGCAGGTGCGAAAATAATATCTGCCGAGCTCCCGTTATCAATTAGAACCCGATGAACTGTTCTATTTGCCACCACAGCTCGTACCACCAGTGGATCATCATGGGGGTATTGGCACCCTTCTAAATCAGCATCTGAAAAAGTGATAGCTGTATCCAAGCGTGGAGCCTTGGATACAGCGTGCACTTCGAGAGCTTCTTCGGCTCTGATCCGCCGGAGGTGCGCCTTCCTAGCTGAGCTTGACTCTCCACCTCCTGCGAAACCTCCAGATATCACTCTGATTTCTCCTAGAGGCTGCTGGTGTGGTGCAGGTGCCTGCTGTCGGGGTGGCGGAGGCGGAAGAGCTCGGTTCAGGTTATCATTGGCTATAAAACGACGCAGCTGACCTCGCTGGATCAAGAACTCGATTTCCTTCTTCAATTGAATACAGTCATCAGTGTGGTGTCCATGATCTCGATGATAATCACAGTACTTCGTGGGGTCCCTCTTTGCCGGGTCTGCCTTCATCCTAGGTGGCCATTTTAAAAACTTCTCGTTCTGGACCTCATACAGTACTTGTGAGACAGCAGCGGTGAGTGGGGTAAACCGCTGAGGCCCATACCTGGGTTGTAGTTCAGGTTGCATGGGACCCAGCCGATCTCTGACATTTCCTCTCCTCTTTGGCGAGCGGTCTCTGTCCCTCCTTGGGGACCTCTCTCGTCCTTTTTCCTTCCTAGGGCTTCTGTCCCTTCTCTTTTCTTCTTTTTCCTTTTCCTTTCGTGAAGACGTACCGACCACCTTAGAAAGGAGTGCCTCTTCACCATTTATATATTTCTCTGCCTTGGCTAACACCTCAGCCATACTTGCCTGAGGGTTTTTTGATATGGAGAACATCAAATCCTTTGATTGCACTCCCAACCCTGCAATGAAAGCAGTTATGGCGAATTTTTCATCCGGGACGTCTACTTTCAATGTCTCCGAGTTAAATCTTTGGACATAAGTCCTCAGGTTTTCCTGGGGACCCTGCTTCACATTCAGCAGGTGGTAGCTCGGCTTTCTGTGTATCCGGGCTCCTATGAAATGAGAGACAAAAGCAATGGAGAGTTCTTTAAAGGATGAGATCGAGGCTGGCGGGAGCCTATGAAACCAGTTTAAGGCGGAGCCTTTCAGCGTGATAGCAAAAGCTCTGCATCGTACAGGATCCTGGTACCCATGTAGCTCCATCTGGTTCTTGTAAGTGTTGAGATGATCCACGGGATCTTTCGATCCGTCAAAGACCTCCATTTGAGGCATCCTGAATTTTGGTGGGAGAGGGAAGTGTAGCACCCCCGTGGTGAATGGGGATTCGGTTTGCTGGACCAAAACATCCATTGTAACCGGGGCCTTACTTTTTACGGCCTCCTTCATATGGCTGAGCTCTTGCTGGAAATCTTTGAAGCGTTGCTCCCAGTGCTGCTCTCTCCTGTCTTGCGGATAAGGGAAGAAATCACCTCTCTCACCCCTGTCGTTCCGACTTTGCACTTCGTCGTTAGGGCCATTATCAGGGGGTACGTAGGGGACATATCCCCTGGCCTGGCTGCCTTCCCCCCCCTCGCTGACCTCTCTATGGGGGTCCCAGTATCGAGGTTCCCTATGAGGGGGGTTATTCTGGCCTTCATGGGCCGGTGGTGCCTCTTGTGGGCGTTGTACGAGCTTTGACAGCTCTTCATTCTCCTTTAGCAAACGTTGGTTGACGAGACGCAGGGCCTCCAACTCGTTATTAATGAGGGAATTCGCCTCCTGGATGTTCCCGGGTTGCCTGCCGTGGGCAGCTTCCGGCTGATCTTGCATTCGAGGTAGGTTTGTTTGGCTTCTGCTCATATTTCGAGTTATTACCATCAGTCACTGAGGAATCAGCTTACTTGTAACAGGAACAGTCGTTCCCACAGACGGCGCCAAACTGATGGCGTAAACCTTCGGATACGAGCTATAGGACCAAATTAATTGGCGTGAGCAGTTTGCATGGGGACTAATATGGCATCTGAGCTACAAGGCTCGTGAAGTGGGGAATGAAAGCTCTAATTAGTCGTGTGTAATGTGTGAAATACAGTAGAAATATAGTGGTTCACCGGCTGATGAGCTCGGCTAGTCCACTCTCTAATGGAGGCTCTTGCTCCTGTCTCTTTATTGATCTAATTCAATAAGTTACAACAGAATTCTCAAGGTATTAGGGTTTCAGGTTTTTTTTCTTTCAATGGAAGCTGCCCCTCCTCTTTATAGCCTCATGCTTACCTCTAATTCGGGGTTACTTCCTTTATTGTAGGGATCGTCCCTATCTTCTTCTATAATCTCGGGCTTTCCTAAACCCCTTATGGCTGACCGCGGATGGCGAGTTCTCTGCCTTGTGTTAGGGGATTCTCTCCTTGGTTTTAGGATAGGATCCTGGCTGGTAGCGGATTTCTTGCCTTGGATTGACTTAACTCCCCCTGTTCGGGTATCTACTGCCTTTTTACTGCCCTCTCATTGTTTCTTAGCTCATGTCTTTAGTTGGGAATATAAGTTCCGACTGGGCGAGCTCAGACCTTGCTGGATGAGCTCAGCTTAGTTCTCCATAAACTCCCGAACTGAGCTCTTTTCCTGAGCTCAGATCTGGGGTTTACTTTAGGTATCATCAGTTGCCCCCCAGCCCTTGCCTTGAGTTAGCTCAGGCAGGGGATGACCTGCACAAGACGAGTTACACATGCACGTGGCTAACACGTGACTGGAGGATTTCTGACGGTTTGTAGTCATCATGACTTTCCTCGATTCCCGCGCATGTCTCAGCCCACGTCTCCCCAGCTTTAAATGCTCAAAACGGCTATCTAAACCGCTTCTTCGCACTATTCATCTTCTTTACTGCTCTCCCTATTTTCTCTGCAACTTCGGACCGTGGTACCCTTCTGTTTTCTTGCTTGAAATCGCATTTCCAGCCCTTGTTTAGAAGACTCGCATCGCCTCCTTCCTCCGATAGTGCCCCAGGTTTCCGTTCGCTGCCATTTCTGAGTTAGGTACGTCCTTTGCCCCCCTTTTCCTCTTCCTTTTGCTCTGGATCCCTCGAATTCGAGGTGGTTACTGCATTTTTGGGCTTTTCGATTCTTTTACTTTTGGAATCGCGACCATTGCTTAGCTCCCCTTCCTCATTTCGTCGATTGGAGCTCTATAATCCACATCCTTGCCGTCGGGAGTTACTGTGCTGACCCTAGGGTTATTAGGGAGAGTTTGATCAGTGTTCCCCCTCTCTATCGCTCTTTTATCCTTCCTTTTTCCTGCCCGACCATGTCTGCCTCTTCTGGAGCCACGCGTTCCTCTGTTTCACTTTTAGGGTCTAGGTCAGCCGAGGAAGATACTGAATTAGGGGAGGTAGGTGAGGAGATAGATAATTTCCCTGGGGTGGATGTTGTAGAAACCGAGGTCGGTACTGAGGGACCTCCTTCCCAGCCTTCTCCTGTGTCCTCCAAGCCCAACAAAGGCAAGGGCAAGGTTAGCGGAGTCGGGGTTGAGGAAAAAACCTCGTACTTGGGGCTTGCTTTTAAGCATGCTGAATCGGTGGGGTACAGTAAAGAGGCCCCTGGGCTAATGAAAACCTATAAGGTTCGGTATGGTTTTCCTCCTGGGGTCGAACCCTGGTGTCCAGACCAATCCGTCTACTATGTAGAAAAGGTGCACAATAGGGTCTGCTTTTTCCTTGCCGCTTTTGACAACGGCCTTCGCTTTCCTGTGCACCCCTTCATCAAGGCCGTTCTGCAGCATTTTCATGTGTGCCCTTCCCAGATTTCCCCCAACTTCTATGGCGTCATGGTTGGTCTGTTAGTCATATTTAAGAAGCATAAACTTGGGATTCCTAGCATTCCTTTGTTCTTAGAGCTCTTCAATGTTAAACCGACCTCCGGAGGCTTCTTGTACGCCTCCAAGCGTGCCAGCATTAGGCAGCTCATCTCTGATATTCCGACCTCCCATAAACACTGGAAGGAACATTTCTTCTTTGTCGGGGGCGCCAATTGGGAGTACAACCCTGCTGATAAAACAGACACACTCGGTATTCCTACGGCCTGGGCTGAACCAGATAATTTACGTGAGTCCTTACTTAAGTCCGAGCTCTGATCTGACATTCGCCGGCCCCTCACCTTTTT